>VZQC01009623.1:835157-863068 GCA_009823505.1 Rhizomys pruinosus | reverse complement strand
GGGAGGGGAAGGGAGGGGAGGGGAGGAGAGGAGAGGGAAGGAGAGGGGAGGGGAGGAGAGGAGAGGAGAGGAGAGGGGAGGGGAGGAGAGGAGAGGAGAGGAGAGGGGAGGGGATGGGGAGGGGAGGGGAGGAGAGGAGAGGGAAACACAAAGCAACCACAAACCAGGCGCATGGGGCATCATAGAAACCAAGGAGCAGCAGACAGCCAAGTGCTGATAAGAAACAGCAGCCCTGTGGTTGTGAGGCAGGCACATGAGCTGGGGCTAGCATTGACGCACATCCTGAAGATGCTGGGGCTAGCACTGACGCACATCCTGAAGATGAATTAAAGAAAAGGAAGTAGGAAGACCATTTATAGACTTGTCCCCACTAAAATGGATGGTGGTAGAGAAGGGATTGCCCATAGCCAGGCCTCGTTAACGACCAGAAACACCAAACTAAGCATGTGGGTGGGTTCAAACAAGGACGGTTTGACACTATCAGACAGAAAATAGTAGTGGAACTAAGTTTTGTGCGCAGGCAGAGCAGGAGGGGATGAGACCATGAGCAAGACTGCTCTTGGAGAGGACAGGCGCGCCTCTTCTGCACAACGGGAAGGCGAGGCCATAAGAGAAGTGCCTTCGGAAGCCAGTTTGTTCACAGCCTTTCAGTCTATAGTCTCAACTGGGAGGAAAGAGGGCAGAGTAGAACATGGCTGTTACAGAAAATGGGAGAATAAGAGGGGAAAGCAGCTGAGACAACAATGGAGGAAAGGTATCACAGACACGTTAGGGAATGTAGACATTCCCCAGGAGAAACAGAGGAGGAACTGCTACAGAGAACCAAAGGAATAGTCACAGAAGAAGGCATGCTAAAGATTCTGCAAAGAAAGACCGAGAGAGGGGCTGGAGAGATGGCCTAGTGGTTAAGAGCGCCGACTGCTCTTGCAGAGGACCTAGGTTCGATTCCCAACACCCACATGGTGGCTGAGAACCGTCTTTAACTCCAGTTCCAGGGGAATCCAACACCTCTTCTGAGCTCCGTGGCATTGCACGACACGGGTGCACAAACCTACATGCAGACAGTAAATTCATACACATAAAAAAATAAATAAAAAACTAAAAAAAGAAAGACTGAAAGATGGAACTTATCAACAAGATCTGAAACTACAAAAAAGCATATGATATGATAAATACAGAGATGTCCACTCTACTTGGCATCATAAATAATCAAGAGAGTTTTCCTCAGTGATAGGTTAATCCAGCTTTCATGGGATGGTAGTAAGAAATTTAAGTCAGCTATGGAAACATTTCACTTTTCTAAGAAATTTAGAAGGAAGGGGTTGAGAGTGTAGGCCAGTTGGTTGTTTGTTGTACCTCTGAGTTCCTCAGCACCATGTAAACCAGGTGTGATGACAGACAGACCCGGGCTTGTAATCACAGCACCGCAGAGCTGAAGGCCGGAGCATCAGAAGTTCAAAGTCATCCTCAGTTACCAGGTTAAAAAAAGGATTTTAGAAAAGAAAAAAGAATGAGATAGTGTGAGTTTGTGTGTATGTGTGTTTGTGCATGTGCATGTTGTGTGTTGATATGATCATATCAACAATTCAGCTACCTTATGGAATGAACCAAATGAAAGTGCTGTGTAAACTTAAAAGAACCTCACTAATACTAAGCAGTATTGTTTTCATTGGATGAGAATTCTCATTTATGGAATGCCTAAGACATAAATGTGTGGTTGGTTACAAGATGTTGCTTTGGAAACATGGTAATCATCTATGAAGTAGGACAGATTTGTGATTTCTTTTTTTTTTCACATAAATTTATTTATTTATTTATTTTTAACAAATCTAGACCCGTGTTCCCCCTCATTCCCCCACCCTGCCAGAGCTCATGCATTCTGTCAAACATGCTTTCCATCTCTTAGTCTTTCTCAATATTTTCCATGGGGAAGTTGACTGTTTTGAGCAGAAGTTCACTGTTTCAGTCAGTTCTTTGATGCAGTCTTTTCTGTTGTTGTTGTTGTTGTTGTTGTTTCCAAAATGCGTTATGCCCAACTGCTTTGGACAAAAGCTCAGGGGGCCCTACACAAGAAATACTTACAACTGGGTAATTGGCACTAGCATCCACAGATGAGGGATACCATTCGTCGTTTGTTTTTCTGGGACTGTGTTACTTCACTCAGCATGATGTCCTCTAGCTCCAGCCATTTTCCTGCAAAGCTCGTGATGTCGTCTTTCTTTACTGCTGCATAGAACTCCATTGTGTAGATGTACCACATTTTCTCTATCCACTCGTCAGTTGAGGGGCATTTAGGTTGGTTCCAGCTCCTTGCTATTGTGAAGAGAGCTGCAATAAACATGGCCGTGCATGTATCTCTGTGGTGGCGTAAGTCTTGAGGGTACATGCCCAGGAGTGGTATGGCTGGGTCGGGTGGCAAGTTCATTCCAAGTCTTCCAAGGGTTCTCCACACTGCTTTCCATAGTGGCTGTACGAGTTTACATTCCCACCAGCAGTGGATGAGTGTTCCCCTTTCCCCACAACCTCTCCAGCACTTGGTATCATTTGTTTTCTTGATCCTAGCCAGTCTTATTGGAGTAAGATGATATCTTAAAGTGGTTTTCATTTGCATTTCCTTAATGATTAGTGATGTTGAACAGTTCTTGAGGTGTTTCTCAGACATCTCTAATTCCTCACTTGTGAAGTCTCTGTTCAGTTCTTTGCTCCATCTATTGAGTGGGTCATTTGTTTTCTTTTTTCTTTGTTTTTTGAGTAGTTTATATATTCTGGAAATCAATGCTTTGTCAGATGTATCTGCAGTGAAGGTTTCCTCCCACTCTGTGGGATTTCTCTTCACTTCCTTGATTGTTTCTTTTGATGTACAGAAGCTTTTGAGTTTGATGAGGTCCCATTTGTCAATTGTCGACCTTAATTCTTGTGCAGCTGCTGTCTGATTTAGGAAGTCTTTTCCTACGCCTATGTCTTGTAGTCTGCTGCCAACTTTTTCTTCTATCACCTTCAGAGTTTGGGGTTTCACGTTGAGGTCTTTAATCCATCTGGAGTTGACTTTTGTACAGGGTGAGAGGTAGGGGTTTAATTTCATTCTTCTACAAGTGGTGATCCAGTTTTGCCAACACCACTTGCTGAAGATGCTGTCTTTTCTCCATTGTGGTTTCTTGGCCCCCTTGTCAAATATGAGATGGCTGAAATTGTATGTGCTCAGATTTGGATCTTCGGTTTTGTTCCATTGGTCAACAGGTCTGTTTTTGTGCCAGTACCAGGCTGTTTTTATGACTATAGCCCTGTAGTATAGTTTAAAATCTGGTATAGAGATCCCTCCTGTGTAGCTCTTTTCACTCAGGATTGATTTGGCTATTCGGGGTCTTTTGTTTCTCCAAATGAATTTAAGAACTTTTGTTTCCAAGCCTGTGAAGAAACTCTTGGGGATTTTGATTGGGATTGCATTAAATCTATACAAGAGTTTTGGTAAAATGGACATTTTTACAATGTTAATTTTCCCAATCCATGAGCATGGGAGGTTTTTCCATCTTCTGAGGTCTTCTTCAATTTCTTTCTTTAAGGGTTTAAAATTTTTGTTGTAGAGGTCTTTGGTGTCTTTGGTTAGGTTTGTTCCTAGGTATCTTATTGTTTTTGAGGCTATTGTGAGTGGGAAGGTCTCTTTGAATTCTTTCTCCAGTTGCTTGTTCTTGGTGTAAAGAAAGGCCATTGATTTTCTAAGGTTAATTTTGTATCCTGCCACTTTGCTGAAGCTGTTAATCGTTTCTAGGAGTTTTCTGGTGGAGTTTTTTGCATCTCTTAAGTAAACAATCATATCATCAGCAAATAGGGATAGTTTGACTTCCTCTTTTCCAATTAGTACTCCTTTAATATCCTTTTCTTGCCTTATTGCTCTAGCAAGTGTTTCAAGCACTATATTGAAGAGGAGTGGTGATAGGGGGCAGCCTTGCCGAGTTCCTACCTTTAAAGGGAATGTTTCCGTCATTTCCCCATTTAGGATGATATTGGCTGTGGGTTTCCTGTATATGGCTTTGATTACATTGAGGAATGATCCCTCCAATCCAATTCCTTCTAGGACTTTAAGCATGAAGGGATGCTGGATTTTGTCAAAGGCTTTTTCAGCATCAATTGAGATGATGGTGTGGTTTTTGTCTTTGATTCCGTTTATGTGTTTGATGATGTTTATTGATTTTCGTATGTTGAACCATCCCTGCATCTCTGGTATGAATCCAACTTGGTCATGATGGATGATCTTCTTGATGTGGGTCTGTATGCGATTTGCCAGTATTCTGTTTAGAATTTTGGCATCTGTGTTCATGAGGGAGATGGGTCTATAATTCTCCTTTTTAGTTGGATCTTTGCCTGGTTTTGGTAATAGAGTGATGTTGGCTTCATAGAAGGAATTTGGGAGAATTCCCTCTGATTGTATACTTCTAAACAGTTTCAGAAATAATGGTTGTAGGTCTTTTTGAAATGTTTTATAGAATTCTGCTGTGAAACCGTCTGGGCCTGGGCTTTTTTTAGTTGGGAGGCTTCTTACTACATCCTCTATTTCTTCATATGTTATGGGTCTGTTTAAGCTGCTGGTCTCCTCTTGGCCAAGCTTTGGTGATTCCCAAGATTTCAGATATTCATCCATTTCTTCTAGATTTTCAAACTTGGTAGAATATAGGTTCTTGTAATATTCCCATATAATTTTCTTGATCTTTTCCTTGTCCGTTGTGATATTTCCCTTTTCATCACAGATTGTATTGATTTGGAGTTGTTCCTTCTTTCTTTTTGTTAACTGGGCTAGAGGTCTGTCTATCTTGTTTATTCTTTCAAAGAACCAACTTTTGGCTTCATTGATTTTTTGTATTGTTTTCTTTGTTTCTATTTCATTGATTTCTGCTCTGATTTTTGTTATTTCTTCCTGTCTGTTGCGTTTAGGGTTCATCTGTTGTTGCCTCTCAAGTGCTTTTAGCTGTAGTGTTAGATCATTCACTTGTGCTCTTTCTGTTTTTCTAATGTAGGCACCCAGGGCTATAAATTTCCCTCTTAGGACTGCTTTTAAGGTATCCCATAAGTTTTGTTGTGTTGTATTGTCATTGTCATTCAGTTCCAGGAATGTTTTTATTTCTTTCTTTATCTCTTCCTTGACCCATTCATTATTCAAGAGTGTGTTGTTTAGTCTCCATGTGTTCTTGTAGGCAGGAGGGCTTGTCCTGGTGTTGATGTTGAGCTTCATTGCACTGTGGTCTGACAGGATGCATGAAATTATTTCAATCTTTTTGTATTTGTAGAGGTTTCTTCTGTGTCCCAGGATGTGGTCGATTTTGGAGAATGTTCCGTGGGGTGCTGAGTAGAAAGTGTATTCTCTGGTATTAGGATGGAATGTTCGGTAGAGGTCTATGAGGTCCATTTGGTGTATCATATCGTTCAGTTCAGATGTCTCTCTGTTTATTTTTTGTCCTGTTGACCTATCCAAAGGACTCAGTGGGGTATTGAAATCTCCCACTATGAGTGTGCTGGGGTTAGTCTGTGACTTGTGGTCCTGGAGAATTGTCTTTATAAAGTTTGGTGCACCAGAATTTGGGGCATATATATTCATAATTGTGAAATCTTCTTGGTGGATTGTTCCTTTGATGAAAATGTAATGGCCTTCTTTGTCTCTTCTGATTTCTTTTACTTTGAAGTCTATTTTATCCGATATTAAAATAGCAACACCTGCTTTCTTTTTGGTACCATTTGCTTGGAATATTTTTTTCCATCCCTTCACTTTAAGGTGGTGCCTGTCCTTGAAGGTAAGATGTGTTTCTTGCAGACAGCATATCGATGGATTCTGTTTCCTAATCCAGTCTCCCAGTCTATGTCTTTTGATTGGGGAATTTAGTCCATTAATATTTAAGGTTATGACTGATAGGTTTGTGTTGCTTCCTTTTGCCTTATTATCCATCTGCGGTTTTGATTTAGGTTTCTACTTCTGCAGTTATGCTTTTATTGATTTCTCCTTCTAGTTGCCTGGGGTTGGTTGCTCCTTTCTTCTGTTCTTTGGATTGCTTCAAGTATTCTCTGAAGGGTTGGTTTTCCGGACATGTATTCTTTCAAGTTGTTTATGTCATGGAAGATTTTCCTCTCTCCTTCCACTATGATTGACATTTTTGCTGGGTATAGTAACCTGGGCTGGCATCCATTGTCCCTCAACACTGGGAATGCTTTGCTCCAGGTTCTTCTTGCCTTCATCGTTTGCTGTGAGAAGTCCGTTGTTATTCTGATAGGTTTCCCCTTATAGGTCACTTGTTGTTTTTCTCTTGTCGCTTTAAGAATTTTCTCTTTGTTTTGGGTGTCCAGCATTTTAACTATGATGTGGCGTGGAGAATTTCTTTTCTGATCTTGTCTGTTTGGAGTTCTATGTGCTTCTTGTATTGGTATTGGTTTGTCCTTTTTTAGTTTGGGGAAGTTTTCATCTATTATTCTGTTGAAGATCTGATCAATACCTTTCTCTTGGGATTCTTCTCCTTCCTCTATTCCTATGATGCGGAGGTTTGATCTTTTCATAGTGTCCCACAGCTCCTGGTTGTTCCATTTTTGTGTATTTTTAAATTTTTCATAATCTTTCCTTGAGGTTTTTAGTTGTTCTGTGTTGTCCTCCAGGTCTGATATTCTTTGTTCTGCTTCCTCCATTCTGCTTCTGAGGCTTTTTTCATTCCTTTCCTCTTGAATGGATGAGTGTTTGATTTCCTTTTTCATTTCCTCTTCTGATTTCTTTAGTGTTTCTATTTCTTTTTGGAGCTTCTCGATCTCTTTTTGTAGCTCTTTTGTTTGCTGGTTGGTTTCTTTTTCTTTTTCAGCATGGGATCTTTTCAGTGTTTCTACTTCCTTCCGGAGCTTGTCATTCTCTCTCTCTCGGTCCTCATTCTCTTTTCTTAGTTCTTTAATTTGTTCTTTATGATCTTGTAGTTCTTTAAGTATGTTCCCAATTGTGTTTCTGATGTCTGTGTCCTGGGGCATCCCCGGAGGGATCCCACTGCAGGAGTCATCCATAGGGTTGGTAAAGCTTGGCGTGGGATTATCCTGCACCTTTCCAGTGTAGTCTCTTCTTCGTGATCCTGGCATATGGGCTTCTCCTTGCCTGTATTCCAATGTGAGTCCTAAATGCCTCTTCACTGTGTTGAAGGCGTGCTTTGCTTGCCTCCTTCAGATCCTTCTTCGTAATCTCAGTTGGCGGGGGGGGGGGGCTCTTCAGCCCGCGCCCCGGCACCTGCCGCTGGGCTCAGGAGATCTCAAATCTCAAGAGTCACACAAGCGTGCCTTTAATACCGGCTGGGAGGATAACTCCGCCCCCACAGCCACTAGATCTAATCAAGCCAAAGACCACACCTTTAATCCCAGCTGGGGGGATAACTCCAACCTCACAGCCACAAAGGCCAATCAAACCAAAGACAGCAGGACCAAACGATCAGCAATCAGCTCGCCAAGGCACCCAGTTCCTACCTGTCTTCCCCTCTTCCTGCCGCTGGGCTCAAGAGATCTCAAATCTCAAGAGTCACACAAGCGTGCCTTTAATACCGGCTGGGAGGATAACTCCGCCCCCACAGCCACTAGATCTAATCAAGCCAAAGACCACACCTTTAATCCCAGCTGGGGGGATAACTCCAACCTCACAGCCACAAAGGCCAATCAAACCAAAGACAGCAGGACCAAACGATCAGCAATCAGCTCGCCAAGGCACCCAGTTCCTACCTGTCTTCCCCTCTTCCTGCCGCTGGGCTCAAGAGATCTCAAATCTCAAGAGTCACACAAGCGTGCCTTTAATACCGGCTGGGAGGATAACTCCGCCCCCACAGCCACTAGATCTAATCAAGCCAAAGACCACACCTTTAATCCCAGCTGGGGGGATAACTCCAACCTCACAGCCACAAAGGCCAATCAAACCAAAGACAGCAGGACCAAACGATCAGCAATCAGCTCGCCAAGGCACCCAGTTCCTACCTGTCTTCCCCTCTTCCTGCCGCTGGGCTCAAGAGATCTCAAATCTCAAGAGTCACACAAGCGTGCCTTTAATACCGGCTGGGAGGATAACTCTGCCCCCACAGCCACTAGATCTAATCAAGCCAAAGACCACACCTTTAATCCCAGCTGGGAGGATAACTCCAACCTCACAGCCACAAAGGCCAATCGAACCAAAGACCAAGGGATCAACAATCAGCTCGCCAAGGCACCCAGTTCCTACCTGTCTCTCCCTCTTCCTTCCAGATTTGTGATTTCTAAGGCTGCTTTCCTCACAGTGTGCCACAAGATTCCATATCCTACTGGTAGTGAATGGCCACGTCACATCTGAGAGGTCCTGCGTTATGGACTGACTTTGGCCTCTTCCTTCCACCTGGTATCTGAATGTGCTACTTACAAATAGCGTTTGCAGATGCTATCGAGTTAGGATGAAGACACACCAAATTACAACGGACCTTAACACAATGTCTGGTAGCCACGCAAGAAGGGAAAACTTTGATAAAGACATCAACAGGGAGAGGACACCATGTGACAGTGGACACAAAGGTTTCAGTGAGCCATCCACACAAGGAGCTACAAGAGGAACAAAACAGAGCCTCTCTCCAAAGCTCCAGGAGAGATCAACCCTGCCCCCATTTTGATTTTGCACATCTATCTTTCAGAACTCCTGAGGCAATACATTTATGTTGCGTTAAGCCAAATTCCATAGGAATTTGTTATAGCACTGAAGGAAACTTAGATACTCATCATCAGTTCATCGGTCTTCAGCTAGTAGAGAAGAGTCTGCCTGGTCTGTGTTCAGAAGCTGTTTTCTTCAGCCTATCATGTACCCTGCAATGTCTCCCTAGTAGGCAAGTGCTTGGGACTCCGCATGGGGGTACTTCTGGCTTTCTCCAGTGGGAAACCACTGGTCTTTTGGTTTTACTGAAACACTTGATTTTTAGTTTACATTGGAGCCTCTTGACCAGCTCCTCTTTGAACTAGTGGGAACTATTTCAAACCTAGAGTGGAACCAAGAAAATCTATTAGGAAACAATTCTTGACTCCCTTTAGGTGTTATAATTTTAATTTGCAATTTTCATGTCAGGATGATTACCAGGAAATTGTTAGAAATCATTATCCAACAATCTCATGACAGTGTCATTTTATACTGATGGGGTAATTTGTCCCTTCAGAAAGAGCTATTTCTTGAGTAATTATTTTGGGTACTAAGTGACAGGCTCAGACTATTTCGGGACTCTGTGGCCTTGTCTCCTGACATGAGTTTACCTTGAGGATATGTGCCTCGGGTATTGCCCGTGACTCATTGTTCTTCTAGAGATTTGCGGTGCTGTTCGTGTCTTCAGTAGACAGCAGCATGTGACAAAGTTGGCTCAGGGGACTTGCTGCCAGTGCGGCTCTTATGTAAGATGGAAGAGAGGATTGTCCTCCTTCTTTCTTTTTGAGCATCCTTTCACTCAAACTAGATTACAATTACACACACACACACACACACACACACGCACACACACACACACAGGGGAGAGAGAGAGAGAGAGAGAGAGAGAGAGAGAGAGAGAGAGAGAGAATATCCAGGAAATTTACTAGATATGAAGGCACGTGTGATAGCCAAATATACTATTTGAGGTATTGCCTACATGTACCTCAGTGTACCCATGTTGTGCGATGCCCGCAGAGGTCAGAGGAGAGTATCAGATTTCCCTGAAACTGGAGTTATGGATGGTTGTTAGCCACTATGTAGTTGCTAAGAACTTAACCCACGCCTTCTAAAGAGCATCCAGTACTCTTAACCACTGTGCCATCTCTCTATCCCCCTCTCTTCTTACCTTCATATGGCCTTGATTCTTATTCCAAATTTTCCGTAGAAATCTGATTTAAGCCATAACTAGCTTCCAAGTGGCAACATGAATGTGTAAGCGCTGGAGAAGCTGTTTTGGTAGCGCCGCCTCTTGAACAGCCATGGAAGTGAGGATGACACATGCAGGGCTTGCTGTATCCAGCAGGGCGGGAAATGTCGTTTCCATGAGGTGATTCCATTTTACATGTAGAAACTGACATTCCTATAGCTCTTTTAATACACAAAAGAGCTGTAACAAAGAAGACCATTTAGAGCTCACATCATGCATGAGCTGACAGCTTGAAAATGTACTCTTGCAAAGAAAGTTTCAATAAAATCTTAGAGTGTGGTACCATTCCACTAATGAGTGGATTTGATTTGGTTTTGATTTCTTTATTTTACAGTACTGAGGATTAAACCCAAGGTCTTGTATATGCACAGCTATATCCCCAGCCTAATGAGGAAATTTATTTATTTTAGCCAGGACACAGTTTAATTACTTTAATAACTATTATTTACATTGTCTAAGTTCCTTACTGTTTTTTGGTGGTTTTGTTTTGAGATAGGGTCTTACTGTGCATCCTAGCATGTCCTCCAACCATCTCTCTGTATGGCTCTACCTTCCCAGTTCTAGGATTATAAGCTCGTACCTCCACGCCAGGCTCCTTAGTGGTTTTTAAAATGTGAAGACAACCTCAAGCCAAAGAACTCAAAACACAGTTCTCCCCTGATAATGGATTTTTCCAGACGTTTTTTTCCCTGCTGTCAGACTGCGATAAAAAGCTTGACTTTAAAATTTGACCTAAGACTTACCCGGGTTATGCCGAGCTGAAATACGTGTTTCATTAAACAAACAGACAGAAAAAGCAAGCAAATCCCCCAAATCAGCAGTTTCTGTCTATAAAGCACAGATGTGTAGAGACCACAAAATCAAGTTAATGCCATTTTTCTGGTTTTCTCTGTTCAGGTTCAGTTCGTCTGTGGGTTCCATCTTTGGGAACAATCAAGAATTTTAGTGGCTGTGAGGGGAGACTCCTGACGAAAAAGTTTGTCAATTCATTACTGTGATAATCCCAAGAAATCGATAGAATTTGAATCCTAACAAGCCATAAGTCCAATTGGCTGAAGGAAGAGACAAGTGGTTTTTAAAAAATATTTAGGGGCTGGAGAGATGGCCTAGCGGTTAAGAGCACTGACTGCTCTTGCAGAGGACCCGGGTTTGATCCCCAGCACCCACATGGCAGCTGAGAGCCATCTTTAACTCCAGTTCCAGGGGTATCCGACACCCTCTTCTGACCTCCGCAGCATTACACAACATGGGTGCACAAACCTACATGCAGACAGTACATTCAAATAAATAAATAAATATATAAATAAATATTAAAAAATATTTTAAAAGTATTATCCAGGCACCATGATGCACAGATGAAATCCCAGCACTGAGATATGGAAGCCTCCAAAGGATCAGGAGTTCGAGGATAGTTTTGGCTGGATAATAAGTCCCAAGCCAGCTCCAAGCCAGCCTGTGCTATAAGAGCTCTGGTCTCAAAACCAAAACCAAAACAAAACAAGAACCCACAAAACTCAGAGTGAGAATGATTCACTCTCCTTATACAGAAGACAGTACTGTGCTCATAAACACCTGCTCAAACTTGCTTGAGTTTCCTGTGAAGGAGAGAGATACATTCTACAGTTAGAGGTGTTAGGAGTTATCTGTAGCCCACTGTCCGTCTTACCTCTGCCTCTGAGGAACTATGTCAAGCATGAGATGTCATCCAGCCGAATGCTTCAATTCCAAAGAACTTGCATTCCAACAATTGCTTTGGCAGCAAAGATTGTGTGACAGACTCAAGTGCTTCCTGGTCTCTAGACACACAGAGTTGCAGGAGAGGGACAGTTTAACTCCCACTAAGCTAACTGCCTTCATTACTTTGCCTTTTTTAGATAGAGTAATCTTTGCCCCTTACCTAAACAGTAGAGAAATGGACAATTGACAAAAGAAAGGACATGGAAGAAATATGCAAATATTCCAGGAGAGCCCAACTTCAAATGAGGTGTCTAAGCAGAGTCACAGAGGGAATCAAAGGAAATTCATAAGGACTCCAACAACAGTGCCTCACAGACAGAATGTGACTGTCCTCAGGCCTCTCCCTGTAATAGGAGAGAGGGACAGAGGTACAAGTTATAGAGAGTGAAGGAGAAGGAAGAGGCGAATGTATATGAGACGTCGCTGTATACCAGGAAACATGCTGGGCATGGAAGAGCTAGCCCCCTTCATCTCTGCAGTCTCAAGCATTGGAGTGCCCTCTCCCCAGAAGCAGAGGCTAAGGATTCATGCGTTGGTGGCACTGTGCCTATTGTCATATTGCTAGTCACTGATTGACCTATGATGACACCTGGGACTCTGAACCAACATCATTCTCCCCAAAGAGAAGAGTAAAACGAAGATGGTAAAATCACTTTTCAGGTTGTTTCTTAGAAACACAAAACTTAGAGCCTCTGGGATGTAAAGATTTTCTTAAAGAATACAATCTAGGATCAATGGGAAAATATGATTTTGGTACTGTTTTTGATTAAGGTCCTGAAGCCCTGTATGGAAAGTCAGTCTAAGCAAACAAAACAATCTGTGGTTAGTCTAATGGGAAGTGGGGGCTGAAATTCAAGACTAAAAAGCATTAATGCGACAGAACAGAAGCAAGCACATTCTTTTCTTCTCCCCACTTCATTTGATCCCTTTGTAGATCCAGGGGCACAGCCTGTGTCCCAGCTGGGGAGAGGGCCTGGCTTTCAGCAAACCGTAACAGGAATGCAGATTTTTCTAGAAGGCTTAGGAGGAGAGATGCCTGGGAAACTCATTCAGGGTCAATGTACACAAAGCAGCTGGCGTGTATGACTAGCTGCAAGCAGGAAAGAAACACACTCCTATCTGTTACACTTGTCTTAGTCAAGTCATCTGATTGGAGACAGATGCCTTTATGGATATAGTCTAAGTGGTGGTATGATGTTATAAAGACTATTAGACAGATACATGTGACATGAAAGCAGAGGGGGGTGGCTATTTGGAGAGAGGAAGCAAATCATCGAGAAGAGAGAGAGGAGGATAGGAGAGGGATGAATTGCAACAGAGTGGCGTGACGCATGCATATGAGCAGACAAGCAAACCTTTTGCTTTTGTGTTAACTTTGAAAATTAACTTTAAAAAAAAACCATTGAAGTCCAGCCGTGGTGGTGGACAACTTTAATTCCAGCACTCCAGGGGCAGAGTCAAGGCCAGCCTGGTCTACATACTGAGTTCCAGGCCAGATGGCACTACAAGGAGATGCTACCTCAAAAAATAAATAATAAATAAATCAAAAAACAACAACAATTTAAAAACCTTTAGAGAGAAAGTCTTTCTAGAATTGCTTTCCTTTATAAGTATATTCTGAGTGCTACTTCCTCATGTCTTTTTCTTTTATTGTTGTGTGGAGCAGGGGTAGGAGAGTGTGTGTTTCCTGATACAAAACCTTGTTGCTCTGTAGCTCAAACTAACATCAAGTTTATAATCCTCCTGTCTTGGCCCCTTAAGTGCTGGGATTAGAGGCATGTGCCACCATACCCAGTCTCATGTCCCATGTCTTAACTGGTGATTAAATTTTATGGTGTCTTAAGATCATCAATCTATAGTGTATTCTCATGATTCCAGGAATAGCTGCAATAAACTTATCTGTGATAGGTGACTAGTACCTTCCTGGGACTGACACCTGAATCCCAGCAAGTCAGGAAGTGCCCCACCCTCCTAAACTCATCCAAAGTGGTCAGTCGTGGCTGTCTTCTTGTCAGGTGATCTCTAGCTCAGAGCTGCTTCTGCTCTTCGGTTGCCACTGACTTCATGCTTGGGAAAGGATACCACCCTTTTCTTTTAAGCTGCCTGGAGACATCAATGCACGCTAGCCTGATGGGTGTTCTACAGGAACATGATTAGGAACACACTCCCTACTCACAGATGGACCCAAATCTGCCTCCACTTCCCATGAAGCTTTGGTTGCTTCTTTGGTTGTTTGCTTATTGACAAAAGAGGAATACTATGGTACTGGCTTCATGAGATGGTAGAAAGAATTAATATAAAATCATCAGAGTGCATGGCACGTGTAAGTGCTCCCTAAAGGATAAACAACACAACTCGCAGGGTCGACCTGCTGCCCCACCCTCCTGCAGTCACCCCTCCATTCCCATCATGACCTTCGATGCTCATCTCTGCCCTGGTCTTTGTCACATTTTTTTAACCATACAGCAAAGGAATAATAGGTGAAATATAAAACAAATATTTGTTTCCAAACAAACTATACCAAATTGAATGGGGTAGCAGAGGAAAAGCAGATTTGCAAGGAGTCCCTAAAGTCATGAAAAAAGATACATTTCTGGCAGCGTAGCTGAGTGGTAGATTGTTTAGCGGGAAAACAAGATGCTTTGTTTAAAGACTTAGTTGCTCAGTTTGAAGACTCCAGTTTAGCAGTCAAGAAATGATCAGGAAGAACTGATTCATTTTAGTTAAAAAAATTACCTTGATTTTGATTTTGCCTAATACCTTGGGAAGCATTCTCCTTGACACATTGGCTGTGGCTAAGGCG
The DNA here is from genome assembly GCA_009823505.1 of Rhizomys pruinosus. Taxonomy (NCBI): domain Eukaryota; kingdom Metazoa; phylum Chordata; class Mammalia; order Rodentia; family Spalacidae; genus Rhizomys; species Rhizomys pruinosus. The sequence continues at coordinate 848,635 of VZQC01009623.1, read as the reverse complement.
TCTCATGGTTTTGAAAGGGGTACCTAGGTGAAGCAGTCTGTGTAAATAGCAGCAGTGTAAAACAACCACAGCAGCAAAAATGAAGAACGACACAGAATGAAAATAAAGAGCATCCTGCGACAGAAGAGGCATCAGCTGACTAGCTGCAGCAGCAATAGTGCCGGCTCTGCCCCCACAGGCTATGTGACCTTGAGCCATGGGTGTGTGACCTTGAAAGTCACTTTCTCTGTACTTGGTTTTCTCATCCCTAAAATGAAAATAATAATGACTAGAGTTGCTGCAAAGATAGTTAATAAAGGCTAGAGCGGTGGCTCCATTGGTAAAGTGTTTGTCGTAAGAGTGCAAGCACCTGAGTCTAATCCCCAGAACCCACATTTGAAAAAATAATATGTCAGATGTAATGGCATATACTTGTAATCTCAGTGCTGGGGAGGTGAAAAGAGGTGGACCTCATACCCCCGCCCCTGCCACCAGGCTTGCTGGCCAGCCAGCCAGCCCAGCCTAGTTGATAAGTCCCAGGCCATGAGAGACCCTGTCTCAAAAAAAAAAAAAAAAAAGAAATCAAAGTGGAGCTCTGGCCTCAGCACCCACACAAACACACACCCAACATGGACACATTTACATACAATAAGAGATGAAGTTTAAAATGCTGGGAATGGTGATTCGTGCCTGTGATGTGGGCGTGGGAGACTGAGACTGGAGAATTGTGTTAAGTTTAGGGTCACACTTTGCAATATACTAAGTTCCAGATCAGTCTGAAGTACTGAGTGAGACTCTGTCTCAAAAATAATAAGGGATGTGACACCCTTAGGGTTTTCTCTAAGATCTATGGCCTCTTTAGCCATGTGTATTTGGCTACATTTACAGTATCACACATAAGTTTCCTCCCACTGAGTGGGCTTTAAGTCCAATTAGGTAGCTGTTGATTACCCTCAAGATGATGAAAGTGTCACTACTGCACCAATGTTGTTTGTTATGTTATTTGGCCTAGAAGCTGGGGTTGGACCATCAGTTGATATACTCCCTTAGCAGCTTGCATAGTGCTCTCCAAAGCTATGAGAGCCAGCTTTCAGGGGAAGTGGCTTCCATGTCAGTTCCAGCTCCATTGCAGAAAGATCTTAAGAGCCAGGGATGAGGTACATGACCATATGGAAATAGAGTCCTACAAGTTCCTGGGACCTTGCTCACACAAACCTACAGCAGTAGTATCAGCATGCACAATACCTATGAAAACTCAAGCAGACAAAACCACAGCACAGAACTGTGGAAATAGGCAATAAGCCCCAATCTTAGTCGAAGAATTATTGGCAGCTGATTACTGCTGGGTGAGGAAGAGCTGATCTTAAAGGGAAGGACTCTACATAGACTGACTAGACCTCAGTGGATGAACTGGCACTGAGGAACATCTGGGAACACTAACCTGAGATGACAGGCCTTAACACAAGTGATAGAATATATGAATTCTGAGGGGGAGGGTATTTATAGGAAGGTGCCAGTGGGAAGGAGGCTATAAAAATGTTTAATACTGATTAAAATGTTCTATTTGAAATACAAAAATTTCAATAAAAGATATACAAAGAATAAAAATAGAAAGGGGGCTGGAGAGAAGGCTTAGTGGTTAAGAGTACTGGCTGCTCTTGCAGAGAACCCAGGTTGAATTTCTACACCCAAATAGCAACCAACAACCCTCAGTAACTCCAGTTCCAGAAGATCCAATGACCTTGTCTGGCTTGCATGCATGTGACCCACTTTCATACATGTATGCAAAACAAGCATACACATAAAATAAAAATAAATAAATCCAAAAAATAATTAAAATAGTAAGATAAAATCAAAAGATATGAAACTCTTGATAAGCATTAGCCATTATTTTATGTGCTGTTTACAAGAATCAAGTAAAACATTTGTAATAGAACTGGGCTTATTGCATCAATAATAAAGAGGTTAAATGGTCTCTATGAATGCTAAGGGATTCAGCCCAGTGTGGTGACTCACGCCTTTGATCCCAGCACGTGGGAGGCAAAGGCAAGTAGGTCTCTGTGAATTCAAGGCCAGCCTGGTCTACATAGTGAGTTCCAGGCCATCTGGGGCTACAGGGAGACCCTGTCTCAAAAAGACCAAAAAAAAAAAAAAAAAAAGGATAGATGAGGTCCACTTTAGAAAAACTTATATTCTGGGTTTGTTTGTTTTGTTTAAAATCATATATATATATATATAGATATATATATATACTATATATATATATAAGAGTTGCTCTTCTTTTGTGTGCACATATACACATATACTTTTTTGTCTTTTTTTAAAAAAAAAAAAAAAATTTATTTATTTCGTATGTGTATGAATGTACTGTCTGCATGCAGGTTTTGTGGCACGCTGTCGTGCAATGCCGCGGGAGGGTCAGAAGAGGGTCGCGGATGTCCCCTGGAACTGGAGTCTCCTGAAGTGGAGTTTCAGCAGACGGTTCTCGGCCGCCATGTGGGGTGCTGGGGAGTGAACCCGGGGTCCTTGTAAGAGCAGTTGGCGCTCTTAACCGCTAGCCATCTCCCCCGCCCCGTTGTTGTGTGTTTTTGTCTTAAACAAGGGTCTTTCTATAGTCCCAGCTGGCCTGGAACAGGCTCTGTAGACTCAAGCTGGCTTGGAACTCACAGAGATCCACCTTATATATGCTACTTTGTAACCCAACAATTCTACTACTAGGAATTTACTCAGGACAAGTGAAAACACGAATATTTTTATGAAGATCCACAGCAGCTTTATTCACAATAGACAAAAACTAGAAAAAAAACCAAAATGCCACCAATGAGCTTAAACATTCTGTGAGAAAGTCACCCAGTAAGGCACAGCATCACAAAGAGTGAATAATAATGACCATACAGCATACAAAACATTAAAAGTCTCAAAACAAGACACAGAAGATTATTGCATCTATAAAAATATTCAAGAACAGGGCCAGGTGTGATGGCATGTGTTTGTAATCCCGGTGCTTGGGAAGAAGAGACAGGAGAATCAGGAGTTCAAAAACAGCATCAGCCACATAGTGAGTTTATAGCCAGCATGGGATATATATCTTGTCTCGAGCAAGCAGCTCCATAAAAGTAGAAAATTGTTCAATTCAAGTTATCAAATAGTGTCCAGTCCTATAATTGGTTGTAGTTCACACATTCACACCCAATTCGCAGCCCTAACATTCTACCGGCCCCTCTATCCACAGGTTGTTCCCAGGCTTGAAAAGGGGCACAGTGGATAGAAAGCAAAACAAGTCTACTTTCTCTGGAGCTGTTTGTTTCTTGGTCTTAGTCAATTTCTGGCTTTTTTCTTATCATGGCTGCCAGCTTGTCCAGGCATAAATCTTTCGATCCACGAATGAAGCCATGCAATTAATATATAGGATTAAGACGTATATATATGCCTTTTTCTATCCTATCTTAATGAAGCACATGCAATTAGATATGATAGGTATTTAAACAGATAATATATAGCCTTTCTAATCCTACTAATGAAGCACATGCAATTAGATATAAAGTATTTAAACCAGTACAAATTGTTATGCTAGGTTACTGATGGTATAGACACAGATGTGTTCTATGGTATGTTAATCCATGAATTACATTTTTCTTTCTGTTAAGTATGCAGGGTTCCTTCTCGGGTTTTATAAAGCTCCTAACCATTAGAGAAAAATGTAAAGCTTGTGGCATCAGTCGTCGGGGTTTATCTCCTCCAAAGGAGAGAGCTAATAGCCAATTAGATTTGGGATATACGAGGCATATGGTGCCTCTGCTGCCAGTATTTCCAGGTAAGGATGAGTAATGAGCTGTGTGCTGCCACAGAGGAATCTTACTTGACTCAAGGAGATAAATATTGCTGTATATTTTAGTGGTCCTTTGGATAACACATCCTCTGGCATCCCAGAGACCATCTGTAAATTTGCAAGTGCGGTCACCCTCCATACAATATTGCCCATGTTTATATCACGGTCTTCAACAGCAGGGCCTTATTGCCCTCTCTTCTTCAGAATCCCAGTTGGAGGCAAGGACCTTACCTTTTGGTGGGGGCTTGGATCCCCCGGCCAACATCTCCTTGGTAGAATAATCCATGTGGAATGTACAGAGCTCCTGTATTAAATCGATTTTGTTTAAGTGCCATATGCTTAAGGAGACTTTAGCAATTATATTTGGTTCTGAATATAGAATGAATCCGTTTTTCACCATTTCCTATGTCCACTTAGTCCCTTGATTGAACATCCAAGCCCCCCCTTTGGATGGTAGGGACTCCATGAGCTGGTGTGTGGTGTTTGGGCAGGCTGCTTGCAATTGGTTTTTACATGAAGGATGCCTGTACTCACAAATTATCACTTATTGTTAAAAAAATTGAAAACAAAACAAAAAGCAAGAGAAAGATGCAGAAAAGTTACAGGCAAAATGCATGATCTGGGATGGGTAGGGGTAGGGGTGGGGGAAGGAAGGGATATGATGCCTGACTGAATTGGAAAATGATGTAGGAAATACACAAAGCTCAATTTTAAAAAAGTAAAGAAAATTTAAGAACAGGATAAACTATATTATAATAATAGAGGTCAGAACACTGGTTGGAAGTAGGAAATGTGCAAAGACATGAGGAAGCTACAGGGTCGTGAAAAGTTTCTACATTTTGGTTGGGATGCTACTCACACAGGTACATACATTTGTCAAAACTTATTAGACTTACTATTTACTTATTAGACATTAAGAAGTAAAACTCTAGCTTTCTCAGATATTTTATGTGAACTAAGAAACAATGGATTTTGTCTTTAGTTTAAAGGACTTTTCAAAGAACACATCCTACACACAAAGAATCAGATCAAAAACTGGAAAATGTTCCAGTCATCTTGGATCCAAAATAGTCTCAAGCATTTTACTTAGTCCCACAAGAAACAGATAACTTGGGATCATTTTCCACAGTCCTCATAGTAGACAAAGGCAATATAATATATATATATATATATATATATATATATATATATATATATCACAACCACTGAGCTGCTTATAGAGTCTTCTTAGCATATGGGAAGTATGTCAATAGGTTCAAAATAGTTACAAGAAAAAGACTTGAGATTATAAGCTAATCTGTTGACATGTGACATTTTCCTTATGGGCAACCCTCTTTAGTTTTGTCTTGACATATGTATACTGCTATCTTTCTAAAAAGCTTTTGCATATGAAAAATGTCATTACACATATACCAAAACACTTAAATCTCACACACATTCCAAAAAAGTCATATGATCTCTGGAATATGGGTTATATTTTTATCATGATTGAGGTCCAACAAAGTTAAGTTCCATAAGTTTACATGAGTCATACATATTATCTTAGCAATGAGCTGCAATCAGATGAGCTACACAGAATACATCACAGCATTACCAGAGGGTTGCTGCTTGCATTCTCTTACTCTTTCAGGTTGTTTTTTTCCAATTTTTCAAAAAATTTATCTATTTTTATAAATATTTTATTATTTTTCTTTTTAGTGTATGAGTGTACTGCCTACATGTGTGCAAGTGCACCTGCATTGTGCAATGCTTGAGGAGGCCAGAAGGTGGCCTCAGATCCACTGGAACTTGAGTTAAGGATGGTTGTTAGCTGTCATGTGAGTGCTAGGAATCCAACCTGGGTTCTCTGCAAGAGCAGTCATTGCTCTTAAGCCCTGAGCCATCCACCCAGTCTTATTATCTACTTCCTTAATGACTTTATCACTGGCTGCTTAAATGTAACCATATTGTTTTACTTACATAAAAATAGAAAATGATTCTGACATTTTTTCCCACATAACAAGATAACTTGGCTCAGGAAAAGCTGGGTTCTACCTCCTTGAACCAGAGTTATGCAGTCCAGAATGAGACAGTCTGAAAGGGCATGGCAAAACCCTTCTGCTGGGTTCCTGTTTATAGGTATGTGATACAACTCCTCCCTTCAGGAGAACTATAAATCTGGATTTAGGGGTCTGGGAAACAAGAGAGGCTGCTCTGATTATAGTGACAATTACAAAAACAGAGGGGGAAGGAATACATCCCCTCCCATATGCAATTTTGTCCTACAGTTAAATAAAAACATTGGTAGATAAAGGCTTTGTTGCCAGCCCTGGGCTGCCCAACCAGGGGTTGTTGACCAGGGAGGCTTATAAACCCCCCAAAACAAAGGCCATTTGCTTATAACTTTGGGTGCACATAAGAACTGAACAGTAAGACCCTATTGCTGAAGATATAGCATGATAAGAGCATGAAAAAAAGTTATGCTGAGACCCTGCACTGCAAATCAACAGCTGATCTTCATGGTGTCAGAGAGCACTATACAAACCGCTAGAAAGAAATGGTCTCTGAAGTTTTATTACAGACTTCTTGTGCTACACTTTTACATCCTAAGGAAGATATAGTGCAATAGTAGCAGCCTGATAAATGTTCACCTGGAAAGAAAAAAAAATCCCAATTTGATCCCGCGTGGGGTATGACACATGGCTGACACTGTGCCTTGGTGCTCCTATTGGCCACATTAGAAAGCTATTGGCATCCCTTTGTCAAAGAGTTATAATGTCCCAACCAAAATATTATTCAAGCATATGTGTCTGTGCCCATAGAGTAACTTGTTACAATCTTTAATATTTGTTATTATCTGTGCTTTATTATTAGAATTAAAAGGAGACTGCTAAATGACCCACCATGGCAAACAGAACTTGGACAGTCCCAAGAATTTGATGTGCCACCTCAGGAAAAAAATGGATCTTCTATCTCTCACTCTCTATCACCCTCCCCTCCAAAGCCCAGGGACTGTCGTGGAAGAGATTTGTGTGTAAGATTGTAAGTGCCAAGGTGTGTGTGTGGGGGGGTGTGAATTGTGAGATCATAGTGAAAACAGACTGGATTTTTTTCTCTTTTCTTTTTATTTGATCAACATGTTTGTGTAAGCAAACCTCTTCAACTGGACTTGGGGACCCTGGGTTAAAACAAAAACTGAACTCAGATGTTAACTAATTGGGTTTATATGGACACTCCATATGTTTATTGCCTATGTCTATTTACTGTCAAATAAATAAAACAAACAAATAAGTAAAAATTTTAAAAGTCAAGAAAGAAAGAAAGAAAGAAGAAAGAATTTTTTAAAATATATATTTTTTTATTTTATTTACTTTTTTATGTGTATGAATGTACTGTCTGCATGCAGGTTTGTGCACTCGTGTCACACAATGCTGTGGAGGTCAGAATAGGGTCTCAAATTCCTTGGGAACTGGAGTCAAAGATGGTTCTTATCCACCATGTGGGTGCTGGGGATCGAACCTGGGTCCTCTGTAAGAGCAGTCAGCTCTTTTAACTGCTAGGCTACCTCTCCAACCACGAAAGAAAATTAAAAAAAAAAAAAAAAATCCAGCCGGGCGTGTTGGTACATGCCTTTAATCTTAGCACTTGGGAGGCAGATGTAGATGGGTCTTTGTGAGTTCAAGGCCAGCCTGGTCTACAGAGTGAGTTCCAGGACAGCTGGGGCTACAGGGAGACCCTGTCTCAAATAAATAAATACAATCCAAGCAAACTAAAATGTACAACAAGGCTGGTGATATAGGTCATTGGTGGATGGTTTGCTTATCCCATGCTCAAGTCTAGATTGCATTATCAGTCCAGCAAAATAAAGACTGTGCATACAAAGACAAAAAAAATAGAAATGGCAGCTCAAGAAGACAATGGATTTTATAACTTTGTTGGAATAATGCACTTTCTTCCCAGTAACAAACACCAATCTTACCTGTTGATGGCCTCCCATTCCACCAAAACCAACTTGGAGAAGAAAGGGTTTCTTTGGTTTACACATCTCAATCACAGTTCATCATTGAGGGAAGCCAGGGCAGGAACTCGGAACAGGACTCTGGAGGCAGGAGCATGGGAAGGAATGCTACTCACAGGCTTGCTCTCCTAGCCCATGCTCAGCCCTCCCAGGGGTGAGACCACCTGCCCATGGGTGGCACCACCTACAGTGGGCTAGGCTTTCCCACATCAAGCAACAATCAAGAAAATACCTCATGCACATGACCACAGGCCAGTCCAATATTCCCCAACTGAGGAGCCCTCTTCCTAGGTGTGTCAGGTTGACAACTGAAACCAACCAGGAGAGCTGTCTCATCTACCCAAATGATATACAATTTATAGTTGAGGATTATAATATCCAATATCTTCAGCTATTCCTATGCCAAAGGTGACCCTGAAGCTATCATGTGATGAAATTACTGAGTGTGTAATCATAATTGGAATACATATATATGAAACTTGGCAGAATCTCACATTTCCTAGCTCTCCAAACTATGGAGAATTATTATAGAAGTAATTAAATGAATCTCTTGGATTCCCACTACTAACACAAGATCTCATTCTAGCATAAAGACTTGAAAGATGCCTGGGTGGTACATCTTTTACCCCTAGTCACCTTACCTCTTTGATCAGTGCAGCAGGCAGATGTATCTTACAGAATAATAGTAGATCATCATGGGCCTTCTTAGATAACATCTTCACCTATACCTACTATTCTAAATGTGGCCATTTCACCTGAGCAAACCAATACAGCCTGTAGTTGACAATATGCCACCATTAATCAAGAAAATATGTTTTGCTTTTAATCACTAGACAGACACCAAAGAAAAAACCCTGCATTATCCCAGTGGAGATAACAATACATTTTCATCATTGTTCTCAATTACATCAACCTTCAGGATCTGTGCTAAAATTGAGCCCATGGATCCTTTAATGACACCCTAAATGACTGATCTCATCTATCACGTTTCCCTAATCCCTATACGACAAAGAAGAAAAATGCTATTCTACATCTCTTAGTAAGATAATGTAGACAATATAAGAAGGGGGAAATTTTCACAATAACAACAAAATTTGCAATCTTAGTTTCTGAGGATGCTGTGATCTGGTAGCATCTCCAGAACACTGTTAAAGCTGCTAACTTTGCACCTCTTCTTACTGAAAAGGAAGACAAAAGTGGTATGTACTCTTTAGATTTTGGAAGTAATATTTCTGTTTCTGTGCTGGCTGCTCTGCTGCTAACTTTGACAAGAGCTCTTAATCAAGAAGGCTCTCCACTGGCTGTGAACTGTGGCCAAGCAGCTTTGTTTCTGGTTTTGTGACTCAGCAGGACAGACAACACTTAAAATATAAAGCCAAGTAAATAAGGATGCTAAATCAAGCAAGTCACAATTCAACAATCATCTGAAGGAGCCTAAGGTTTTGGAGAAAAGCTATTCTGTTTTCACCAAGTAATTATTCCAATGAGAGATACCTTTGCTAGAGAATAATGGTCAGGTCATGGGACACCAGCTGACCATCATGAGTGGGTTATCTCATCAGCTTCACCACTGAGTACACCCTGCCTGTTGTGCAGTGTTCTTAAAGGGAAGAATTAATCTATAGGCCAAAGTGCAAACTTGTTTCATAAGCAAGTGGCTAATACTTGCAGCACAGCTACTTCTGACCTGATGTTACCCCTCTTCCAGCCATGCTGGAAGAGGGCTTGAGGAGACTGACCTGCAAGTAACTGACATAGAGGTTTAGAGAAAACATGGCAGGATACTCTAACACCTGCAGGAAGAAAGGATTACTGAGATATTTCACAGTCATTAATCATTTCACACTTCTCTGGGAAAATAAAGAAGGGAACCTTGTGAGTCAAAACTTGAGAACTCTATCTGATTGCTTGTCAACAGTGCTGGCTCAAGGTTCTAATCTATAGATATTTGTAGAAATATGCTCATGGTTGGACAAGATGTTAGAATATTTGGGAGTAATAAGATTGGAGGTGAGGTTTTGAGAAGGAGTGCAGCTCCATGCAGATTCAGATTGTAAGAATCTCTGTGGCCTAAGTGAATGCTCACCAAAAGACCTCAGTAAGCAGATGGACAAGACGGCGGGCCATGTTCACCGTTGTCTCTCCAGTTATCAGCTGAGTGTGGGTGAGCAATGTAGCAAAGTTGGCAGAAATTAAAACTATACATGGACTCAACAGGAACTTAGAAAGCTACCTTGAACTTCCCAAATCAATACCAATCTCTAAAGTACATCCTACGTCCTGGAAGACCAAGAAGGTACCTTGAGCATTGTGACCCCATTGGAACACCTTCTCTCATAAAGGAGCAAGCGACGTACTCCCTGGGCTGAAGAGATAGCCTAGAGTCTTGTTCCCTTATCCTACTACCTTGTTTCTACAAATCTGTAGTCTCTCCTATGTCTCTGCCATTGCATCTATATCCCTTACATCCCTAGGAAACATTGTTTCTAATCAGGAGCTCACTGCACAGATAGTTAAGTAGATGCTTATTTAGCAAATAAAAGTCCATTCTAGCCAAATTCTAGTCAAAGATGTTTGGCGGAGAGGGGGCGGCAGCACCCAACAGAGCATAGAGTTGCCTACATGGATTTTTAGGTATAATGAATATTTATGAGATAGGTAGAATATTCATAGGGTGGGGTGACTTTTTTCCTCCCAAATCAGGATGGACCAGGTCTCCCTTTTAGAATATTTCTTCCCGTGGTATTCTTGAAAAGCCCACGGATGAAATGAGGCGAGACTACAGCAGAAGCGATGTATTGATGAGCCGGGATCTTTTGAGGATGCAGACTTTATTGGCGTGTATGTATGGCAATTGCCACAAAAATAAATAAAATGAAAAAAAAAGGGGGGGGGGAATTTGATGTCGGATAGCTAAAAAGGTGGACTGTAGTAGACATTTGCCATTCTTTGTTGTTACCCAGGATCCTACTTCCCTTGCATTTGCGTTAACCTTTGCCTTAAGGATGAGAATCCCTACCTCTGCTGGTGTGTGTCAAGAATTGCCATTTCTTCCTGGTACAGATACCACAAACCTTGGGTTCTCCTAGAAACCATATTTTTTGAAGAAGAAAATATTGAATATGTTTTTCTGCCTTTTTGCATTCATATGACTCATAATCAGACATGCTCATTGCAAACCTTATTTTTTTCATTTTTGCTTTGTTTATGTTTGAAAAGAAAGGTTCATAAATTTTTTTCTCTTTTTTTTTCCTTCTTCTTTTCCATATATTATTTATTTCTTTTAAACACAGGGTCTCATTATTTAGGCCAGGCTAATTTCCAACTCCTGAGCTAAGGAAATCTTGTCCCAAGTTTCTGGGTTGAGAGATGCGTGGTCTCATGCCAGACCAAATTATTCATTCTCCTCCTCCCCTTCCTCTTCCACCTCTCACTCTGATTTCAGACTTTGGAAGTAAGTGAGTCAAAGAAGCAGGGACAGTAGAGTCTGTTTTATCCAGAGTGGTGTCAGTACAGTATAAAGCCTAATTCCAGAGGTAACTTGTCCACTGTAGGTATCAGTAGGAGCTGTAGCACTGGGCTCAAAGATATTGGGTTTCATTTCTGACTGATTCTACATCAATCTTGGGAATTATGGGCTACCTAAATATCTTTTAATGCTTTCTTATTCTACTTCATTGAATAAGAGAAAGTCTTTATTAATTACAAACTAAGCATCTTAACTGATTCAAGTACTAAAGTCACAGAAGCCCTCAATGCTAGGAGCTGTATTTCTTCTTACTCAGAGAAGCTCTGCCTATAAATGACATCATCAAAGAAAATAGCTAAGAGTTGGAAGACCAAAGAAGAGCCCTGGCATTTCTTTTTTTTTTTTTTTTTTTTTTTTTTTTTTGAGACGGGTCTCCCTGTAGCTCCAGCTGTCCTGGAAATTACTCTGTAGACCGGGCTGGCCTTGAACTCACAAAGATCTGCCTGCCTCTGCCTCCCAAGTGCTAGGATTAAAGGCGTGTGCCACCATGCCCGGCTGAGCCCTAGCATTTCACTCCCCATCCAACTGCATCTCAAGTCCAAGTGTTTCAGTAATAAGAGAACACTGGTTTTCTGAAGCATGCTTTCAAAACACATCATTTTATACAACTGTGGTCTCACTGTTTTATACAACTCTGATGCAGGATTATCAGAGAAGCTCGTTTATGGAATGGAGGCATAACAGTGTGACCACTTCTTAGGTGACAAGAAGATAGTGCTGTTTTCTTCCTTTTCAGGAACTAAAAGCATAGCATTAGCAGTAGCTAACATTTTTGTAACTAACTTTTACTAGTATACTACCATAGTAACTCTTTCTTGGGATATATTTTGCTAAATATAAATATTATCTCAGAGAAAAAGCAGATCTTAAGGCCTTAATATTTATTTCTTGACCAAATGGAATTTTTTTACATCCACGCTGCTAAATAAGCCTTTCATAACTGAATGCATGTGTATACCATCTGTTCATTTTGTTCATGACAAAATTGAATATTCCATTGGAAAATATGGTAATTTTATAGCTTTTATAAGGCTATCTGATTTTAATTATTATTTAATGTCTTTGATTACTCTTTAGGTTGATCATTTTTGTGTTTTGTTATCGCTTATAATCTTTGAGCAACTGTTCATTGCTTAATTCTTTTGTGATTGGTCTATTAATCAAATAGAAGATGGGAAATTTCAAACTCTATATCATTTAGCCCACATTCAGTACATAAGCTTAGAGGCTTATTTCTTCTTTTATCATCCCTTTTATACTGTTATGGCTAAGTCAGCTCAAAGCAAAGAGCTCATTTGCTACTCCAAAGCATGGAGAGTATGTTCAAAGGATCCAGCAAGCTGGTGGAATCAAAAGAGCAAAGAGACAATGAAAGGAGCTTTAATTAAAAGCACTCTTCACAGGTCAAAAGTGTAGGCTCATTAATGTTTTGCTGAGCAGATGGTATTAATGAGCAGCCAAAGCCTTGTGTTCCTTACCTCTGTTCCCTTCATTATTCCCTGGGTACAAATGGCTCAGTGGATGGGAAGCAAGTCTTCCCCAAATGATGAGATTTGATCATTAACATAGAGCCTGGCCTCTCCTACAAAAACACTCAACAGGGTAAATAAAGAAAAAAATTCATAAAATTAAAGGATAAAAATATTCTTAGCTTCTAATAGCAATAACTTACCTCAACATCATTTATAATTATGCAGACATTGGAAATTTCCAGTAAAATAGTGAATGGTTAACTAAACTAATATACCATATTTCTGTAACCTCCAGTTACAGAAATATGTTGCCTTTAAAATAATACTGCTCTCAAACTTATTAGCATGCTCAGGGAATGTTAATTTTTTAAATAAAAATAAATATGTTAAAAAAATTTTTAAATAAAAATGCTCAGGAAATGTTAATTTTTTCAAGAAGCAGTCAATTGTACATGCACTAAAATCTCAGTTATGTTAGATATGTATGGTTATAAAAATGTACTCAGGGGGGGCTGGAGAGATGGCCTAGCGGTTAAGAGCGCCGACTGCTCTTACAGAGGACCCGGGTTCGATCCCCAGCACCCACATGGCGGCCGAGAGCCATCTGAAGCTCCAATTCCAGGAGAACTCCAGTTCCAGGGGAATCCAAGACCCTCTTCTGACCTCTGCGGC
>VZQC01009623.1:776665-829765 GCA_009823505.1 Rhizomys pruinosus | reverse complement strand
TTTTTTTTTTTGTCTTTTTGAGACAGGGTCTTCCTGGAGCCCCAGCTGTCCTGGAACTCGCTCTGTAGACCAGGCTGCAATTTAAATCTTAAAACTAACTATGGGAAAAGATTTGTATGTTCCCACAGGTCAAAAACATCATCAACTTAACGACTGAGAAAGAAAAGATACAGCTTTGCATTGCATAGGATGTACCAGGAAGTGCCAGCAAAAAGGTTGGCCCATCTGAACATTGAAAGGAAGAAAAGCCTCAGACTGCTACAGGCATCAAACCCCTCTGTGGATCCTACTTGTAACAACTGTTTATAATGAGTCCTAACGAAACTTACCTTCTAGGCATCGCAAAGTTTTAATATGAGAGACTTTCTTACCTACCCTTCATAGAACAAGGAGGAATATGATGATGATGAGGTCATTCTCTAACCGTAAATTGAAGCCAACTGTTATAGAGGTAATCTCTTATAAAACCAATAAAACTGCCTTCTTTAATTAACTAATAGACATAGGAACGGTGAAAAGGATTATTCTCTATTCAGAACCAAATATAATACTAAAGTCTCCTTAAGCTCTGCATTTAAGCAAAATATATTAATACAGGAGAGCTCTGATATCAGCAATGGATTATTCTACCAAGGAGATGTTGGCCAGGGGATCCAAGCCCCCCCCAAAACAAACAAGGAATGGTTTCTCTCATTGTGGTTGCTAGTACCAAATCCCCCAATTAAAAGACAAGCTGAGGGGCTGGAGAGATGGCCTAGCGGTTAAGAGCACTGACTGCTCTTGCAAAGGACCCGGGTTCGATCCCCAGCACCCACATGGTGGCTGAGAACCGTCTGTAACTCCAATTCCAGGAGAACTCCAGTTCCAGGGGAATCCAACACCCTCTTCTGACCTCCGTGGCATTGCATGACATGGGTGCACAAACCTACATGCAGACAGTACATTGATACACATACAGAAATAAGTAAAATTTAAAAATTAAGAAGTAGAATAATGAGCTAGACAGTTAATGAGTAGCAAAAGTAGCAAACAGTCACAAAAAGAGGGGGAATAAAGGATCTCTCTCTCTCTCCCTCCCTCCCTCCCTCCCTCTCTCTCCCCTCAAAGAAAAAAGCTAGAGAAATGCCCTCAGGAAAATGTCACAGTAACTGAACTTCTTATACATTAGAAGCATCAAAGTCACATTAGCATGTCAGATTTTCAAGAGTCTCTTTGAAAGTTCAACTGTGAATAGCAGCTCTGCCACACCACACAACCATTGCTACTCCCTAGAGAACTGACCAAATTCACAAAAAAATAGGACACCAGCTTCTCTTTACCTCAAACTCCCTGTGCCTCCTGACCTTTGCTGCAGTGGCTGAAGATGAGTAGTGGGAGGTCCATGGTGGTCATGGATAATAGACATTCTCCTGACAGGATGACCTCACCCTCAGATCAGCCCTGGCCTGATCATAAATTACATGGAATCATCAATCAACAAGTAGGAGTGGAGCTAAGGGCAGGACACTGAAAGAGAACATCACACCTATCATCATTGGCAATATAAATGAAATCATCCATTCTGACATTTCTGTTTAAGACACTCAAAGACATTTGCCTTGATATCAGAATGAAAGCCTGGATTCCTGGTCAGCAGCTTTTCGCTCCTTCAGCTGCTGGGAAGCACTGCACTATGGGAGAAAATTAGAAGTGGTCCTATGCAGAGAGTCCATGGTTCTTAGTGTCTCACTTTAGGGGTCCCACATCTTCCCCTCCACCCTGGCCAGGCTCATAATGATTCCCCAGCTAGACCATGATTCTCTGCTCACTCAGTCTGACACTACTACCGGTAGACATTTTGAGTCAAACTTGCTGCCAACATCTTAATACACCTAAAATCAAGTATTATCCAAAAAGTTTTCACTTGAGACTTCTGTGTGTGTGTGTGTGTGTGTGTGTGTGCTTTTATTGATGTTTTGTGTCTTTCAGACATAATTTTTTTGTCTTTTCGAGACAGGGTCTCCCTGTAGCCCCAGCTGTCCTGGAACTCACTTTTGTAGACCAGGCTGACCTTGAACTCACAAAAATCTGCCTGCCTCTGCCTCTCAAGTGCTAGGATTAAAGGCGTGCACCACCATGCTCCGTGACATAATTTTTCAATTCAGTTTAGGCGTATTCCCTTTTCCCTTCCCCCCACCCCACCCCACCCCAGATCGTGCACTCTGCCATAACTGTCCTGCATCTTTCTCTCAGTCTTTTTTTTATGCTTAGGAATTCACATTTTCCTCCATTAATTTTATATTACTCAAAATATGGATACATACTTTCCACTCATATACAGTAATTACAGAGTCTGAAAATAAATGATTGATGGGTTCTAGAGCATGTTGAGAGATTTACATTATAACAGCATAGTTGCTTTCAAATAAACAGAAATATAACAATAATATTGTTCAGCTTGCTTTTCGTCTGGGGGACTTGGTGTTAGCATCCACAAATGAGGGAAACCATTCACCTTGTTTTTCTGGGACTGTGTTACTTCACTTAGCATAATGGCTTCGAGCTCCATCCATTTACCTGCAAAGTTCATAATGTCGTCTTTCTTTTTTGTTTGTTTGTTTGTTTTTGTTTTTTCGAGACAGGGTCTTCCTGTAGTCCCAGTTGTCCTGGAACTCACTCTGTAGACCAGGCTGGCCGTGAACTCACAAAGATCTGCCTGCCTCTGCCTTCCAAGTGCTAGGATTATTCATACACATACAGAAATAAATAGAATTAATAAAAAAAAATTAAAGGCGTGCACCACCACGCCCGGCAATGTCATCTTTCTTTATCACTGAATCGGTACTCCATTGTGTAGACAAGCCACATTTTTGTCATCCACTTGTCTGTTGAGAGGCATTTGGGTTGGTTCCAGCTCTTTGCTATTGTGAAGAGAGCTGCAATAAACATGGAGGTGCATGTGTCTTTGCGGTAGGATGAGTCTTATGGGTATACACCCAGGAGTTGTATGACTGGGTCAGGTGGTAGGCTCATTTTGAGTCTTTTAAGGGTTCTCCACACTGCTTTCTATAATGGTTGTACAAGTTTACATTTCCACCAGCAGTGGATGAGTGTTCCCCTTTCCCCACAACCTATCCAGCATCTGTCATCTTTTGTTTTCTTGATTTTTAGCTAGTCATATTGGAGTGAGGTGATATCTGAGAGTGGTTTTAATTTGCATTTCCTTAATTATTAATGATGTTGAACATTTTTAAGATGTTTCTCAGCTATCTTTAACTCCTCACAGGTGAAGTCTCTGTTCGGCTCTTTACTCCATCTTTTGAGTAGGTCATTTGTTTTCTTACTTCTTTGTTTTTTGAGTAGTTTATATATTCTTGACATGAATGCTCTGTCAGATGTAGCACTGGTAAAGATTTCCTCCCACTTTGTGGGTTTTCTCTTCACTTCTTTGATTGTTTCTTTCACTGTACAGAAGCTTTTGAGCTTGATGAGGTCCCGTTTGTCAATGGTTGACCTTATTTCTTGTGCAGCTGCTGTCTGATTTAGAAAGTCTTTGCCTATACCTATGTCTTGTAGGTTGTTGCCAACTTTTTCTTCTATCACCTTCAGGGTGTCAGGCTTCATGTTGAGACCTTTGATCCACTTGGAGTTTATTTTTGTACAGGGTGAGAGGTAAGTGTTTAATTTTTTTCTTCTACAAATGGTGATCCAATTTTGCCAGCACCATTTGCCGAAGATGCTATCCTTCATCCATTGAGGGTTTTTTGCACCTTTGTCAATATGAGGTGGCTGAAATTGTATGAGCTCAAGTTTGGATCTTCAATTTTGTTCCATTGGTCAACAGGTCTGTTTTTGTGCCAGTACCAGGCTGTCTTTATGAGTATGGCTCTGTAATATAGTTTGAAGTCTGGTAGAGCAATCCCTCCTGTATTGCATTTTTCACTCAGGGTTGCTTTAGCTATTCGGGGTCTTTTGTTTTTCCATATGAATTTAAGGATTTTTTTCCAAGTCTGTGAAGAAGCTCATAGGGATTTTGATTGGGGTTGCATTGAATCTGTATATCAATTTGGATAAAATGGACATTTTTACTATATTAATTTTCCCAATCCATTAGTATGGGAGATCTTTCCATCTTTTGATGTCATTTTCAATCTCCTTCTTCAGGGGTTTAAAATTTTTGTTGTAGAGGTTTTTGGTATCTTTTGTTAAGTTTGTTCCCAGGTATCTTATTATTTTGAGGTTACTATGAGTGGGAAGGTCTTCTTATATTCCTTCTCCACTTGTTTATTGTTGGTGTAAAGAAAGGCTACTGATTTTTCTAGATTAATTTTGTAGCCCACCACTTCACTAAAACTCTTAATCATTTCTAGAAGTTTTCTGGTGGAGTTTTTAGCATGCCTTAGGTAAACTATCATATCATCTGCAAAAAGGGATAGCTTAACTTCTTTTCTAATTAGTACTCCTTTAATTTCCTTCTCTTGTCATATTGCCCTAGCAAGTGTTTCAAGCACTATTTTGAAGAGTAGTGGTGATAAGGGGTAGCCTCGCTGGGTTCCTGCCTTTAATGGAAATGGTTCAAATTTTTCTCCATTTAGGATGATGGTGGCAGTGGGTTTGCTATATATGGTTTTGATCATGTTGAGGAATGTTCCTTTTAGTCCTATTCCCTCTAGGACTTTAAACATGAAGGGATGCTGGATATTGTCAAAGGCTTTTACTGCATCAATTTAGATGATCACGTGTTTTTTTTGTCTTTCAGTCCATTTATGTGTTTTATGATATTTATTGATTTATGTATGTTGAACCATCCCTGCATCTCTGGTATGAATCCAACTTGGTCATGATGGATGACCTTCTTGATGTGGGTCTGTATGGGATTTGCAAGTAGTTTATTTTATTGAGAATTTTTTGCATCTATGTTCATTAGTGAGATGGGTCTATAGCTTTCTTTTTTGCTTGTATCTTTGCCTGGTTTTGCTATTAGAGTGATGCTGGCTTCATACAAGGAGTTTGGGAGAATTCCATCTGTATCCTTCTGAACAGTTTTAGTAGCAATGGTCGTAAGACCTCATTAAATGTTTTATAGAATTCTGCTGTGAATCCATCTGGGCCTGGGCTTTTTTTAGTTGGGAGGTTTTTAATTACATCTTCAATTTCCTCAGATATTATGGGTCTGTTTAAACTGTCAATCTCTTCTTGGTTAAGCTTTGCGGGTTCCCAAGATTTCAGATATTCATCCATTTCTCTTAGGTTTTCAAATTTAGTGGAGTATGGGTTTTTGAAGTATTCCCATATAATTGTCTGGATCTTTTCTTTGTCTGTTGTGATGTTTCCCCTTTCATCATGAATACTATTGATTTGGAGTTTCTCTCTCTCTCTCTCTCTCTCTCTCTCTCTCTCTCTCTCTCTCTGGTTAACTGGGCTAGAGGTCTGTCTATTTTGTTTGTTTTCAAAGAACCAGCTTTTGTATTCATTGATTTTATGTATTGTTTTCTTTGTTTCTATTTCATTGATTTCTGCTCTGATTTTTGTTATTTCTTCCTATCTGTTGGGTTTAGGGTTCATTTGTTGTTGTCTCTCTAGTGTTTTTAGCTGCAGTGTTAGATCGTTTATTTGTTCCCTTTCTGTTTTTTGATGTGGGCAATTGGGGCTATACATTTCCCTTTAAAGACTGCTTTTAAAGTATCCCACAGGTTTGGTTGTGTTGTACTGTCTTTTTCGTTCAGTTCCAATGAATACTTTTATTTCACTCTTTATTTCTTCCCTGACCCATTCATTATTCCAGATGGTGTTGTTTAGTTTCCATGTGTTCTTGTAGCTAGCTGGTCTTATTTTGGTGTTCATATTGAACTTTATTGCACTGTGGTCTGATAGAATGCATGGAATAATTTCTATCCTTTTGTATTTGTTGAGATTCATTTTGTGCCCCAATATGTGATTGATTTTGGAGAATGTTCCATGAGGTGCTGAGTAGAAAGTATATTCTCTGCTGTTTGGGTGGAATATTCTTTAGATGCCTGTGAAGTCCATTTGGTGTATTGCATTGTTCAGTTCTGGTGTCTCTCTCTGTTTATTTTTTGTCCTCTTGATCTATCCAAGAGGCTCAGTGGTGTGTAGAAGTCCCCCACCATTAGTGTGAGTGTGTTAGGATTAATCTGTGTCTTGAGGTCCTGCAGAGTAGTGTTTATAAAGTTAGGTGCACCAGAGTTTGGTGCATAGACATTTAGGATTGTGAAATCTTCATGGTTCACTGTTCCTTTGACAAGGATGTAATGGCCCTCTTTGTTTCTTCTGATTAATTTTACTTTGAATCTATTTTGTCTGATATTATAATAGCCACTCCAGCTTGTTTCTTGGTACCATTCCCTTGGAATATTTTTTTCCATCCTTTCACTCTAAGGTGGTGTCTGTCCTTGCCGGTGAGATGGGTTTCTTGTAGACAGCATATAGAAAGATTCTGTTTCCTAATTGATTCTCCCAGTCTATGTCTTTAGACCATTAGCACTTAAGGTTATTATTGAGAGAGGTGTGTTGCTTTCTTTCACCTTATTTTTGCTTGCATTCTTGATCTAGGTTTGTATTTACTCTCTTATGCTTTTGTTGCTTTCCCTCTTTAATTGCTTAGGGATAGTTGCTCCTTTCCTCTGTTCTTTGGATTGCTTCAAGGATTTTCTGAAGTGTTGGTGTCTTAGACATGTATCTTGTTCATGGCCTGAAAGATTCATCTTTCTCCTTCAACTATAATTGACATTTTTGCTGGGTATAGTAGTCTGGGTTGGCATCTAAAGTCGTTTAGTACTGGGAATACTTTGGTCCACATTCTTCTAGCTTTCATAGTTTGCACTGAGATGTCAGCTGTGATTCTGATGGGTTTCCCCTTATATGCAACTTGTTGTTTTTCTATTGTGGCTTTCAGTGTTTTGTCTTCGTTTTGAACATCTGGTGTCTGCTGGATAGCTTTAGTGTCAACTTGACACACCTGGGTTGAGGGAGCCTCAATTGGGGAATTGGCTCTATTGGATTGGCCTGTGGCCACATCTGTGGAGTATTGTCTTGATGGTCGAGCAGTGTGGGAGGGTCCAGCCCACAATGAGTGGTGCCACCCTGGGCAGGTTGTTGTGTACTGTATAAGAAGGCAGGCTGGGCATGAGCCAAGGGAGCAAGCCAGTGAACAGCATTCCTCCATGGCCAGTGATTCAGCTGTTGCCTCCAGGTTCCTGCCCTGAGTTCATGCCTTGGGCTCCCTAAGTGATGAACTGTGACCCAGGAGATGTAAGCTGAATAAACCCTTCCCTCCCCAAGTTGGTGTCAGTCAGAGTGTTTTATCACAGCAATGGAAGACAAACTAGAACAGAAATTGGTACGGAGACTGGGGTATTGCTGTGACAGACCTGACCTTGGTGTTTTGGGGAAGGATTGTGGAAGCGTTCGGAACTTTGGGCTGGAAAAATCATTGAATGCCTAAAAATCGTGGCTGTGGAACTTGGAACAACTTTGCTGAAAGAGTTGTAGAAGATGGAGGCCTGGCTTGTGAAGTTTCTAGTTTCAAAGGGAAGCAGAGATCATCAGAACTATTTAATCTGTGGGTTCTGGTCAGCTGGGGCTGAAGAATTAGCTGTAAGTAACAAGAGATGAGAACCTGAAGTGAACCCTTTGCTGTACTGGGACAATTGATCCTGGTTAGCTGGGGCTGAAAAATCAGTTGTAAGTAACAAGAGACCAGCATCACTGTGGTGAAATCTTCTGGGAAAAATTTCTTCAGGGTCAGCACACGGAAGTTATGCTCCAGAAGGGGCCCGAGCCTCCATGTTAAGCCAGAAGCAGGACTTGGTAACGTGTAAGAGTCTCCTGTATGGTTTCGGTGTTGAAAGCATGAAGGGGTCACAGAGAACAGCTGAGGCCTGGAACTATGAGAGGCCAGGAAAAGCCACTGGTCAGAGTGTGGCCTTGGTTGAAGTGAAGACCCCAGGATTCCAGGGGTCATGGAGAGAAGCTGAGGTTTTGCATCAGGAGAAGTCAGAAGCAACCTCAGTTTCAGTGGCGACCCCAGGTTTTTGAAGATGCTGGGACCGTGGGATGACCACCAAGAGCAGCGGCAGGTGTGGAATGGAGTCGGCCTGGGTCGGCGAGATGAGCTGTGTGTGCCACGGATGGCAGAGTTGGAGAGGGGGAGCTGCCAAAACCCTTTGGAGCCCAGAAGATTGTGAGTGATTCCCAGGTGTCCAGCCTTGAGCTACTTGCTGGACTTAGGTTTTGTTTGAGTGTGCCTGATTCTTCCCTTTGAAATAAGACAGTACTTGTTTTGGATTTTACAGCAGCCTACAGTTAAGAGACTTTTAATAGACTGTGAACTTTTAAGTGTTTGGACATTTTAAGGACTGTGGGACTTTTAAGGTTATACTGTCTTAGGTTGTGATTAATGTTAACATCATACTTTGGGATAAGAACTGGAAAGATGGTGGTTTAATAGTGATGTGTTTTGTGTGTCAAGTTGACAAGGGGTCAATTGTGCTGGATAGCTTTAGTGTCAACTTGACACACCTGGGTTGAGGGAGCCTCAGTTGGGGAACTGGCTCCATTGGATTGGCCTGTGGCCACATCTGTGGAGTATTGTCTTGATTGTCAAGCAGTGTGGGAGAGCCCAGCCCACAATGAGTGGCACCACCCTGGGCAGGTTGTTGTGTACCATATAAGAAGGCAGGCTGGGCATGAGCCAGGGGAGCAAGCCATGAACAGCATTCCTCCATGGCCTGTGCTTCAGCTCCTGCCTCCAGATTTCTGCCCTGAGTTCATGCCTTGGGCTTCCTAAGTGATGAACTGTGACCCAGGAGATGTAAGCTGAATAAACCCTTTCCTCCCCAAGTTGGTTTCAGTCAGAGTATTTTGTCACAGCAATGGAAGACAAACTAGAACATGGTGTTTTAACAATTATATGGCATGGGGAATTTCTTTTCTTGTTCTGTCTATTTGGTGTTCTATATGTTTCTTGTATTTGTATGGGTTTGTCTTTTTTCAGTTTGGGGAAATTTTCTTCTATTATCCTGTTAAAGATCTGGTCAATAGTGTTGTCTTGGGATTCTTCTACTTCCTCTAATCCTATGATGTGGAGGTTTGGTCTTTTCATAGTGTCCCACATCCTGGTTGTTCCACTCTTGGTTTTTATTTTTTAATTTTTCGTAATCTTTACTCGAGCATTCTAGTTGGTTCATGTTATCCTGCAGGTCTGATATTCTTTTTTCTGCTTCTTCCATTCTGTTTCTGAGGCTTTTTCCCATCCTTTCCTGTTGATTGGATGGATGTTCAACTTCCTTTTTCATTTCATCCTTTGATTTTTTTTAGTATTTCCACTTCCTTCTGGAGCCTGTCTTTCTCATCTTGTAGCTCCTTGGTTCACTGATCATTTTCTTTTTTCATTTTGGCCTGGGATCTTTTCAGCTTTTCCATTTCCTCCTGGAGTTTGTCATTTTCTCCCTTTAGTTCTTTCCAACATTTGTCATTATCACCCTCTTGGTATTTCTTGAGTTTTTCATTCTCTTCCCCTTAGTTCTCTAATTTCTTTGAATATGTCCACAATTGTTCTTCTAAAGTCTGTGTCTTGGTTTCCTTCTAGGGAGATCTCATTGTAGAACTCTTCTGTAGGGTTGGTAGAGTTTGGTGTGGATTTATTATGAGCTTTTCCCATGTTGTTTTTTTCTTTGTGTCTTTGGCATGTGGATTTGTGTGTTTATTTGTTTATTTGGATTCTGGTGCCTCAATGTTGGCTGCATAGACTATAATCACTAATACTGAGCCTGCTAGATCCTCTGCACCACCGCTCCCCCAGGCTCGGGGGGGGCGTTGCTACCTTGGCCCACACTGGTACCCTGTTTGCCAACTCATGCCATGTGCTCACCTGGTCTTTTGCAGGCTGTTGTTGTGCAGGATGCAGGTGAAGTCCACTCACGCCATGAGCTGGGCACATGCTGGTGTTGTGCTGTGTGTGAGTCTGACTCTGCCCACCCACTTGAGACTTCTCAAAACCCACAAATGCAGCTATCACCCCAACTCAGACTGCACAATTTTCACCTTCTTTCCCCAACTTCTTCACATCATTCAGGTATGCAGGTTGTCTATTATTGATGGTCTTCAACTCCATATCCTGGCAAAAGCTAATAAGCTCTATCTCTGGTCATTACTGAAGCTTTAGTTGGAAAATCTTCCACAGAGCTGCCTTCATTACCCCCATTTACTTTTCCAAAGCATGCATCTTCCAGAGTGGGTCCCGTCCACACAGCTTCACAGATATGTCTCATTGAAGGGCCTCTCTCTTCCTCTGTGTTCTTGCTGAAGTTGTGATCCAACGGCTCTCATTTCTTAGAAGCCATGAGTTGGGTCTATCAATCTGTGACTAGAACAACTCCATTTTCATACTTGAAAACAAGCTTGGCAGATGGTCATTGACGGCAGCATCAGAATCAACGGTAGAAGAGTGGGCATTACTGTTAAAGTCATAGTAGACAACCTTGTCCCCAGGATAGACAAGGAGACCCTCCAATGCCTACTTCGCCATCTTCTTGATGTCATCACTTTTAGTAGTTTGTCTAGAAGGCAGGTCAGACTCACAGCCAACACAGAAGGCCATGGGCATGATCTTTCCATTCAGCTCAGTGATGTCCTGGTGCCAATAAACAGAGGCATTATGTTCTAGGAATCCACATACCCATCACATTAAAACTTCTTGGGGTTTTCTAGGTGATATAAGTCCTTCCATGATGCTAAGTGTAATGAATGACCTTGATTAGAAAGCTAAGCAGTTTGTGGTCCATGAATCACTACTGGTGAAATTGAGAGAGCTGCCATACATTTCATGGTTCACACTCATCATAAATATGGGACATCAGTAAAAGACACAAATATTATACCTTTTTGGCTCTGCCTTTCAAGCCAGCCTTCGCTATGCTAGTGAAGATACCGGCAGACTACACATGCACTCAGAACCAGCATCTCCACATTTAATGGTGGGAAGATCTCCTCCTGCAAGATGGAGATGTGTTTTCCATGGATGATGAGTTTCCCATTCTCAACTTTAAGCATGCTATTGAACTTACTATGATACAATCATACTGGAACATGTGGGCCTTTCTGGGAAATTGTGGTGAAAGAGCCACGGGGATTTTCAGAATATACCTCTACATCCACTACCTCTCCTGAAGCAATAGGCCAGGTCATCCTTAAGCTGTGTGGGAAGCTAACTGTGATGGCCTTCTATGTGCCCACCTCAAAGATGGTCATGAATGCAGCCTGCTTTCTGGAGAAGCTGCCAAATGTGGTGAAATCAAGTTGAAGCAAATGAAAGTTATTCACAGTGACAAATCCACTTCATTAGTATTGAAACCAGCCCTGGTGACAAGCACCCAAAATAACTAAATCCATTCACACTGACCTTCAGCCCCATTCTCAGGGGATGTGGCTGGGACAGCACCAAAAGCTGCAGCTGTCTGTCAAACAGGGAAGATCAGACAGCTCCAGACATTTTCATCTCCCCCAGTTCCAGTACTGATACTAAATATCATTTATCTCTAGTAGCAAGAAACCTGAAGCACAATCAAATTAGATGATATGGCATTGAGAAAGTTTCCACAGCAAGACTGGGCTTGGCAGAACTTTTGAGAACAGCATTCTAATCTTCCTTAGAATAGGAATAGACACCTTAGTCATATATTGTAAGACTACTTCACAAACCCCTCTAAGAAGAAAAGATATTCTTCAGTCATTACATCTGAACAAATAGTTTCACAAAGATGCTCTAGGAAACACTGCTAGATTTTGGTATTCGGGGGCATATTTTTTCACTTACATATTTTTATTCTGAAAATATTTTCTAACTTTTTTTTGTTAAAGAACAAATGAGGGTTCTATGGGTGGATAAAAATTTACACTTTAAAATATTTTTTTAAATTTTATGTGTGAAGATTATACCTGCATGTGTGTAAGTGCATCTGTGTCCTGCAGTGCCCATGAAGGACAGAAGAGGGCATCAGATCCCCTGGAACTGGACTTACAGATGGTTGTTAGCCACCATGTAGGTGCTGAAATTGAAACCCTGGTCTTCTGCAAGAGCAGCTAGTGCCCTTAACCACTGACCCATCTCTACAGCTCCAATTTACACTTAAAAAAAAAAAAACCCACAAAGTACATGGAGTCACTCAATTCCTGTTTCTTTCAAATAGTTCCTCAGAAAGCACTTTGGTGAGAAGAGACCTAAATTGGAAGAGTTCTGGCCTCTGAATATAATATATTCCAAGCCCTCTTCATAATACTCATCACTCCCTAATTCTTTTGTTCCACAAGCATTTATAGTTTCCTTTTTCTGGTCCTCATCCAACTAAAGTATGGTGTTCATGAGGGCAGGAGCATCATTCACCTGCTTCAGCCTCTGTGTTTGAGGGATGTCAGCAAACCCTTGAATTTCACTGGATCTTAGCTTCCTCATAGGTAAATAAAATGTTGAGCTAAATCTAAGTTCCCTTAGATTCAGAAATGCTGTTATTTATATAATAAATAAGAAACAAGTGGGAGAAGACATTAATTTGAGGATCATAGTGACCAAAAACTGTCTTCAATTAATTGGGGAAATTAGTCTAAGCTAATCAGATATATTCTATAAATTTACAACCAGAAGACTTATCCTATAATAAAATTTGGTTACTTATATTATTGCTTCTATGTGCCTCAAAATTGGGTCAGATTTCTTTATTACTTAAGATTAACAGTTGCCTGCCTCCTTAGGTTCTATTTAACAGATCAAAACAATTTTGTTAAATGATCTATAGGAACTTGTAGTTTTGAATTACCTTCAGGTTTTAAGATTTTATTATTATTATTTTTTTTTTTTGTCTTTTCGAGATAGGGTCTCCCTGTAGCCCCAGCTGTCCTGGAATTCACTCTGTAGACCAGGCTGGCCTTGAACTCACAAAGATCCACCTACCTCTGCCTCCCAAGTGCTAGGATTAAAGGCATGCACCACCACGCCTGGCTTATATCTTATTATTTTTGTTTTATGTGTATGACTATTGCCTGCATGTGTGTAAGTGCACCCATGTTGTGCAATGCCCACAGATGTCAGAAGAAAGCAGCAGATCTTCCTGGAACTGGAGTTACAGATGGTTGCTAGAGGTAATGTAGATTCTGAGAATGGAACCCAGGCCCTGTGCAAGAGTGGCCAGTGCTCTTAACTGCTGAGCCATCTCACCAGCCCAGATTCAGTTTTTGTTTTTAATCTTGTCTCCTACCCATATTTTCTATATTCTGCTCATTCCAAAATATTCTTGGAGTAGTTTATGTGATTAGGAATATCAAAAAACTAGAAATTCAAGTTTGTAGATGAATTAGTGTATAATTATTTGCATTATTAAAGATTTGTTTTAACTCTCCTTTTGCAAAACAGAAATCTTTATAAAACTCGGGCAACTAGTAAGCTATCTTAAAATCTTAAGAATTCAATTTCTGGAAAAGAAGAGCAATTTAAATGTAACTATTGAAGGAAACCGATCTAAACCACACTCTGTTTTAAGTAAGAAGTTAAAATGTCATCATTTATAAAGAGGCATGGTAAAATATAGATTGGTGACATATAATTAAGCCGATTTTATATCCAGTAAAATGGCCAAGCCTGGTGGTACATGTCTGTAATCCCAGCACATGGGAAGCACAGGGAGGATTATTAATTCAACATCATCTTTACCTATATAAAAGTTTGAGGCCAACCTAGGATATATGAGACCTTGTCTCCAAAAAAGAAAAAAAAAACCTTAGTGAATGGATAATTAATATAATTTATATTATATATAAATTATATAATTATATTAATATACATTATATTGATATAATGTATATTAATAGAATGCCACACTGCAAAATTTTAAGAAGCGAGTTTCTATCTCAACAATGTGAGCCACTCTCACAGAGACAAATGTGAGAGATCCTCTTTCAGAAGATAAATGTGGAGAGTGCTTGAGAAAATATTTTGATTTCTGATTTCCACATGAACATGCAGAGAGAGAGAGAGAGAGAGATTTTATTAAAAAACTTTTAAAAAATTTATTTATGGTTATATTTTATGCTTGAGTGTATTGCCTGCATGTAGGTAAGAACATAGTTGTGCAGAGCCCTTACAGGTCAGAAGAGAGCACTGGATCCCCTGGAACTCAAGATGCAAATGGTTTTTAGCCACCATGTAGGTACTGGGAACCAAACCCAGTTCCTTTGCAAGATCAAGCAGTACTCTTATCCACTGAACTATGTCCCCAGCCCTATGGAAAAAAAAATTATAAAAAGAAATGTATTGCTTATCTTTCCTTTTTAGGCAGACTCATGTACGAAAGGCTGGCCTTGAACTCGCAGGTAGCTGAGGATGACCTTGAACTTCTAATCCTGCCTCCACCTCCTGGATGCCACCGTGTCCAGCTTCTTCAGTGCTGAAGATTAAACCCAGAGTTTTGTGCATGCCAGGCAAGCATTCTACCGACTGAACTATGTCCCCAGCCCCCTTCCTTCTGCAGAGCCTTAACACCACAAATTGAGATGTTTCCAGGAAAGAAAAAAAAAAAAAACCATCTGTTGAACATCTGAGAAAAGTCTAAAAGGCTAAGATTGTTGTGCTTGGGAGAATAAAAAATAAATAAATAAAAATCAATAAAAGCCATCCATTTAAATAGGAACCGGATTTATTCTACAAATACTCTGAAGGCTGAAGTAAAACCGATCATCAAAAGTTACATGTATTTAATTTTATTCTACACAAGAACCCTATAAATAATAAATCTTCCATTAAACTGTCCTAAGACCATGAGCTGATCAGACAGCCACCGGAATGTGCCTGTGTATAGAGACGGCACGACTCCTGCTTGCTGGTGGCTGAAATAAACATCCAAAACCCTTGTTAATTCTGTGATCCCATCACCTCTGTAGTCAACATTAGTTTATGTAACAGGATAGTCTGACAAGAATGGAAATCTATATGCAGCCTACTCAGACTCCACCATTCAAGTCACAGGAAAGGCCTTTTGTCTACAGCTCAATTGCTGTCCATGATGCTCATTACTTAGAAGAGCTCTCCAAAGTGCTTAAAACACACTTCTGAGTATGATGACACCTATAGAAGGAGAATCTCTTGTCAATGACTACTCAACATTTAAACCATAACTGTCCTTAAACAAATTGCTTATTATTATTACTATTTTTTTAATTATTATTTTTTATTATTTCCTCGATCTTTCTCTCACAATATGTGTGGTAATAGTAAAGAGGCACAAAATCAGTCCGGCTGCTCTTGCTATCATTGGATGGAATGTGCTCCAGAATCTCGGGACAGTGCAGAACAGCACGTGAACAAATGCGCTCCAGAATCACAGGAGTGGGGTAGAACTGTGTGTGAACTTATCTGTTTTCTCAGGCTTCCATTAACAATAGGTTTTGCCATTGTGGTTCACTTTTTACTAATTTCATGAATAGCAGATCCCCACGTTGTTTCAACTGACATTTCTTCAATTGTTAAAGAGTCTGAACATGTGAGGTAGTTCACTGCCCTGAGCCCGCCTGCCTCTCTCCTCATAGCCACATGGTTCTGCAGGACGGGACTCAAACACTTCGGAGCCCATCTTTCCTCTGAATTAAACCACACTTCTAGGTGGCCTGCCTTCTCCTTATTCTGCTCTTCTTTGTCTCAGGAACTGTTTGATTATCCAGATTATAAGAACCCCAAATTTTACACATAGATATCTGGGGGACAGCACTTCCAAAAAGAGTTTATAGAACACTCCTGTGCCAGTGTGTACCAACAAGACCACTACAGTGGGTAATAGTGGTGCATACCTTTAATCCCAGCATTTGAGAGGCAGAGGTGGGTGGATCTTTTTCAGCTTGGACTCCATTGTGAATTCCAGGCCATCCAGGGCTACGTAGTGAAAACTTGTCTCAAAACAACAGTAACAACAACAAAAACACTGAGAACATTGTTATAAACTGGACTGTTAGTTTCTTCTACCAGATGGTATTTAGGGTACTTTTTTTTCTTTATCAATCGGTATGTTTAATTTGTTCAGTGACAAACATGTAGTAGTTGTATAAACAAAAATAATTGCCACATTTAGGATGCCTTGAAAACTGAAGCTGCACTTCCACATGGTCCCTTCCAGTTAGCTGAGACCCTCAGAACAGAGTTACACTCAAGCCAGTACCCACGGCTCAGCCAGTAGCAGCCGAACCATCTGCTTCGGGCTCCCCTACTGAAGCACTCCAGTGACTGGGTCTGATGGCCCAGGTGGCAACCACGGCAGTGACAGCCAGTGTGGCAGTGGGCTCTGCCATGGGGCAGTCACTGGGTCACACCGTCCCTGGTGCTTCAATGGATGTGGTAATGCTGAGCCCCTACCAGGAGCCTTGAGGAGCCCAGACTGCACAGCAACAGTCTGGGGAGCCCTGCTTTTATGGAGTGTACCCAAGATCAGGGAGACATTAAGTTCTGTGAGGGTTTTGATCAGGTGTTGAAGATTTGAAAATAGATTAATTAAGAAGCTTAAGTTAGGGCTGGAGAGATGGCCTAGTGGTTAAGAGCACCGCCAACTGCTCTTGCAGAGGACCTGGGTTCGATCCCCAGCACCCACATGGCAGCTGAGAACTGTCTTTAACTCCAGTTCTGGAGGAATCAGACACGTTCTTCTGACCTCCGCGGCATTACACAACACGGGTGCACAGACCTACCTGCAGACAGTACATTCATACACATACAAAAATAAATTTTGAAAAATTAAAAAAAAAAAAGAAGTTTAAGTTAGGCCAGGAGGCAGAGGCAGCCAGACTGTGGTGAGATCAAAGCAAGCCTGGGATGATCTACATAGTGAGTTCCAGGTTAGGGGTTACAATAGTGAGACTATGTAAAAAAAATGAAGAAGAATAAGAATAAGAAGGAGGAGGAGGAGGAGGAGGAGGAGGAGGAGGAGAGAAAGGAGGAGGAGGAGGAAGAAGAAGAGGAGGAAGAAGAAGAAGAAGGAGGAGGAGAAGGAGGAGGAGGAGGAGGAAGAAGAGGAGGAAGAAGAGGAAGAAGAAGAGGAAGAAGAAGAGGGAGAGAAAGGGGTTTAGGCTTAAGAAATGGAAAACTGGCTCTGATGACCAAGTTACTTTAGCATAAAAATGTAACTAAGGGCTGCGGGATGGCTCAGCAGGGAAGAACATTTTCTGCACAAGCATGAGAACTTGAGTTTAAATTCCCAAAACCTATGTAAAAAGTTCTCAAGATCATGCAACCCAGTAACCATAGCACTATTGAGGTGGGGAAGAGATAGGAAGGTCCTGGGGCTTATTTGGCAGGGTAGCTCCAGGTTCAGTGAGAGATCCTTTCTCAAGGAAGTAAGGTGGGGATTGAGGGGCCCCTGAGCTCCTCTGCCAGGGACAGGCACATCTGCACACATACATGTACAACACACACACACACACACACACACACACATACACACACACAATGTAATTGACAGTGAAAGGGTAAAACCCTAAATTAAGTCTCTTGTTATTAATAGTCCTATGGCTTCAGGCTAGCCAAGAAAGAGAGTGTTCTAGCTGTATAGAGTTCATTAATATGTTCAGAGTTTGTGGCTTAATGGGTGTTTGTGTGGCCTCCTTAAATCAGCAGAGCAGTGTCATTACTTGTCAGTTATTTAGAATAAGGTGATTTTTCTTCAGAAGAAAAATAAAAATTAAAAATATAATGGAAATAATGACAGGTGAAACTTGAATAGAGTGATATTCTATTTCTAAGCTACAGTCTCTTTGTTCTTAATTTTGAGAAAAGACTCCCAGAATAGACTTTATTAATGCAAAAACTATTAGAAGCTTTATATCAAGCTGAAACAAAAAGCACATACCAGAATTCCATAGACTTGGCTCTGTCACTGTGAAGACACCCATTTCCCCAAGTCGGGAGGCCTGAGGGAGGAACTTCAAAAGCAACGAATATCAAATTTTGTGCAAATATTTGTTTCTTTTGGAGTTTTAAGAGGTTTTGAACAGCCAGTTCATAGTCTATTATCAGGAATACTAGTGTGTAATCAAACAAAAGTCAGGTGGCAAATCCACAGGCGCTTTAACCTCATGATATGTTGCTTAATGGTCTTCTGTGTTTACAGTTTCATATGTAATTAAGCTTCGAGGGAAGTTATATAACCCAAGAATGGTCCGTGGATTGATCTCCTAAATTCTGATAAAACATGCAAGCAAGGGGCAAGCCAGAGCTTCTGCTGGCCAGTCCCCCAAGCTCCCCGAGTTCCTCAAGATACAGACCCCTCTGCTGGTTAATCCTCATGTTTTTCCAAACTCAGAATGCAGAAAGCACCATTTCCAGCAAGTCCTGATTCTACTGAAGCAGAAAGATCAATTTTTGCTAATGCACCCAGTCTTCTAACTGTTAGGGTTTACCTCTTTAAAAAAATAAAACTAAAATTACTTTTAACAATAATTGCTGAAGCTTTAAAAAGGAGACTTCAAGCTACAGTTCAAATGTACATTTAAAAATATTCTGGGTGCCATTTATAAAGCCATTTAACCTCAGAAGTAATGCAAATTATTATTTAAGGAAAACAGTAGTATATATTAATATAATCAGGGAAAGACACCAGAGGCCTCTCAGAAAAATAAACATAGAGGTTTAAAAAAATTGGATACCATACTTGCACAAAAATGATCAGATTTGAGAGATCGTTAATGCCCTTGAAGTGGTTTTTGTGGGTGCGAAACAAATGGTGAGAATTTGAACTGTTCCCTTATTGTAGTATTGAAATTAAGTCTACTTAATCTAACAAATCATGTTCATGCCCTGATTTTATGTACTTGTATCTATCAATAAACACTGTGAAAAAAAAATTAGAAACCAAAATGATGTGTTGCAAAACTTTAAAAGAACTGTCATTAATAAAAGTCCACAGAGATGACCTTTTAAATAACTGAATTGAATTTTCAAACTCCATAAAACATGTAAAGTCTATTGCTCAGTAGCCCCAGAATATGGCTTGAGAACTATCTTGTTCCACAAGCATCTGGCCCACGGGTGTACTAATCCATATCTGGAAGGTTAGGTGGTAAAGTGTGCCAAGAAGAAGGTTAAATAGAAAAGACCTACTAGACATCTTGGGCTTCACTAGAGAAGTTGAGTCTCAGCTGAGGGGAGCAAAGCAAGGGAATAGGTACAAAGTTCAAGGCCAAAATCCAGAGGCTGCTAACCACCTCAGGTTTGGCCAGGTCCAAGGAAAAACAACCTAACCTGCAGCTAAAATGGAAATTCTAGATCCACACCCGAGTGGAAGTTGTTCCTCCAAAAACTTCTGAATTCTGTTAGAGACACAAGTCAGCTGAGCTAGTTCATCCCAGTTCTGGAGGGTAGAGTTGGGATCAAATGGACACACAGAGCTCTGCTGTCCAGAGGCAGATAGAGACACCAGGCTTCCTTTAGCCAAGAGACAAGAGCAAAGTTGGGGACTGCTTAATCATTAAATGACTTCAACCAAAGAAAGATAAGGATTACCTGAAAGTTCCTCTGCACCTTAACCAGCATGAGGCCTCAGAACACCCTGCAGAGGACCTGCTGAGATTTGGAAGGAAGGGAGAATGGTCCACCTGGAGAGCAAGCCTGTCTCCAAAGTCCCTTGGTGCCTCAGCCTCTCAGGAAGGGAATTGCCCTAAAGAAGCGGTGTCTGGAAACCTGTAAATTCAGGTAATCTGCTCTGGTGAGTCTGGTCAACCCATGTCTGATACAGGTCCTGATACATTTCTGACAAAAGAAGCAAGGCTGTGTCCATCTGCACACTTTTCACGTTCCTCAAACCAGTTCCCAAGCATGGCTTCTCTTTGTACAGCACTACAAAGAAGCTTTTTATATGACCTATTGCCTTTGATTTTGGAAGCCTTAACAAGCCAGCAAGAAATGTGGCTGGCTGGTAGGAGCCTCTTCCTGAAGGGCCAGCCCGCCCTCTCATTCCTGGTGAGCCCTTTCTTTTTGTTGCTCCATCACTTGAGAATCAAGCTGGCACCATCCTCGTGACCAGAATCAGAAGGAGAAATTCACTCTGTCTCTGGACCCGCCACAGGCATGCCCCAGTGTGGCCAAAGAAAGCTTACAAAACACAAATCGCATCTCGTAAACACTCCCTTGCATAAAACACAGTCACAGCTTATCACTCTTAGAAGAAAATCCAAACTCCTGGTCATGCCTTCCAACATCTTTGTGGGGGTTGGACGGGAGAAAACAGGATCTCACTACGTAGCACTGGCTGGTCCAGAACTCCCTACATAGACCAGGCTGGCCTCAAACTCAGAGATCCTCCTGCCTCCACCTCCTGAATGCTGAGATTAAAGCGTGCGCTGCTGTGCCCCTCCAACATGTGAAATGATCACATCCTACAGCTTCCCTGCCTGTCTGTCTCTCTCTCTTTCTCTCTCTCCTTCCCTCTTCCTCTTTGTCCAAGCAAGTCCTCAGGACTCTGTCATTCAGAAGAACAGCTTACAACAGAAGATCTAATCATATTTCTCTTAATTGCTTGCTTTTAAAATTCTGTCTTAGCCAGGCGTGGTGGCGCACGCCTTTGGGAGGCAGAGGCAGGTGGATCTTTGTGAGTTCAAGGCCAGCCTGGTCTACAGTGTGAGTTCCAGGACAGCTGGGACTACAGGGAGACCCTGTCTCAAAAGACCAAAAATAAATAAATAAATAAATAAATAAATAAATAAATAAATAAATAAATAAATAAAATAAAAATAAATAAATAAAATTCTGTCTTAAATGGGTATGGGTGGCACACACCTTTAATCCCAGGACTCAGGAGACAGAGGCAGGTAGATCTTTATGAGTTCAAGGCCAGCCTGGTCTACAATAGTGCACTCCAGGCCAGCTGGGACTAAAGGGAAACCCTGTCTCAAAAGACCAAAAAAAAAAAAAGCCTGTCTTGTTCCAAGATATTTAACCCAGCTCTTCATCACTGTATAATTGACATAATAAATGTAGACACACAGCTATTGTAACAAGTCGAGATTAAAAGCCTCTCTTCCAGTCCTGGCATGGGAGCACTCCATCGTATACAGGACTATCCTTGTTGTGCATGCACCTGTTGTCCTTAACCCTGATGACTATAAGGGGAGGAAATTGTCAAGCTAAGACCCAGACAGGAGACAAAAACATCTGCGCAAACATTTCTGAGCAAAACACCTGTCCTTGAGAAGTAGGCTCACCCCACAGCAGAGTGCACTGTTTGAACCCTGCTCAGTTTTCTCCCCGCTGAAAGGCCTCTGCTCTGTAAGATGGGTTTGCTTTGCTTTGCGTTGTATCATAGTCGCCGCTCACCCCAGATGAAGGTATCCAAGCAGACCTGTCATTCATGTCAGCAACTGGGGCCTTCCTCATGGCGGAGAAGAGAGCCCTTCACTGTCACGGCATTCCAGGTGATAGCACGGAAAACACAAAGTCCAGGACCTCATGAACCAGCCTTCCTCCTGGGATCTCAGGAGCGCATCACTGCATTGAAACTTTGTGGTTCTTAAAGGACATGAAACCAGCATACCAGAGAAGATATCTGTGTTCTGTGTATTTATTCTAGCTCTAGTCACAGTAAGATATGGAATGAACCAGCCCAGGTGCCTATCAGTGTATGATAAATGAATAAAGAAAATGTGACATATATACAGAAAGGAGTATTATTCAGCCACAAAGAAGAAAGAAATCATCTCATCTACAGCAACATGAATGGAACTGGAATACAATTGTAATAGACACAGAAAGACAGATGCCATATGTTCTGTCTTTCGTGAAAGCAAAAAAGAAAAGTTGATCTGAGTGCTGTTGACCAGAACCTTGTGATCTGGTCACGAGCAACTGGCCTTCTCCTGCCGGCTTCACCTTCTGGAAGGTGAGTATCAGTGAGCATCAGCACCCTGCCTTTGACATGTGCTGAGGGGAGCACACACCTTGCTTGCCAGATGGCGAAAGCAGCAGAAATAATGCCGCCCCTCCCCACAGTGCCCCAACAAGCACATTTTCTCTTCGGACTCAGAGCATGCCTTGGCCCCTTTTAAGGACTGGGCCCATTTTTCTCTTTTACGTCTGTGGATCATTTCCTCTGAAACCTCCTAGTGCATAGAAATGCAGACACATGCCGCCTAACAACAGTGATATATTCCGAAAAATGGGCTAATAACCAACTTTCTTTGCCTTTGTGCCAACATCATAGAGTGTATGCCCACACACCTCCACAGCCTAGCCTAGGACACACCTAAGCTATGTGTATATGCCATCACACATGTGATCTGTCATTGAAACATCGTCATGCCGTGTATTCCTGTACTGGGAAAATGATGGCTGTTTAATCTGCTGGGCCCTTCGTCTTTACATTAAACTTGTTAAACTTGGTTGGCCACCACCTGCTATACTGCTAGCAGCCAAAGCAAGCTAGGCCTCACCAATCACTCGTGACCTGCTCATTTTGATTCTCTGTGCGCACTTCTCCCCATACACACCATTCCACCATGCCTGGGCTTCCACCCTTGACTCTTCCTTTTCCCGTTGGCCCCACATCTCACCACTGAATTTGATCTCCCCCAAAACCTTTGTTCTTCCCTAGGACACAGTCCGTGTCTGCCATGTACTTCTCTTCTTGATCAATTTGACCACGTTTTCCCATCCTGCCTCATTCGTGGTCTCCAGACACCTAATGAGTGACCCTGAGAGGATGCTGGAGCATTAGAACACCAACAAACATATAACCTGCCCATTTCATATGCCTTGAAAACAATCTCTAAATCCCTCCTCTCTCATTTTCCTACCCTGTGTCTCTGTAGCTGGCCACAGCATAGTCTAAAGTGAACATTATCTTTCTTCTGAAGCCAAATTTCAACTTGATTGCTCTCTTTTTAGACTTAGTACTGCCATTCTTCCATTCCCTCCCAAAGCTGAGTACATCGGCTGTTCTTCACTTCCTTTTAAACGTCAAGACTTCACCCTGCTATTTCCTTTGCCTAGAAAAACCCTACCTGCCTTCAAAGCTAGCTTTCTCCAACTCAGCCCTTTACTTCCTCCTGCTACCATTAAAATCTAAATATTTGGTTACTTGATATCAAGGTGTTAATGAACCTGCCTGGCTCAGTGCAGTGGCTACTAGCCCTGACACCATACCATGTGGCTAATCTAAATTGAGATGGGTCACACCAGATTTTAAAGATGGTACAGCATAAAGAATATAAAATTTCTCAGTATAAGTATTGGTTATATGTTGATATAATATTTTAGCTACTCTGAGTTAAATAAAATATATTATAAAATTTTAATTTTTACTTTTTCTTTTTTTTTCTGGTGTTTTTGAGACAGAATCTCCCTATAGCCCCAGCTGTCCTGGAACTCAATATGTAGACCAGGATGGCCTTGAACTCACAGAGATACCTCTGCCTCCCAAGTGCTGAGATTAAAGGCATGCACCACTATGCTGAGCATTAGTTTCTTTTTTTTAAGGTAGCTCCAGAAAAATTTTAAGTTACAACTTAGGGTCTGTTCTAGTTTCTCTTCAATTGCTGTGAGAAAACACTCTGACAGACACCAACTTGGGGAGGATAAGGTTTATTCAGCTCACATCTCCTGGGTCACAGTTCATCACTCAGAGAGCCCAAGGCAGGAACTCAGGGCAGGAACCTGGAGGCAGGAGCTGAAGCACAGGCCAAGGAGGATTGCTGCTTACTGGCTTGCTCCCCTAGCCCATGCCCAGCCTGCACTCTTCTACGGTATACAACAACCTGCCCAGGGTGGCCCCACCCACAGTGGGCTGGGTGCTCCCACATTGCTCAACCATCAAGACAATACTACACAGATGTGGCCACAGGCCAGTCCAATGGAGCCAAATCCCCAATTGAGGCTCCCTCAACCCAGGTGTGTCAAGCTGACACCAAAGCTATCCAGCTCAGGGTCACATTTTATTTCTTTTTATTTTTCAGAGGTGAGGATGAGACAGGGTCTTGTATGAATCCATGCTGGCTACAAACTCACGATCCTCCTGCCTCATCCTCTATGTGCTAAGATTACATAAAAGCCATACCATATCTTGTTCTACATCCTATTTCTTTTTTTAAATGTGAAAATAGTCTTTAATTTGACATTTAGAGAACAAGATTAGGGGATAGCTCTCATTGGGAATTTTGGTACAGTGTAACACATGTGAAATGCTCTGTGACGCCCAGACCCATAAAGGAAGAGACCTTTCTTTGGCTCATATGATGAAAACTGTAAACAAAATGTATAATCTGCCTGAGGAAACCTTAGCAATTTGAAGTCATAATTTACAGCTGAAAATTGTTCAGTAAGTTACTACTTCATAATAGAGCTTACTCTTCTACTTTTAAAGAAATGGCACAGAATTAAGCTTACCTGCTTGAATTTTTTTTACTTCCAGAACTGTTCTGGAAAACACTTTCTCAGTTACTGGCTCTGCATGTACACTGGTCTGTTCAGTGCACACAGGCTCTTCTCAGTTACTGACTCTGCATGTACACTGGTCTGTTCAGTGCACACAGGCACTTCTCAGTTATTGGCTCTGCATGTACACTGGTCTGTTCAGTGCACACAGGCTCTTCCTCTTGTCAGTTACTGACTCTGCATGTACACTGGTCTGTTCAGTGCACACAGGCTCTTCCTCTTGTCAGTTACTGACTCTGCATGTACACAGGTCTGTTCAGTGCACACAGGCTCTTCCTCCTCGAAACCAGTACCAAGAACACCCTACCTACCACCCGGGGCTTTTAACTATCAACCTGAGGTTGGCTTCAGGCTTGAGTTGGCACCAACTACAAATAGAGCTCCTGGTATGAGAAGCACAGGCTGCCTTGGGGTTGCTTTGCCCACACAGTCTGCTTTTGAGGCATTAAAGGGTTTTTTGTTTTGTTTTGTTTTGTTTATTTTTTTAAGGAATCCTTCCTCAAGTCTAGCTCATACCATTGTCACCAGTTATTATCTTCCCATTTAAGCTTCTCCTTCTTCTCCCCAGACTTCTGCCTCTCCCTAGGTAATTTCTGTTGAAGTAAATGTTGAAGAAAACTGCATCACTGGTAATATGCTATCCTAGTCAGGGATCATCACGTGTGTCCTCAGCTCAGGAAAAACAAGGGAAGTACCTACCTGAAGGCTTAATTTCTGGGATCATATCAGCAAACCAGTCCAACTCAGGATCTTGTACTGTTTTTTATTTTTATTTTTTTACTTGTATGGTAAACTCTTCTCCTAAACCAAGTTCTGATCAAACCTTAAGGGGCCTTTATTCTGATGTTTTTGGTAGCTTAACATCCCCACTCTGTACATGACTGGTCTTTTGGGAAGGATTCAATTTCTAAGGCTTAGACCCTTGAGAGAGAGGAAACAAAGCCGCTACGGGCTTCTGCTCCCCTGAGGTAAAAGGCCCTCAGCAGAGATTCCAGCTGCTGGGTTTACTTCAGTACCTACACTGGGCTCACAGTCATCCAAGGATTCCACCTCTGCCTTCCAGTCAGCGTACTGTGACTCAGCATCACAGGGTTCTTGGGGCCAAATCTGAACGCTGACAGTTTGGCTCTTAGGCTCCTACAGCTCCCTCTGCTCAGGCCACTCTTCTGACTTTTTAGAACCTGGTAAGAAGAGTTCACTGTCCCCCAAAGTGTTCTTCGTATCTGAGATCCCATTCATACAGAATTGAACAGAGTGAGAAAACTGATCACTTTCAGGGGAAAGGTCACTAGTTTTAGTAAAACTTGGAGCAGTGCGTTTGAAAATCTTGGCCCTTTCTCCTCCCACAACCACTTCTGGTCCAAGTAGAGACAGTACTGCAAGTCTATGAAGAGTAATTGCCACAGTGAAATAGCTGGTGTCGCGCAGGACCAGGAATACCTGTGGCAAGATGACTGTCTTCAGCTGCCCCTGGGTGAAAGGCTCCACACACACCTCTGTGTGAGACAGCAGGACCATGTGCACAGGCTCCTCATGGACCTGAGCAACTGGAGAAGCACCGGCATCACGAGACCGGAACAGGGCTGCGAGAGCAAGCAAGGGGCTCTCCTGGTGCATTAGCTTTTCTGGAACCAAGTATACAGGGGAGAAAACCGTGGTGTGGCCTGAGGAACTTTGCCGACAGTTCCCAGCCCTCCTAGCTTCCGGTGCCCATCTTCACTCACAGATGATGAACAGACATTGCTGTGTGTCACGTGTCCTCTGTCATGGAGGAAGATAAGGGCCAACAATACGTCTATATTCCAGCACACTCTTCTGCAGGAGACAGGGTTTGCAAGGCCACTTCCAGAGGGTGAGTCTCTTGGTGACAAGATGAATGTCATCTGCTTCCACAGTACAAGCTAAAAACCTCAGCAGACAAAGGTGATGGGTTGTCTCTAAATGCTGTGGGTGGCAGCAAGGAGCAGGCGGGGCAGCGTAGGGCTCTGCAGTACTCTTCGCGCCAGCAGACAATGACCACCAGGCTCTGGCGTGAGCCTGCAGCTCCAGCGCCCTCTCTCCGCAGGTCAGGGCCTCAGACTTCTTCCGTCCTACTTCTGTTACACGGCGTTGCTGTAGACCTTAAACTGCACGATATCAAAGTCATTTTGTTCATGAGTGTATTCCCCTCAGTGGCCCTGACACAGAGTACTTGGACTAGTGAATACATTTTGAATGAATACATTTTTTTCTTGATAATTGGGATTAAATCTAAGTTCTTTTTAGAAAAGCTCTCCCTGCCCTGAGCATCAGAGCTTTTCTTAGCTTTCTAGATTTGCTTATGAGATAGAGTCTGAGCTCTTAAGTTAGCACTGGTTGTCACTGGCTTAAATAGACAGCATATCCATCTAAGAGTTCTCTACAACTAGATTTATCTTACAGGTAGATTACTGCTGGAGAAAAATAATAAAGAAGAGATTCCACATAGTAAGAAAAGATCTAAGGGGTCTTTATTTGATGTAAGCCACTCTCACACATGAGCCCTCATGGGTAATATCTCACTTACTTATCTAAATCTTTAGTATTAGAAAATTCTTCTTGGCTTAACCTGAATTCACCATGTGGAAAAAGACTCAACACAAGTGTGTGAAAGACTAGAATGTACAGTGCCTAAAGAGTGTAGCAGTAAAGACTATTTTTCTTCCACATTGGCTGGCCAGGCTTGCTCACTCACATCCACGAGCACGAACACGTCTATGAAGTGACTCGGCAGCTGGAAGCTTCTGCATTCATCACACTGAGTTCCCTGTGGTCAGCATTAATAGCACATTGCCCGAGGAAGGAAAAAGCCAAGCTGTCCTGTGATCCCCAAAGGCTAATTCAGCAAGAGAAGCTCTGTTTCAACATGGAGAAGACCAGAGGGATTAGAGGCTGCCCGGCAAGGTGGATCAGGTGACAACTGGAAGACAGCCACTGGGAGCTGGGAGGCCACAAAGGTGACCCAACACCAAGACTCAACATAGACACCCATTTCATGAGGCATCTAGCATTCGTAAGCAATCACTCTGCCTTCCCTAATGAGAACAGTGATGAAAAGACCACTTTAATAGAGTTCTCACAGCCAAGAGGGTGCAATTTTTTCTTTCAGGTGTTTTAAAATCCACAAAGCTCAGAGACAACCAGATAGCATATGGTAAGTGTCATAGTCAGCCTTAAGCTTTCTTTTTATTTTCTTTCTTCTTTTCCTGATCTTTCAGGAATACCATATGAGTTATTTTTATTTTTTTCCATTAGTTAAAGAATTTATTACTACTAAGCCAGTTCTACAGAGGATAATGTAAGAAATGCCCACTTTGGCAGACAAAGTTAAGTACACTTAATAAAGAACAAGAAATAAACAATTCTAGAATACTTGAACAAAGGAGGTTAAAAACACCATGCAAACAAAGTAAATTGTAGAAATTAATATGTTGTTCAGTAATAATTGCTTTCTTATATTCTTTTTTTTCAGGCTGAGGAAAACATATTTAAAGAAAAACATTGAAAATGATGTTCTGGTGCTGGAGAGATGGCTCAGCGGTTAAGAACACTGACTGCTCTTGCAGAGGACCTGGGTTTGAATCCCAGCACCCACATGGTGGCTAAGAACTGTCCTTAAGCTGGGCATGGTGGTACACACCTTAAATCCTAGCACTTGGGAGGCAGAGGCAGTCAGATATGTGTGAAATCAAGGCCAGCATGGCCTACAGAGTGAGTTCCAGGCCAACTGGGGCTATAGGGAGACCCTGTCTCCAAAGAAAGAAAGGAAGGAAGAAAGAAAGAAAGAAAGAAAGAAAGAAAGAAAGGAAGGAAGGAAGGAAGGAAGGAAGGAAGGAAGGAAGGAAGGAAGGAAGGAAGAGGGAGGGAGGGAGGGAGGGAGGGAGGAAGGAAAGAAAGAAAAAAAGATGAAAGAAAGAAAGAAAGAAAGAAAGAAAGAAAGAAAGAAAGAAAGAAAGAAAGAGAGAAAGGAAGGAAGGAAGGAAGGAAGGAAGGAAGGAAAGAAAGAAAAAGAAAGAAAGAAAGAAAGAAAGAAAGAAAGAAAGAAAGAAAGAAAGAAAGAAAGAAAGAAAGGAAAGAAAGAAAATGGTGAGACAACTGGATTAACGGATTAACTAGATTAGATCAATCAACAATCAGCCTTGCTGAAGCACTCAGCTGCTGCCTACCTACCTGCACTTGCCTGAGCTGGTCTCGGGAGATCTCAGAGATTAAGCTTTCTTAAGGACACAGAGATAGTACAGGACTAGAAATGAGAAGCTGGGATTTCTATCTTCTTCCATCAGGTATTAATTTCAGAACTAATGTCATACATTAAGCCTGTGTTGTCCAACAGATTGTCTTGGGACCCTGATCACAGCAAATGATTTAAACAGCACCAGTCATACAACTCAGGGTCCTCTGTTTCCCCAAGGTCAAAACTTCTCCTACTCCAGGGAGTCAGGGGACCACAAAACCCCCAAATATAGTTTAGTGTTCACAAGACCACAACTATCTCTACCAACCTATCCAAGAGAGTAAAAATAGATGAAGAAAAGAATCCAAATAAATTTTAAAAGAAAGAAAAAAGAGAGATGGCTCGGTGGTTGAGAGCACTTGCTGCTATTGAAGAGGACCAGAGCTCAGTTCTCAGCACCCACATCAAGTAGCTCTGGCTTCCACAGGTATGGGCACATATGTTCACATACATACATACAGATATGTACACATACACATAAATAAAAAGAATAAATAAATAAATAAATAAATAAATAAATGGGGTGTTTAAAAAGACACATGAGCCCATAAATAGTCCTGAGCTGAAACACTTTGAGCAACAAAACATATAAAGTTGCACAGCTCTACAGCCAATAAAATATAATAAGCATTTACAAATGCACTCAAATTAATTAACTAAGAAGACACAGCTGGGCTGGAGAGATAGCGTAGAGGTTAAGAGTGTGGACTGCTCTTGCAGAAGACCTGGGTTCGATCCCCGGCACCCACATTGCAGCTGAGAACCGTCTTTGGCTCCAGTTCCAGGGGAATCCAACGCCCTCTTCTGACCTCCGCGGCATTGCATGACACGGGTGCACAAACTTGCATGCAGACAGTACATTCATACACATACAGAAATAAATTTTAAAAATAATAATAAAAATAAATTATAAAAAAGAAAGCAGAACACTCATTCACAAGGCAAATGAAAGGGGAATTGGGAAGTGGTGGGGGTGCTGTTGTGGAGACCTGGAGGACTCCCTGCATCCACACTATAGGTGAGCACCCTCCTCATGGATGCAAATGAGGGAGCTCACAGACCTGGGAACAAGGGATGAATCTGGGGGATAAAAAGCTTAAAAAAAAAAAAAGAAGACACAGCCTTTTCTTTCCAATTAATGACAGTAGAATAACAGGCGAATAAAAACCTCCATTGAAATATAATGACACTAATTATATCAAGCAAGATCTACATATGTATGCTAAATTAATTAACAAAAGTTGGAGGGAAAATAGGACATTTGCAAGACCTCAAAATATCTCCCCTAAGAAATTTATAAATTGAAAAGGAAGAACTAGTATCTTTTCATAATAGAAACTGAGCAGATACTACCTTAACCGATAGATACCACAGTTAATATGATTGATAATAAAACATTGACATAATGACAACATGACATCAGTATTACTTCTGATATATTCATTTTTAGACAGGGTCCTACTATGTAAACCTGACTGGCCTAGAACTTCCTATATAGACCAAGCTGGTCTCAAACTCGACAAAGGTCTGCCCACTTCTGACTCCTGGATGATGGACCACCATGTCTGACCTATTTCTGATATATTTTTAACAACAAAACCAAAAAAACTACATAACCTCATCCTACTCATTATAAAACAACATTAGACAACTCAAGTTGAAGAACTCTAGAAACTAAAGTGTGTTTTCTTCAAAGTAGCAATGTCATGAAAGACTAAAGACCTGTCAGAGCAGAAGAGACCAAGGAGATGCTACAACTAAATGAGATACAGGGCCCCTGAATTGAACCATGGAATAGACATGAAACAGTTGTGGGAAACTGATGAAATTAAAATAGAGCCAACAGTTTTGTTAGCAACAACACATTGATGCTAATATTTTAGTTTTCACAGTTATATTATGGTTATATAAGATATGAACACTTGGAGAAACTGGATGAAAAGCATGTAATTTTTAATAATTACAGCTTTTATGGAAATGAAAGATTGTTTTAAATTTAAAAGTTAAAAAAATGGAAATTTAAAGTCTAAACTTTTGTCTGTATCCAACCTGAAGTCTGCAGGCTTTATGCCACTGCGGGAGGCCAAGGATAGCTATAAATGTGGCCTGATTCAAAACTGTGAACTA
Source organism: Rhizomys pruinosus (assembly GCA_009823505.1). Classification (NCBI taxonomy): domain Eukaryota; kingdom Metazoa; phylum Chordata; class Mammalia; order Rodentia; family Spalacidae; genus Rhizomys; species Rhizomys pruinosus. The sequence goes on along the minus strand of VZQC01009623.1, from coordinate 798,938 downwards.
ACTTAAAACATTGTTAGATTCTTTTTGTGATTTTTTTTCTCTGTAACTCAATTGTGTGGTTCTTTGAGCATCAACATTGGAGATGACAAAGCCATACTGTAATGTCAGAAGATTGGACATGCTTGCAAGAAAGAGGATTCTAAACCCAAATGTAGCAGAAGATATGAAAATGTAAAGGACCAACATAGTCAACTAAGTGAAATTTCAAAGCCTCAAATATGTAATCTTAAAGACATAAAAATTATAAATACAAGACAGAAAAATGTGTGCAGCAAAAAATAGGGTTTAATTAAGTCCTTATATGCAGAAAGATGGTATTTATACAAATTACTACAAGTCCCTAACATTTTTTTAAATTTTATTTATTTTTTTTATGTGTATGAATGTACTGTCTGCATGTAGGTTTGTGCACCCATGTTGTGCAATGCCGCGGAGGTGAGAAGAGGGCGTTGGATTCCCCTGGAACTGGAGTTCTCCTGGAATTGGAGTTATGGACGGTTCTCAGCTGCCATGTGGGTGCTGGGGATCGAACCCGGGTCCTCTGCAAGAGCAGTCGGCACTCTTAACCGCTAAGCTATCTCTCCAGCCCCAAGTCTGTAACATTTTTAAATTATTAAATAAGAGGCTGGAGAGTGGTCAAGAGAACTGGCTGCTCTTGCAGAGGACCCAGCATTTGGTACCCAGCACCCACATGGTGGCTAAACGACCATCCATCACTCCAGGTCCAGTGATCCAACACCCTCTTCTGACCTCCATGGGCATTTTATATAAGTGCATGACATGGGTGCACTTTTATACATGCACACAATATACTCATATACATAAAATAAAAATAATAAATGAAATATATTAAGTTATTAAATAAAAGAAAAATGAATGCTGATTATCCACACAACACCGAAACTATTCATTTTTCATTATAGAGAAAAGCAGTAAGGAAAATTAAAAGGTGTTATCATTTTCATGTAACAAGTTTTTAAATCACAGTGTTAATAGCACCAGGTAATGAACATCTAACAAAAAAGCATCTTCACCAGTTTTAGTGTTAGTGTTGCCTTTTTGACAAGATTTTGGTTTGCATAATTGCCAGTGTGCACAGACACTGAAACAGAATGCAAGTCAGAATGTAAGCAGACTGTCAGGCAAACTAAACAGTATGTCCGGTGACATCACTGACTTAAATACAAAGGGTTTATAGACAGACCCAGGTCCATTCAATGACTGAGTAGTAGCATTGTAGTCCATATGAGGTTTTTGATATTTGATGTTTCTTATTGGGGTAAGTATGGAAAAAAAGAAAAGAAAAGAAAAGAAAAGAAAAGAAAAGAAAAGAAAAGAAAAAAGAAAAGAAAAGAAAAGAAAAGAAAGCAGAATTCCTACACTTTAAGAATTAGGCCACAAGTATTTGGAGCCTGACCCATCCAGACATCTGGTACCTAACCCCTAATAACACATGACACCTTACACAAATAGATAAGTACTACTCAATAAGATAATGACATGTCTACTTGTCTACCCAAACATGCACTCCATACAAATGGCCCAAAAGCCTAATTGACTTCCTCTGCAACTGCTGTAAAAGGACATCCACCCCTGCTCAGCAGGACAGTCACCTCACTGGAATCTTACCACTGCTTTCTTGTCCACTAGCTCAATAAAGTCTTTGTTCTTGTTTGTGTAAATTCTTTTACCACCCATGTCACCAACATTCTTTACACCATTTGGTACCATTTCGCATAGCAACAGGGAGTTCACTGGAAAGTGTTGACTCAGAGAGATTTGATTTGACTTGCATTTTAACAAGATCACCCTGATTTCTACATTGAAAGAGCAGTGATAATAGACCTAAGTTGGACACGGTAGAGATATTGAAAAATGATTAGATCCTGGTCATTTTGAAGGTAGGGTCAATAGAATTTCCTGACAGGATGAATGAGGTAAGGGAGTAATAAAAATCAATATAAAAATTTAGGTTCTGACCATTGCAACTGGTAGAATGAGTAGAATTGCTGTTACTTGAAATGGAAGAATTTGGAGCATGTTTGAGGGAAAGATTAGGAGGTAGGCTGTGAGTATACTAAATCTGGAATGCCCATTAGTCATATGGGAGGAGATGCTGAGTAGATAGTTGTACATGAGGGTCTAAAGTTTAATGACTTATTCTAACATTCCCTCTCCTTCCTTAGTCTCCAGCCCCTAAGTTACTATGTATCTGCCCACATTATTTGTTGTAATAATTTGTATGACAGAAAAACTTAGAACCACTTTTGAATGGAAGTTACACAGTGTCATTTTGTTTTGTTTTGTTTTTTTGGTCTTTTGGAGACAGGGTCTCCCTGTAGCCCCAGCGGTCCTGGAACTCACTCTGTAGACCAGGCTGGCTTTGAACTCACAAAGATTCACCTGCCTGCCTCCCAAGTGCTAGGATTAAAGGCATGCGCCACCATGCCCGGCCACAGTGTCATTTTACATTGGTTATTTCCTTTTAGTCCTCACAGCTTTGCTAAAGGTGACTTTTATTCTCATTATTAGGAAGAAAATCAGAATTTAGAAAAGCCAAAAGACTTGCTCAAGTTCCCCTAGTCAGGATGCTTTCAAAGGTGCCCACTGCCCTAGGCAGAATGTCTTACAGGTCAGGCATTGATCTCCAGAAGTGGTCATGGAGGGGCCTGCCCACCTGGACGGTGGCTGGGTGAGAACTCGTGACTCTGAGATTCTGCCCATCTTTCAATCCTGGGTGTCTATGAGATAGATTTAGACTATAATGGCTTTGGAAATTTTCCACATTTTTTTCTCTGAAAAAAAATGAAGGAACCAGTTTCCGATTCAGGAAAGGCAGTCAGCAATTCAGAATTTCCTTGAGTAATGAAAAGTCTCCCCCATCTATCCAGGGCCAAACTAATGGCCTTTAAAATGAATGTTAGAGTTAAAAACCCAGTAATATTATCACACTTCCTCAACTAAACACATAACCATTTGCTAATCTTACCATACAGCAGAGACAAAAGATGAAGTGGCCACACATTTGAATAAAAATCACAAAATTGCTGCTATCACTGTTCCCTAGTCGCACTTTTACCCACCCCCTCCACCTCCCCACCCCTGCCACCACCCTCCCACCAAGTGACAGTTTTTAAGTCTAGGAAAGTATCCTAAGGCCCCTGCTGTGCTGCCAGCTGGGCAAGTGTCACAGGCCACTGAACTCTAAAATGAGCTGTCTCTAACAAAAGGTCCCTTTCCCTTGGAACAATTTCAAGGGATCTCACACTGAGGCCCCCACTGCTCCTTCTGTATTCCAGTTTGATTAAACTGGGAATTGTTCTATGCTCAGGGCTGTTGAGAATACCAGGTGGTGAATCCTAGAGATAAAAGATAATATAGATGCTTTGTTAGAAACAGACATTCCTATTCTATAACTTAAAACATTTGGGCAAACGTGCTTGGAACATGCCAGACATCCTAATGGTTATGCACAAGAAAGAAGCAATCAGTAAATCCAGTTTCCAATTCTCTTATGCCCAGAGGTTACTGGTGGTAGTTAAATATAGTCAACCCACTGGCTAAATGAAAGAGTTCAGAAATAAGCATTTACACATTGTAAACATGTATGAACTTGTTAAAGAATAAATAAAAGATATTCTTAACAAACACACAAGCATTTATAACAATTGAAATTAAACCAGGGCTGGAGAGATGGTTCAGCAGTTAAGAGCACTGGCTGCTCTAGCAGAGGATCTGGGTATGAGTCCCAGCACACATATGACAACTATCAACTGTCCACAACTTCAGTTCCAGAGCATCCAACACTTTCTCCTGAGCTCCACAGGCATTGCATGACATGGGTGCACTTACATACATGCAGACAAAATATTCAAACACATAAAATAGAGATAAATAAATAAAGTTTTAAAGAGAACTTAAGCCAAGTAAAGAAAGAATATATAAACCACTCAAAAAGCAAAGAAGAAAACAAATGACCCACCCAAGAGATGGAGTAAAGAACTGAACAGAGACTTCACTAGGGAGGAAGTAAAGATGGCTGACAAACATCTTAAAAAGCATTCAACATTGTTAATAATTAAGGAAATGCAAATTCAAACCACTTTAAAATATCATCTCACTCTGGCAAGACTGGCTAAGTTCTTGAATACAAAAGACACCAAATGCTGGAGAGGATATGGGGAAAGGGGAACGCTCATCCACTGCTAGTGGGAATGTAAACTTGTACAACCATTATGGAAAGCAGTGTGGAGAACCCTTAAAAAACTGAAAATGAGCCTGCCACCTGACCCCGTCATACCACTCCTGGGTCTATACCCACAAGACTCATCCTACTGCAAAGATACGTGCACATCCATGTTTATTGCAGCTCTTTTCACAATAGTGAAGAGCTGGAACCAACCCAAATTGCCCTCAACCCAAATTGCCCTCAACCAATGAGTGGATAGAGAAAATGTGGTACATGCACACAATGGAGTTCTATGCCATGGTAAAGAAAGATGGCATCATTAGCTTTGCAGGTAAGTGGATGGAACTCAAAACCATTCTGATAAGTGAAGTAACATAGTCCCAGAAAAACAAGTGATGAATAGTATTCCTCATTTGTAGATGCTAGCAACAAATCCCTAGTTGAAAGGCAAGCTGAGCAACATTGATGTTATATTTCTCTTTATCTGAAAGCAACTGTGCTGTTAAAATGTGAATCCCTTAACAGGCTCTAGAATTAACTTGCCACTTATTTTCAGACTTTGTAATTGCAGTATATGGGTGGAGAGTGCATATTCATATTTTAGAGTAATATAAAATTAGAGGGAAAATGTGAATTCCTAAGCATATTTTGGAATTAACATACAGTTTATTTTCAGAGGTCATAATTTTGGTATATATGTGACATATATATGCATATTTTGGAGCAATACAAATGGGAGGGAACAACAACGACAAAAGGACTGAGTCAAAGAACTGAAACAGTTCTGCCCAAAATAATAAACCTCTGCAGAGGAAAACTTTAAAAAGACTGAAAAAAAGATGCAAGACATGTATGGCAGAATGCATGAACTGTGGTCGGGTGGGGAGTATGGAAAGGGGAATGTGTTAAATTGGACTGAGAAATGTTGTATGAAATACACAAAACATCAATTAAAATATTCTATAAGAAAGAAAGAATAAATATGTGAAAGATCTAAAAACAGTTGATCTTCATGAATTTTACAAAATAACTTAAATAATTAATCCCCTTGGCTCTAAACTCACTAAAGGCTGGCTCTCTCATGACTTGTTGAACCTTGTTTTCCCAGTCTGTCATACAGTATGTCATTTGCTTAAAATGTTTAATACTGAATGTAATGATAACCTGGTTATTTGTTCAGAACTTCTTTATGATCCTCTTAGACTTTTACTGGCGCATAACCATTTACCTTAACCTTACTGGCTTAAGTCAACACACATTTATTGTATTCTGTAGTTCAGAAGTCCAGGCTTCTCTGCTCGAGTCCCACAAGGCTGAAGTCAGGATGTCAGAAGCTATGGGAAGAACTTGCTTCTAAGCTTATTCATGATGTTGACCCAACTTGGGTCCTCAGAGCTGTGGAATGAGATTGCTAGTTCTTCGCTGGCCATTTAGCCAAGGGTCTCTGTTAACTCCTTGGATGCCCGCATTCCTTCTCAGTTGGCCCCATTCATTTTCAAAGCTACCAAGAGGACTTCGAGTTTTTCTTTTTTTTTTTTTTCTTTTTGTTTTAATTTTATTTATTTCTGTATGTGTATGAATGTACTGTCTGCGTGCAGGTTTGTGCATCCGTGTCCTGCAATGCCGCGGAGGTGAGAAGAGGGTGTCGGATTCCCCTGGAATTGGAGTTCTCCTGGAATTGGAGTTTCAGACGTTTCTCAGCCGCCATGTGGGTGCTGGGGATCGAACCAGGGTCCTTTGTAAGAGCAGTCAGCGCTCTTAACCGCTAGGCCATCTCTCCAAGTCTTTCTTATGATTAGAATCTTTGATTTCCTCTTCTGCCAGCAGTAGAAGAAAGCTCTCTGCTTTCAAAAGGGACTCCTGTGGGTTAGACTGACCATTCCAGATAATCTCCCAATCTTAAAATCAATGCTGCATAAATCCAGGAGGGATGTCTCATCAAATTCTCAGGTTCTGGGGCTGGAGAGATGGCCTAGCGGTTAAGAGCGCCGACTGCTCTTGCAGAGGACCCGGGTTCGATCCCCAGCACCCACATGGCAGCTGAGAACCATCCAGAACTCCAATTCCAGGAGAACTCCAGTTCCAGGGGAATCCAACGCCCTCTTCTGACCTCCGCGGTATTGCACGACACGGGTGCACAAACCTACATGCAGACAATACATTCATACACATAAAATAAATAAATAAAATTTTTAAAAATATTTTAAAAAATTCTCAGGTTCTGGGGACAGAGAAGGACATCATAAAGGGCACATTTGAGAAATCCTGGCAGTAAGCTGGAGAGATGGCTCAGTGGTTAAGATCAGGTACTGCTTTTGCAGAGGACCCGAATTCAGTTCCTAGAGCCCATGTTGGGTGGCTCACAACTGCCCGTAATTCTAGCCCCAGGGGATCTGACACCCTCTATAGAACTCAGTGGGCATCTGAATCCACATGCATGTACCCAAATATAGAAACACATACACACACATAATTTAAAACAATAAAAAAATAAATCTTTAAATATTAAAGAAATTTTGCCTAGCACAGTAGCAGAGATTGTTTTAATGTTTTTCATTTAATAATTTATCAGTACTTACAATAACTTCCTGGTCTCACCAGTAAATGAGGTCCTGTGATCCCCTCGGTTTTTTTTTTTTTCTGGTCTTTTCGAGACAGGGTCTCCCTGTAGCCCCAGCTGTCCTGGATCCTCTCCTTTTTATAACTAAGCACGACGAGCAAGTTGTTTGCCAAGATATCTCAGTACTAATTGGCAGGACCTAGATCTTAATTTGGTTACTTGGTTTCAGAGCCATACTCCTTGTCCACTGTTCTAAGTTGCTTTTAAATTAACTGTTTTTGGAACTAATACATAAATAATGGCATAATTTTATTGGACCAGACAACACTAAGGATGAACTTGATTTGTATGGAAATTTTTGTGTGCAAGTTCTTACACCAATTATTCTGTAAAGTAGTCTTAACTACATATAACTGAGTCACCCACAAGAAAAGTCCTCTTTTCAGTCTTCAGCTATTAATGAACAGCACTAAAGTGTAACACTATAAACGTTTGGGGCCAACGTGGGAATGGTGCAATGCCTTTTGACAGTGAGAACATTTTAGATAGTCCCCACTGTCAATAACTTTCCTTTCAGGCAAATCAGTCATGCAGCAAGGCAAACGCCGACAGTCATGCAGAACAAGACCAATGTGTTAATCTGGGTTCTCAGAAAACATGCATGAGAAGAAAACCCAAAAGTCAAAAATTACAATGGCAACAATGCAAAAACAGTGGAATATTTAAAACCAAAGTCATTCCTCTTATCTGAAATCTACCTGTTGCTCACTATTTAGGTCTCACTGCTTGGGTGAAGTAGAAATAGCACTAAATTTAATCAAGAAGGCTTGAGTTCCAGTCCTGTTTGTATTTCTGGTATGATCTTGAACAAATAAATTTATTACCTGAATCTCATTCATCCCACCTGTAAAATGGAAAGAATAATATTTACTTTGAAGAACTATGGATAAATATTAGTTGCACAAGATACCGAATGGTTCATGTTTCCTTTATGAATTGTAGAATATAATACAAATTTTACATGGTATTATTGCAGCTGGCAACCAGTGAACTACTGGGAAAAAAACAACAGGGCTCACACAGAAACTTTAGAATGAGGTCTCTGGGCTTCTCCCATGGTGAAGGTCTAAGAGGAATACCGATTTAGGAAAAAGAGATCAAGAGGTACCAAGAGGTACGCACAGGGCCAGTAGCTAGCTCAAGGAATAAAAGCACTGTGGAACAAGCTTTATGACCCAAGTACAACCCTCAGAATCCATATAAAAAATCTGGCTGCAGTGGTGTGTACCTGTAACTCCGGCACTCCCGCAGCATGCTGGGAGGTGGAGACAGGATTGGCTGGAAGCTGTGAGTCCAGCTAGCCTGGTGCACACTGCATAATAGAAACAAGAGACCTTGTCTCAACAAGGTAAAAGATGACAGCCAACTCTCAAAAGTTGTTTCTTGCTTTCCCACACTTCCCTGCACCCTACCATCTCAACTCGGCTAGGACCCTTGGACACCCTCAGATCTGGGAGCTTTCCCAACCTGCTATCATTAATGCATCTCTCAACTCTCAGCAGGGATATTTCTTTATACAACAGATGGTGATTAACACAGAGTATCACAACTGGCCAATGTGCAGAGAGCAAGAAGCTGCAGAATGTTTACCCCTCAATAGGACACTTACATCAATCCTTTGCCTCCCGAGGTGGCAGAAAGATTGTAAGAGCCAGAGGTGGTGGATGACCACAAGGAAACAGAGGTTTCCAGAATTATGGGCACCTACTCATATGAACTCGCAGCAATGGTGACAGCATGACAAGACTCACACGAGCTCAAACCAGAAACTATCTCAGCATAGGCATTGTGGAGTGGATAAAAAACCCCAACCCTATGTGAGGAACTATTGGCAACTGATGGATGGCCTAGAAGTGGAGTCACTCTTGTTAAGGGTGAGAGTCTTGGTAGTTTAACCAGATTTCAGTGGGTGAACCCATGCCAAAGGGCATTTGGAGACACAATTTGAGACTATGGGCCTTAATATATATGCATACATATATATACACATATATAGTACGTGTATATACATAAAATTGGCAAGTGGTATAAGAGGGTGCAGACAGGAAGGGAATCTAAATGTGATCAAAATATATTGTATGAAATTGCAAATTCAATTAAAAAAATAATGAAAGGCCTGAAATGAAAGTTGCCTCTTGACCTCCAAATGTACAATGTACAATGTACAATGTGGCACATGTGCTCCTGCACATTCATACACACACACATACACACATACACACACATACACACACATATGCACACACATACACACACATACACACATACACACATACATACATATATACACACATATACACACACATACATATACACACATGCACACACACACATACACACTCATACACACTCACATACACACATACACACATACACACCCACATACACACATACACACACATACACATACACACATGCACACACATACACACATATACACATACACACATACATACATATACACACATACACACATACACATACACACAAATATACACATACACATACACACATACACACAAATACACATACACACATACACATATACACATACATACATACACACATACACATATACACCCACATACACACATACATACATACATATACACACACATGCACACACACATACACACCCACATACACACATACACACATACACACATACACACCCACATACATGCATACACATACACACATGCACACACATACACACATATACACATACACATATACATACATATACATACATACACATACACACAAATATACACATACACATACACACAAATACACATACACACATACACATATACACATACATACACACATATACACCCACATACACACATACACACACATATACACATACACACACAGACACACAGACACACACACATACAAACACATGCATATACATACATTCACAGACATATACACACATACACACACACAAAGAAGCTATGTAGCCCTTCTACTTTCAGTGGGAGTCTAAGGGGGACCAAGAGGGTAATGAGTGTGAAAATGATCAACATACATTATATGTCTGTATGAAAATGTCATAATAAGGGGCTGGAGAGAGCAGTTAACAGCAGTGGCTGTTCTTACAGAGGACCCAGATTCAATTCCTAGCATTCACATAGCAGCTAACAACCATCTGTAATTCCAGTTGCAGGGGATCCAAACACCCTCTTCTGATCTTCATGTACATTGCATGGCACAGGTGTACTTAATATATGTAGGCAAAACACTCAAATATATAAAATAAAAATAATAAAATATTTTTACTTTTTTTGAGGCAGGGTCTCCCTATAGCCCCGGCTGGCCTGGAACTCACTCTGTAGACCAGGCTGACCTTGAACTCACAGAGATCCACTTGCCTCTGCCTCCCGAGTGCTGGAATAAAATATTTTAAAAACATCATAATGAAACCCATTGTTATAATTAGTATATACTAATTGTAAACCTTAATTAAAAAAGAAACTATCAGAAACTCATCAGGTCTCTGCTGAGCAAGCATTTTGCAAAATGAAATACATTTAAGGAATGAAAGGAAGAATCAAGGTCATCTTTAGAGGGAGAAATGCAGGAAAAGAATAATAATTTGCACAGGTGGAAGAGCTAAAATCCATTTGGGAATTCTTACTTTCAACAGAGAGTTTTAAGGCAAACTAAATATTTTCATACTTACTTTGTATAAATGTCAGAGAAAAGATGGTCAACTGGTTGAAGAAGAGAGAAAATTATGTTGCTTGGACAAATATTGAGACTTAGTTCATCACACAGGTGTGATGCTAGAATGTTCTTCTCAAATCACCACAGCTAGAGTGTCAGAGACAAATAGCAAGTCAAGGGCTGCAGATGACTCTGAAACCATGTATGTGTTACACGTATGTAGTCTATAGCTGAGAGGGAAGACCATGTTTCTTAATAGAAATCTCTCTCCTGGCACCTTCATTATGGCCTTGTGAGACCCGGAGCAGAGAATCCAACCAAACCTACACAGAACCCTGAATTCCAGAACTGGGAGAGAATGAACAGATGTTGCCTTAAGCCAAGAAATTCATGGTAACTTGTTACACAGCAGTTTGTCCCCACACTTTTTTCACCCACATAGTAATCACAAAGCTTACAGAAAGTCACCTTTAGACCACATTAACATAAAAGTAATAACTGGGATCCATCAGCTTCTGGGAAGCTGAGCACTCCCGGCAAGAATGTGCTGGAAACCCCACGGGTGGGAGTATGGGGCTTAAAGGTAGACAATTCACAGTTCTCTCTCACAACCTTCCCTCCATATACACGGGAACTGCCTCTGAGACACTCAAAGAATTTCCTAATGTGTGCTCAAGCGATGTCATGCACAGGTGGAGCTCAACATTTCTTGACATCCCTCTTACCTACAGAGATTCTGCCTCTTCTTTGTAACCTTCTGCCTTCAACATTGGCAAGGAATTTGAAAGTCCTAATAGTCAGAATAGTGTATGGACATCACTCACTGAAAGAAAAACAAATGAAATTAAGGACTTTTTTTCCAAGCCTGTGAAGAAACTCTTGGGGATTTTAATTGGGATTGCGTTAAATCTGTACACGAGTTTGGGTAGAATGGACATTTTTACTATGTCAATTTTCCCAATCCATCAGCATGGGAGGTTTTTTCCATCTTCTGATGTCTTCTTCAATTTCTTTCTTTAAGGGTTTAAATTTTTGTTGTAGACATGTTTAGTGTCTTTGGTTAGGTTTGTTCCTAGGTATTTTATTGTTTTTGAGGCTATTGTGAGTGGGAAGTTCTCCTTGAATTCCTTCCCCAGTTGCTTGTTGTTGATGTAAAGAAAGGCTACTGATTTTTCTAGGTTAATTTTGACTCCTGCCACTTTACTGAAGCTCCTAATCATTTCTAGGAGTTTTCTGCTGGAGTTTTCATCATCCCTTAAGTAAACAATCATATCATCAGCAAAAAGGGATAGCTTCACTTTCTCTTTTCCAATTAGTACTCCTTTAATTTCCTTTTCTTGCCTTATTGCCTTAGCAAGTCTTTCAAGCACTATACTGAAGAGGAGTGGTGACGGGGTAGCCTTGCCAAGTTCCTACCTTTAAGGGGAATGCTTCTGTCATTTCCCCATTTAGGATGATATTGGCTCTGTGTTTCCTGTATATGGCTTTGATTACATTGAGGAATGATCCCTCCAAACCAATTCCCTCTAGGACTTTAAGCATGAAGGGATGCTGGATTTTGTCAAAGGCTTTTTCCCTGTCAATTGAGATGATCGTGTGGTTTTTGTCTTTCAGTCCATTTATATGTTTGATGATATTTATTGATTTTCGTATGTTGAACCATCCCTGCATCTCTGGGTTTGGGTATAAGAGTGATGCTGGCTTCAAAGAAGGAATTTGGGAGAATTCCCTCTGTTTGTATCCTTCTAAACAATTGTAGAAGAATGAAATTAAACCCCTACCTCTTGCCCTGTATAAAAATCAACTCCAAGCCGGGCGTGGTGGCGCACGCCTTTAATCCTAGCACTTGGGAGGCAGAGGCAGGCGGATCTTTGTGAGTTCAAGGCCAGCCTGGACTCCAAAGTGAGTTCCAAGACAGCTGGGGCTTCAGGGAGACCCTGTCTCGAAAAGACCAAAAAAAAAAAAATCAACTCCAGATGGATCAAAGACCTCAACGTGAAGCCCAAAACTCTGCAGGTGGTAGAAGAAAAAGTTGGCAGCAGACTATAAGTCATAGGCGTAGGAAAAGACTTCCTAAATCAGACAGCAGCTGCACAAGAATTAAGTTCGACAATTGACAAATGGGACCTCATTAAACTCAACAGCTTCTGTACATCAAAAGAAACAATCAAGGAAGTGAAGAGAAAACCCACAGAGTGGGTGGAAACCTTCACCAAAGATACATCTGACAAAGCATTGATTTCCAGAATATATAAACTACTCAAAAAACAAAGAAGAAAGAAAACAAATGACCCACTCAAAATATGGAGCAAAGAGCTGAACAGAGACTTCACAAGGAATTGGAGGAATTAGAGATGGCTGAGAAACATCTTAAAAAGTGTTCAATGTCACTAATAAGGAAATGCAAATTAAAACCACTTTAAGATATCATCTCATTCCAATAAGACTGGCTAGGATCAAGAAAATAAATGATACCAAGTGCTGGAGAGGTTGTGGGGAAAGGAGAACACTCACCCACTGCTAGTGGGAATGTAAACTCATACAGCCACTATGGAAAGCAGTGTGGAGAACCCTTGGAAGACTTGGAATGAACTTGCCACCTGACCCAGCCATACCACTCCTGGATATGTACCCACAAGACTCATCTTATCACAGAGATACATGCACAGCCATGTTTATTGCAGCTCTCTTCACAATAGCAAGGAGCTGGAACCAACCCAAGTTCTCCTCAACTGACGAGTAGATAGAGAAAATGTGGTACATATACACAATGGAGTTCTATGCAGTGGTAAAGAAAGATGACGTCATGAACTTTGCAGGTAAATGGATGGAGCTAGAAGATATCATGCTGAGTGAAGAAACACAGTCTCAGAAAAACTAACAATGAATGGTATCCTTCATCTGTGGATGCTAGTGCCAGCCAATTACATAATTGTATGGCAAACTGAGCAACATTAATGTGATCTGAAAACAACTGTGCTCTTATATTGTAGAATCCCTTAAAAAACAAACAAAGAAAGAAGAAAAAAGAAAAACAATATATACTTTTCTGTACACAAAGTGTCAACAAGAATGGCAGCAAAAGATGGTTTCAAACTTGACTTCAGGCCGGACATGGTGGTGCATGCCTTTAATCTCAGCACTCGGGAGGCAGAGACAGGTGGATCTCTGTGAGTTCAAGGCCAGCCTTGTCTACATAGTGAGTTCCAGGACGGCTGGGGCTATAAGGAGACCCTGTCTCAAAAGACCAAAAAAAAAAAAATTGACCTCACCATTCACTAGCTGGGTAGCCTTGAGAAAGTTAGTTAATCTCTTTGTGTCTGTTGCAACATCTCTGTGCTCCCAACCAGATGTGAGATGCAGAGTGAACTATGTTTGTGTCCAGAGTACACCCCGAAAAAAGCTGGGATGCAGTTGGAAATGATACCCTCCTGCAGTAGCTTCCTAACTGGTCTCAACTCACAGACCCGCATCGAGTCACAATCACCCTCCCACAAGCACCGTTCATGCATCTAAAACAGAAACCTGACCTCTTCTTCCTCTTCCAGAATCCTCCAGATAGTTGTCATAGAAATGCCTCACAGTCTTTAGCATGAATTTTGGTGCCCTTCCATGCAACCCCTTTTGAAAGCTCTTTTTTCCTGCCCTGAAGACCAGCTTATACCAAGCATTGGTCGAGGCAAGATGCTGTCTGCAGACACGAATTATTCAATCTGCACATTGTGATGTCTCTGAATCAGTATCCTTAATTTGGGGAGGGGTACAGAATTGTAAAAATTCAAATAGGGCCTGGAGAAATTGCTCACTCTTAGGACCACTGGATGCTCTTGCAGAGGACCTACGTTTGGCTCCCAGCACCCACATGGCAGTAACAACCATCAGTAACTCCAGCTCCAGAGGACCTAATGTCCTCTTCTGACCTCTTCAGGCTTTCTGCAACACTGGAGCAGTTACATGCATGTAGGCAAAACACTCACATGCGTAAAATAAAAATAAACAAAATTTAAAAATTGTTTTAAAGATTCAATGAAGGGGGTAACAGTAGAAGATATGGATTAGGTCATAAAATTCACATTTCCCAAAGTAGTACTTATAAGTTCTCTTATGAATTTATTATCACAGACTAAAAACATAACTATTAATATGTAAGCATCTTAATGCAAAAAAGAAAAAAAATCATTCAAACTAATTTCTTTTTAGCCTTTTCAAAAACTAGCCTCTGGAGCCAGGCGTGGTGGTGCACCCTTTTAATCCCAGCACTCAGGAGGCAGAGGCAGGAGGATCTCTGTGAGTTCGAGGCCAGCCTGGTCTACACAGTGAGTTCCAGGCCAGTTGGGACTACAGGGAGACCCTGTCTCAAAAAGACAAATAAAAGGCCTCTGGGAGGTATTTAGCAAAGAGGATCATTTGGTGACAGCATCACCTGCCAGACCAAGACTTCCTGTGCATGTCTAACCTCCAGACCATGACAAACCCTATGTATGGTTTCCTTCCTGCATATATGCAACTATCATAAAGATAGATGTGTAAATTAGGTACACTACTAGATTA
This sequence comes from Rhizomys pruinosus, assembly GCA_009823505.1. Lineage (NCBI taxonomy): Eukaryota > Metazoa > Chordata > Mammalia > Rodentia > Spalacidae > Rhizomys > Rhizomys pruinosus. Next base: position 783,903 of record VZQC01009623.1, on the reverse strand, counting down.
AAAACAATAATTTACTCTAGATCTTGGCAACCCCAGCTTTCTTTTTGTTTTCATTTGTTTTTCTTTTTCCTTTTTCTTTTTTTTTTAATTTTATTTATTTCTGTATGTGTATGAATGTACTGTCTGCATGCAAGTTTGTGCACCCATGCCGTGCAATGCCGCGGAGGTCAGAAGAGGGTGTCGGACTCCCCTGGTACTGGAGTTCTCCTGGAACTGGAGTTTTAGACGGTTCTCGGCTGCCATGTGGGTGCTGGGGATCGAACCCGGGTCCTCTGTAAGAGCGGTCGGCACTCTTAACCGCTAGGCCATCTCTCCAGCCCTTCTTTTTCCTTTTTCTTATTAACATTTCACTTAAAGTATCATTTAGAGCTTCTCTTTGGTAAGTCTGAATTTCCAAACTCTTACCCCTTGGAGCTGGAATGGGGCATTATTGAATAAGATAAAGTTTAATTGAACACAAACACTATGACCCTGTGACAGTGGAAAAGAATAACTTAGTGAGTGACAACCAGGAGGGTAGTGTATACAATGTGGATATGCTTGTCAAAGGGATGACTCAACCCTACACAGGACAGCATAGGCTCATAAGGAATTTTATCATGCTATAAGTACAGAATTTGTACTTATCAAAATTGTTTATTTTCTGTAATTTTCCATTTAATATTTCCACAGTGGACTATCGATAATTGAAACCACAGAAAGCAAAATTTAGGATAAGCAAGTATTGCTGAGTCTTATTTAGAAAAATTGTCTTTTCCTGATTAAAGCAATCAATGAGGAAAGGCCTCATGAAGCACTTTCTGGATTGGAGAGATGACAGTTCAATAGGTAAAGCACTTGCTGCACAAGCATGAGGACCTGAGGACCCATGTGAAATCGGGTGCAGTGGTATGCACCTGCAACGTGGTGCTAGGGTTGGTGGATGGAGACAGAACCCTGGTGCAGGATCACGGACCAGCCAGAGTGGGCCAACGCTGAGTTCTAGGGTCAGCGAGAGATTCTGTCTAAAAAACCAGGGTGGAAAGTGATTGAAAAAGACACCTAACATGTGGCCTCCGCAGCCATTCCTGTTGGGTGAGTACACTTGGAGGTACATGAATATCACAGACGTGCACACACACACACACACACACACACACACACACACACGAAAAAGAAACAAAGAAAAAGAAAGGAAGGAAAGAAAGAAGAGAGAAGAAAATATATTTTCTAAAAAAGCATCTTGTTGCTAAGGCAAAAGAGGATTCACCTGCTTGCTATTGAGCTCACCTTTGTGATCAATGAAAACTTGGGTTTAAAAAAAGATATTTTTTAGAAATAATTTTCTTTTTTTATTTTTATCGATGCTTTGTGTATTTCATACATCATTTTCCAATTCAGTTCAGGCATATATCCCCTTCCCTTCCCCCCACCCCACCCCTACCCATCCCAGATTATGCATTCTGCCGTTACTTTCCTGCATCTTTCTCTGTTTTGTTTTGTTTTGTTTTGTTTTCATTTTTTTTAACAATAGGTGATAATCTGTGAGTACAAGTATCCTTCATGTAAAACCAATTTGCGAGCAGTTGTGCCCAAACCCACACAGCTCATGGGTCCCACCATCCAGCAGGGGGGGCTTGTATGTTCAATCAAGTTGATCAAATGAGTGTCCAGTCTATATTGTTGTAGTTTCACCATTCACCCCAATCGCAGCCCTTACATTCTACCACGCCCCCTCTTCCACAGATTGTTCCCTAGGCTTAGAAAAGGGGCACAGGTGGATGAGAAGCAAAACAGTCTACTTTCTCTGGAGCTGTTGTCTTGGTCTCTAGTCAATTCTGGCTGTTTTCTTTCATGGGCTGCCAGCTTGTCCAGGCATAACCTTTCGATCCTACTAATGAAGCACATGCAATTAGATATGTAGGTATTTAAACAGTATAATATATAGCCTTTCAATCCTACTAATGAAGCACACGCAATTAGATATATAGGTATTTAAACAGTACTAATTGTTATGGTAGGTTACTTTGGTATAGACACAGATGTGTCTATAAAAAAAGATATTTAAAGCTGGGCATGGTGGTGCACACCTTTAATCCTAGCACTTGGGAGCAGAGGCAGGCGGATCTTTGTGAGTTCAAGGCCAGCCTGGTCTACAGAGTGAGTTCCAGGACAGCTGGGGCTACAGGGAGACCCTGTCTTGAAAAGACCCCTCCAAAAAAGATATTTAATATACAAAATATTTCATTGAAAATAATTTGTATTACTTAAGAGGAACTTTCACTGGACAAAATGAATTACTGCAAATTCTTCTCAGTTAGAACCCCCCCCCAAACTCGGGAGATGCTAAATGTATTCACAGAATATTAACTAACACAGATGTTTCAAGAACTGTATTTAGCACAGTAGTGAGACCACTGCCCCACATAACATGATGACCCTCTCATCTAGCTTCTCAGCCTCCGCAGTGGTCAGTGCTACCCCATGAGGAAGACCTCCTGCTCCCTGAAGAATCTATCAAGAAATTTTAGCACAAACTTCAGATAGATGACATTTTGCTCCTTCTCCATGTGGCACAGAATCATTTCACACCTGCTGGAGAAAATTGTATGCCTGTAAATAACATTTTTCAAGAGAAAAATAGAAATTGACTCCAAAGCAACTGTAAATAGCATCCATATAACCACAATTTCTGTACCCCCAACTGCTTCACAGGTCTCACAAGCACAAATATTAAAAAGTACAATTTAAAAGAGAAAGCAGCATCAAAATGGATTTGTATAATAATCTCTCTCTCCATTCACCCATGGATGCTATTCTTATAATTACTCTTGCTGGAGAATTCCATTTTAATATCCAGTTCTGTACACACACTTTAGCCATTCATTCACTTTAGGTTTCAAGAAGGTGGGAGGTGTTAGCTATGTTGTTCACTGCAGGGTAATACAGGAGCCCTGTAAAAAATTGTTGACTAATTCATTCATGAGCTAGATACTGGGGTCTATTATATACTAGGCCATGTGCCAGGGGACAGGGAAGTAAAAAGTGGCTCACTGTCTCTTGAGGTACCCCTCCTAGCTTGAAATATATATATATATATATATGAATGCCTCCTTAAATATCTAATAGGCCTCTCAACTTGATGGCTTGACAGAGCCAAAACATATTTTTTTCTGCAACTTCTTACTCCTCTCCCTTACACTAAATTATTGCTACCCTTGCTAGACACAAAATCTATCCCAGGACTTCTGTTCACTTGTTATGAATATATTCCAATCTGCTTAGCAATGGATGGAAAATTTTCCATTATGTACATGCAGACACAGTCCTGACTGATATACCATTCAAAGAATAGGTAGTAGAAGAGAGGAAATGAAGGAAACAAAAGAGTGTTGCTAAAGATACTAAGAGAACAGGAGAAGATTAAATAGAAAGGTCAACTTGAGAAAAAGGGACCCACAACCAAACGATCAAACAGGATGGAAATAAAAAGAGATGAAGAAAACTGTACTAACATGCATTCATATTACATTTAAAGAGATGAAGCTATCTATGCCTTTTGATTACAATATCAGTGCATACTTGTAAAACATTGTTGTTCGACATTGCTTAACTAGCTGGGGGAATCATACATGCACCTATTCTAGGTGAACTGGTGGTACCAAATACTGAATTAACCTCTAGATGGAGTCAGCAAAGGTAAGTGTCATGGAGGCTCCTCTAACCATCCCAGGTTAATACATTTGCAACAGTGATGACAGCTCTCCAGAAAGAGGAGGGAGGAGGGAGGATTAGAGAGAGCAGCACAATGGCACTAACTCTCCAATAGACTCGCGAGTAGCAGTGGGCATGTGGAAGAGTATCAGGGAGATGATGGCTTCTCAGTCTTTGGCATAGAAGAGAGTCAGAGAAGCCATTTTAGGAGGATTTACTCATAACTGAGTCCTGAGGACAGCCAAACTATTCAGAAGAAAACAAGCCCAAATGATCCAGGCTGCCATTGGGAAGAACATAGAAAATACCACCTGCAGGTGTCATCAGCATTTTAAATTTCTCTCTGGAGAGTCCTTTCCACTGTACTCAATGCTAACAGGTGACTCACTATTTTTGAAGTGTGTGAATTGGCTTTAACTGGTAATTTGAAGCACTGACCAGCATCCAACTGTCATTCACTAGATTTGACTGGTGCCAACCTGGTCCCAGACAATACTCCATGTGCCCAGAGCAAGGTGATAAACATTACAACTAACCTTCAGTATCATTTATCAGGCCTACCAGAGAACATAGCAAAGAACTCTGAAATTATCCCAATTACAATTGTTTGTTTGTGGATGCTCAGCTCTGTCCATGTAACCAACAGGGTTTGTGGCAGCCCCTGCTCATCTACTGTATATAGTTAAGGCTAGAGGAGCCATCTGATATGGTTTAGGTTTAAGAGTGAAGAAATTTCTGCTTGTGTCTGTCTAACAGAACTAAAATATCATGATACTAAGAAAAAGGTCACTTTCCACTTTGCCTTTAATCTTGCTGCTCAAAAACTATCAAAGATGAGTGCGATGTGAAAGCAACCTTTTGTACTAAAGTTCCCAGCCAGTCACTCCTACAACAGCTCAAGGGGTTGGTGGTAGAGAAGAATTTGATCAGGATAAAAAAATAAATAAAACTCTCTGTAACTCAATATAGAAAATCTGAAAAGGTGTTGTTAAAATCATCATCACTAAAGTATGCTTAGTAGCCAACACCTCTGTCTAAATCTTTATGCCTGCTAAATCAGCCAAATGGATGAGATCAATTGCTGGGGCTTAAATTACAGAGAGAAAAATGTAAGCATTTAAATTTAGGTTACCATGTTTCACAAGACATATCCAGTTACTGAAGTCTTTATAGGCAATCTGTAACTTGTCCCTGAATATCTGTTTAATGAATCAACCAGTGTAGAAAAGGAAGAAAATTCAACTACAAGAATAATTGATATACAAATATGCTTTGAGTATTAGGCATAAAATACAATTTAAATCTAAATTAGTATCCAAAGAGCTGATTAGGAGATGCCTGATATAAAACAAGCTGTCATTTCAGTGAAACTATTACAAAAATCAAGTGACTAGAAACCAGGTTGAACAGTTTTCTTCCTCTTTCCTTATCTCCATGCTCTGACCCACTAATTGTGTCCCTTCTTTGTTCAAACCTCAGATTTCCCTAATCTCAAAACTCAGCATTTTTTTTCAATGTTCCTAGAGAGCTAAAGGCTCCTCACTCCCTTCATAAGAGCAATTCTCACACAAGTCTGTTCCACTGTCATTCCATTGTTCAGTTTGCTCCACAAAGTTACTGACTGAGCCTGCCCTGGAGACTGAGCACTGTACTTTGCAGAGGGCCAAAGGTAATAAAAAAGGCACCTCCTCAAGCTGCTCAGAGACTTTACACAAAGCGAATAGTAGATATGTTATTGATGTGTCTAAGGAGCTCTGGGAACACGTGCTTTGGCACTAGAATTTACAATCAGTTGAAGAGAAAGGGGCATTGAAATTTAAAGGAAGTTAGTATTGCTTAACTATTTAACAAATAGTTCAAGAGAATTGCTTGCTAGAAGTGCTTCCAGAAATTACAGTAAATGAAGGTCAAGTCTGAGATGGAATGCTGGAATCCATACCTGACACTTTTGAAACAAAAAAAAGTTGAACTTTGAGAGAGATTATTTTTCTGGAGGCACAACCAGAGGACTTTGTGGAATGATTCAGTTCAGCGGTTTACAAAGCTGTGGATGCCTATAATTCAAAACAAGTTCCAGTTTCTGTGTAAGATGCCCAGTGGCAAAAAAACACAACCCTTCCAGGGCTCATAGATGTCCTTTCATTAAGTGGAAAATTCCACTCAAAGTAAAAGTGGTACTATCTTACCAGCATACAAGTACTCATTAAGGGACAGGCTTCAAACACACTTCACCTTAATGATTAGTAGACTATTTACCACGATCAATTTGCTGCAGGTGATAACTGGTTTTTGCCTGATAAAGCCAGGTACATATTTTGCCAGCCAGGGCTCAACAGAATTACTTACAAAGGGAGTGAGCGACTAAGTGCTGGTATTCAAACCAGGGTCCTCTGTAAGACCAGCAGTGCTACTAACCATTGAGCCATCTTCCCAGCCCTATCACTATTCTTAATAACTTATTTCTGATATATATCAGATATATATCAGAATATATATATCAGAAATAAGTTATTAATATATATTAAGCACCTAGAGTGTTCCAGGAAGTGCTGGCTAAAGCACAGTTAATTTAACTCGGGCTCTGTCAATATTCTAGTGGTGAAGTCTAACATGTAAAACCGGTAATTTTGCTAAATCTTCATAGGTGTCACAGTGGAATAAGAAGAGTACAACAAGTTCGGAAACAGTACAACAAGTTCAGAATAACCCTTGTGGCAAATGCTACGTCAAAGAAGGAAGTGTTTGCAGAGCTGATGTCAAAATCGCTGCAGTTACTGCAATAATCTTTTCTATCATTCTCTTTAAAAAGCACATTTTAAAACCAATTAATATTCTATCAGGAACTTTCCTTGGTAATTAATTCCTTGAACTGTCATAAGAGTTTCAAAGATTAAAAAAAATAGAGTAGCACAAACTTTCCCATCCCAGGCTCCATACCTGTCCACAATTCAAAACCTCAGTCCATGGCTTCAATTCAGATGAATGAAGCTCCTGAAAATGTCCCAGGCAAGCCTATCTAACCCCAAATTTAATTAGAAATGCAAGAGAAGATCGAGTCAAAGTTGTTGGTCAGGAGTCTGAAAGACTCTCAAAATACCACAGGCTACTGCTAAAGTCCTTGATTACCTTCCAGAACTTGAAAGTAAAAGCCTATTGCTGAAGTCAGGACATACTTCAGACACAGGACTTGGAGCAACGGAGCTGGAACTGACCTGGAAGCCCTCTCTCTGAAGACTAGCTCACATAGTTCTAGACGATACTATACAAGCTACTAGGGGAGGAAATCAATCAATGTCCAACCCACCTCCAAAGCCTAATAACCACATTGGCTGCTGCAACCAACTCTAGGGGCAGTGGTAGTTGCACTTTTATTTTTACTTCTTTATTATTTTTTTTCATTTTTTACCAATAAGTAATAATTTATGAGTACAAGCATCCTTCATGAAAAACCAATTTGCAAGCAGTTGTGCCCAAACCCACACAGCCCAAGGGTCCCACAATCCATCGGGTGGGGGGGGGGGCTTGTATGTACAATCAGGTTGATC
>VZQC01009623.1:718687-773738 GCA_009823505.1 Rhizomys pruinosus | reverse complement strand
TGATTTTTTAGATTATTTTGATCCTGCCATTTTCTGAGGTACTTACTTGTTTCTAGGAGTTTTCTGGTCGAGTTCTTAGCATACCTTATGTTGACCTTATTCATTCAGCAAAAAAGGAATAGATTGGACTTCCTCTTTTCCAATAGAACTCCTTTAATGTCCTCTTCTTGCCTTATTGCCCTAGCAAGGGTTTCAAGCACTATGTTGAAAGGAGTGGTGACCAGGGTGCAGCATTGCAAGTTCCTACCTTTAAGGGAATGCTTCTTATCGTTCCCCATTTAGGATGATATGGCTGTGGGTTTCCGTATATGGCTTTGATTACATTGATGAATGATCCCTCCAGTCCAATTCCCTCTAGGACATTAAACCTTGAAGGGATGCTGGAATTTTGTCAAAGGATTTTCCGCATCAATTGATGATGGTGTGTTTTTGTCTTTCAGACCATTTTAATGCTTGATGATATTTATTTATTTTTGTATTTGAACCCATTCCCGCATCTCTGGTATGAATTCCAACTTGGTCATGATGGAATGATCTTCTTGATGTGGGTCTGTAGACAATTTGCCAGTATCCTGTTTAGAATTGGCATCCTGCTTCATTAGGGAGATGGTGCTATAGTTCTTCCTTTTGGTTGTATCTTTACCTGGTTTTGGTAGTAGCGTCTACTAGCTTCATAGAGGAATCTGGGAGAACTCCCTTCATTTTGATCCTTTACAAAACTGAGTAGTAATGGTTGTAAGTCTTTTTGAAATATTTTATAGAATTCTTGACCTGTCAACCCATCTGGGCCTGGGCATTTTTTGGTTGGGAGGCTACTTATACATCTTCAATTTTCCTGATTATTGGTTATTTAGGCTCTATCTCGTCTTGTTTGAGCTTTGGTGATTCCCGGGTTTTCAGATATCCATCCATTTCTTTAGGTTTTCAAATTAGTAGGAGTATAGGTTTTGAAAGTAAGTATTCTGTCTGATTGTCTGGATCTTTTCTTTGTCTGTGTGATGTTTCCACTTTCATCACAATTCTCTTGATTTTGAGTTGTTTCTTCTTTCTTTGGTTAACTGGGCTAGAGGTCTGTCTACTTGTTTATTTCTCCAAATTAACCAACTTTGGATTCATTGATTTTTTTGTTATTGTTTTCCTTTGTTTCTATTCATTGATCTCTGCTCTGATTTTATTATTTCTATCTTTTCTGCTGCATTTCGGGTTCATTGTTCTTGTCTCTCAAGTATTTTTAGCTGCCGAGTAGATCATTCACTTTGTGTTCTTTCTGTTTTGTTGTTGTTTTTTTTAATGTAGGCCCTAAGCTATAAACTTCCCTCTTCGGATTGCTTTTAAAGTGTCCCAAGGTTTTGCTGGTTTTTCTTATCATTGTCATTTACAGTCTCCAGGGAATGTTTTTTTTATTTCTTTCTTTATTTCTTCTTCCTTGACCCATTCATTATTCAGGAGAGTGTTGTTTAGTCTCCATGTGTTCTTGTAAGTTGTAGGGTTTATCCTGGTGCTGATATTGAGTTTTATTGCACTGTGGTCTGATAGAATGCATGAGATTATTTCAATCTTTTTGTATTTGTTGAGTTTTTTCCTGTGTCCCAGTATATGGTCTATTTTGGAGAATGTTCTGTGAGGTGCTGAGTAGAAAGTGTATTCTCTGGTGTTTGGGTAAAATATTCGATAGATGTCTGTGAGGTCCATTTGGTGTATTGTATCATTTAGTTCAGATGTCTCTGTTTATCTTTTGTCCTGTTGATCTGTCTAAAGGACTTAGTGGGGTATTGAAGTCCCCTATCATTAGTGTGCTGGAGTTAATCTGTGCCTAGCGATTCTGAAGAATTGTTTTATAAAGTTTGGTGCACCGGAGTTTGGTGCGTATATATTCATGATTGTGAGATCTTCATCGTCAATTGTTCCTTTAATAAAGATGTAATGGCAGGGCGTGGTGGCACACGCCTTTAATCTTAGCACTTGGGAGGCAGAGGCAGGCGGATCTTTGTGAGTTCAAGGCCAGCCTGGTCTACAGAGTGAGTTCCAGGACAGCTGGGGCTACAGGGAGACCCTGTCTCAAAAAAGACCAAAAAATAAAAAATAAAAATAAAATAAAGATGTAATGGCCCTCTTTGTCTCTTTTGATTTCTTTTGCTTTGAAGTCTATTTGTCTGATATTAGAATAGCAACACCTGCTTTCTTTTTGGTACCATTTGCTTGGAATATTTTTCCATCCTTTCACCTTAAGTTAGTGCCTATCCTTGACATTGAGATGGGTTTTTTGTAGACAACATATTTTAGAGCAATATAAAATTAAAAGGGAAAAATGTGGATCCTGAAATATGATTTGGAAATAACATATAGTTTATTTTCAGAGGACATGATTTTAGTACATGTGTGACATGCATAAATGCATATGGTGAAACAACTCTTTGCTATGTGAAGAGAGCTGCAATAAATGTGGCTGTGCATGTATCTCTACAGTAGGATGAGTCTTGTGGGTATATACTTAGGAGTGGTATGACTGGATCAGGTGGTAGGCTCATTTTCAGTCTTTCAAGGGTTCTCCACACTGTTTCCATAGTCGTTGTACAAGTTTACATTCCCACCAGCAGTGGATGAGTGTTCCCCTTTCCCTACAACCTCTCCAGAATTTGGTATCATTTGTTTTCTTGATCCTAGCCAGTCTTATTGGAGTGAGATGATATCTTAAAGTGGTTTTAATTTACATTTCCTTAATTATTAATGATGTTGAACACTTTTTAAGATGTTTCTCAGCCATCTTTACTTCCTCACTGGTGAAGTCTCTGTTCAGTTCTTTACTCCATCTCTTGAGTGGGTCATTTTTGTCTTACTTCTTTGTTTTTTGAGTAAAAACTCAGATCTTAAATAAAGTATTGTTATACAAAAGGAGGAAGATGTTCAGTTTTCCTGGCCATTGTAAACCAATGTCAACTCATTACATTAACATAGCTCACAAACCACCAAAATACTCAGAAACATGAGGCATATGAAACCCTCCAGTGAAAAAGGGTTTCCATATGAAACCCTTCAATGGCTTGAAAGGAGATGGAGAACAGATTGAAATGAACTCAGTAAAATGAATGCATATTCGGACAGGGAGATGAGCACCTTGAACTGGCAGAGCTGACCCAGAAGCCCATGCTGGGGCAGAAGGAGACAATCCAGAGAGCTGTTAGCAGAAGCAGAACCCAGACGACACCAGTGAGCCCTTTATCAATGCCTTAGCACAAGCTAATCTTAGCTTAATCATAGCTACAGAGTCCCTTTTGTGAAGTGAGATTACACCATGTCTCAAGATTAAGACATGGACATCTTTAGGGCATTGAGGGTTCTGTGACAGGTTGCCTTCTGATCTCCAAAGATATATGCCCATCAAGAATGCAAAGCATCTTCAATCATTCCCAAAATCTCCAACACAATCTATAATCACACCTAACTCTCAGAAATTTAAAAATCCAAGATATTATCTAAGTCTGGTGTGAGTGAGTCTTTAAGCATAGTCTACACTATAATGGATTGCCTTCCATTTGAGGGGCTGTGAATTTGAAACTTGTCCTCAGGAAACAGAAGTGGCCCAAGCACAGGACCATAGTTACAGATATTTCCCTTCAAGAATAAGAGGAGTCGCTGATGCTAAGCAATTCTAAAATAAGGATGGGCAAGCTCCATTAGGCTGGAGGCCTAAAAATATTCCTCTGTAGTTCTAAATTCTGCCTGCTGAGTTTTCCTACATGTTCAAACAAAATATTGTTAGCTTTCCAACACTTTGACAAAGCATTTGAGAATCAATTTAAATAAGGGAAACTGTTGACTTAGGCTCAAAGTTTCATAAATTTCACCCATGGCCAATTGGCCCTGTGGCTTTGGCCTATTGTGGTGCATCAAGGTTAGTACGCATGGCAGAGGAGGACCGTTCGCCTCATGGTGGCTTGAACACAAAGAGACAAGAAAGGCCATCTCGATTCCCCTTCAAAGAACATCCCCAATGATCCAGCCTCCTCCCACTAAACCTCCTAAAGGCTCCACCGCTTCCCAATAGCTGGGGATAAAACCTTTAGCATGAGAGCCACTGGGGACCACTGGGGACAAGGCACATCCAAACTATAGCCAATACAGAACCTACATGCAGCTGAGAAATTTTATCAGTTCTTTTCTTGCCAATAGGATATTGAAGGTCCAACAGTTTTTTTTTTCTTTTTATACTTCTCAGTGTAAACTGGAAGTGTTTCTACTGCTATAAGATTATAATAACCTCTAAGGTCATGCATCTATGCCATGGGGATTCACTCTAGTGGACAAGAGGCTTGCCCAACTATATCTGCTAGATAACTCCAGCTCCATTTTTCTTTTGCTGGAGGAAAATGCTCTTATGTTTCCTGGATGCTCTCTGGTTTCAGGGAACCTGTGAATTATTTAAGGAACTCCCTGTGTCACTCAGTAGTCTGACCTTTGGATCTTCCTAAAGTATTTATAAAAGGTTCTGAACCTTCAGCCTTTCTCAAATGCATGGTGTTTGGAGAGCAAATGTCTTTTTTTTTCTCTTAATATTCATTTATTAACTGGAGGTGCTATTTATAAGTAGTGGCATTTTTATCTAGAGGTAATCAATAGCTATCTAATTGAACTTAAATCCTACTCAATGATAGGGAATTCATGAGTGGCACTGTGAGTATAGCCAAATATACATGGCTGGAAATGTCATAGATCCTAGAGAAAACCCTTTCTCTGTCATATCTCTAGACAAATGAAATTTCTTACTATTTGCTAAATATGGGACCTTATATTTACAAAAAAGTATACCATATACCACTCACCAAAGAAGCTTCTTTTTGCAACAGACAGAGGCTATTACCAAGTTCCACAAATGGTCACACACAGAGATTATATGTCTGAGAGATGCCCAGCCCTAAGTGACACAACTACAGTGGAACCTCTCCAACTAATGCTCATGAAATGTAGCAGAACAGGGTAGAAAGAATACTAACACATCTCTCAACAATCACCAGTGAAGCTTTCTCATACAACAGAGTGTCATGTCCACTTTAAAACTAGCCAAGTTGTAGAGAATAAGAGATTGCAGAGTACATATCCCTGAATAGGACTCCTATGCTAAATCTCAGCCACCCATTTATGGCTCAGGGACCATTGTGGAAGAGTGGATAGAAAGATTGTAAGAGCCAGGGTTGGTGCCTGAACATATGGAAACAGGGTTTCAGGCCTCTGAGAACTTGCTCATATGAATTTGTAACAATGGTGGCAGTATGCATAAGACCCATTCTGACTCAATCAGACAAAAATCCAGCATAGAATTGGAGAAATATGCAGCAGACCCCAACCCTAACCTAGGAACTATTGGCAACTGATTGCTATTGGGTAAATAAGAGTAGATCTTTGAGGGTTTATGTAGGCTGACTAGACGCCAGTGGGTGAACTTTCACCAAGGGACCTCTCGCTACAATGCTTGACCAGATAAAACTTAACATATATGACAGAATACATGAAATCCAGTGGTAGGGGGATGGTATAGGAAGGCAGGATGGGGAAGAGGAGTCTAAATTTAATTAAGATCTATTATATGAAATGCACAAAACTCAAGAAAAAAAATATTTTTTAAAAAGATCAAGTCAAGTCTGAAACAACCTGGAACACATCTGGAATCCTCTGTTCGAACACAGCCCTACCTACCTTCTTACCTACAGCTTCTCAGGCACATTTACCTAAACAATCTTCCACTTTCTCAACAAATGTCCTTCACCATGAAGTCAACATTCCCAAAGTTCTTCTAATTGCTCAATTCTTCTAATTGTTCAATTTTCTTAGACAGTATCCTCCATGTCACATAAGCTTTCGTACTGTTTCTCCAGTGAATGGAATGCTTCCATTTATTTAAACAGGCTTTTTCCCTCTGTATCAAATGCTGCCTGTCTCCCTTTTCTTCCTCTCCCACCGAATATCTGCCTGCCCCAAACTCAAGACACCCTCACATCCATCTGTTAAGTGATATTTGAAGAGAAATTATGTTGTAGAAAGAACAAGGATTCTCTCTCTTTCTCTTGACTTCCTGTGCTCATTGCAAGATGTGAACCTCAGCTTTTTGCTCCATCCCCAGCCACCATGCCTCCCACCACAATGGACTCTAATTCCCTGGAAATGTCAATCCTCCTGCCTCCAGGTTCCTGTCCTGAGTTCCTGCCTTGAGCTCCCTGAGTAATGAACTGTGACCCAGGAGATGTGAGCTGAATAAATCCTTTCCTTCCTCCCCCCCAAAAGAGCAAGGATTCTGCAAAAAGAAAGCCTTATTCAAACTGTGGAAATACTACTTCATCGGGTCATTTAAAGCCATTTTCTTGTTTAACCAGCTGTAAAATGGGAATTTCTCTTAATTCATGGTTATGTTATAAGGAAAACTGAGCTACTTCTAAAGTTCTCGGTATGCTTTTAAGGCACAGAGGAAATGTTTATCTCCTTTCCTTGGAACCTGCCTTAAATTCCTGCCCTTCTGAGAAGCCCCCCAGCTTGCCCACTTTGGACTCTTCACTTGAGCATTGCAATGCTTCCTCAGGCTCTGAATATTCTGAGGAAAAAAAACCTGTAGCTGAGAAATGGTGGGCATATGGGAAAAATCAGATTGGAAAACAGAGAGCATTATTAAGCCTGAACTGTTTTAAATTCATTAAAATGAAATCACAAGCCAACTCTCTGAATAGACACATCCATGATGTTGGGGCTTCTTAGATTAGTGATTATGCTAACTATTCTACTCTTTTATTGGTGTTCATTTCCCCTTTCTTGCTCATTTGAAAACTTCTAAAGAGTTCCTTGGCCTGTGATTTACAAAGCCGCTTGTAAACTCATTTGATTTTGAGGCAAATAATTCACATACTGCCAGAAGGTGTGTTTAATCTGTGTCCAAGTATTCAACACCTATCTGATTTTATGGCTCTCTTTGACACCACATCTCAAGTTCCGACATGGTCTCTGAAACAAGGAAGCTCATAAAAGACAGAGGACAGCAGCATTAAATTGGCTTTAATACACCACCAGTTCGGGATAAGGAGGCATTTTCCAATCCTATGTCCCAGCACTCTGGGCTGTCATGAGTCAATGATAACGTTCTGTCCAAAGGTTTACTCTCCAGGGCTCTGGGACTACAGTGTCACAGCTGAAGACTGGCTCTGTCTCACCTCTTCATCAGTTTCCCAGGGTCCAAGGACAGAGACACTATCAAGTTCAGTTCTGCTCTCCTCACACCTACTTTTATAGCCTTGGACATTTTACTCCTCAGCTTCCAGGCCCTAAGCTCTCAGCTACACCTTCAAGAAGGAAACAAAGCTTTTGCTTCTGTGCCAGCCCACTCCATTCAAAGCAATCCATATGCAGTAGCTCAGTTAAAGTTCGCAAAAAAAAAAAAAATAGGTGTTTGCAACCATGATAATTCCTGGTTCGCAAGTGAGGAACCGGGTTTGGGAAGGTTATAAGAATTAGCCTCAGGGTTCCACTTGGGCAGTGTGCTTCTTGCCGCTCACATTTCCTAAATTTCCTAAATTCCTTATTGAAACTGAAACCTCAAGCCCCATATAATGCATATTTTTAGTTTTGTAAAAAGATATTTTTTCATGTCAAAGAAACTCACATAAGATAAATTCTGCAGTTTTTTTTTTTCATTCTTTATACTGATGTCAAATAAATGTTGGTGATCAAGCTCCACAGAGCTCACTTAAAGAGAAATGTTTCCACATACCCCAAAGTCTCCACCGACCTTTGGCTGAAAGATGTGGCTTTCTCTTCAAGGTTAAACATAAGAGGCCAGCCAGAGGATTAAAAATATATATATTCTGGATCGAAGTATAAGCAACTCCTTGGCAGTGAGTGTTCTTGAATATTCTGCTTTCTGACAGGAAACAACGAAGATCATTTTGTAAAAAAGCACCCGCAGCTCTCCGCCATAACTCTTATTGATTCTCAGTTGGCTTCCGTGGATTTGTCTCTAACATTTCATACTCTTGAAAACCAGATTTTTTTTGTACTTTCTCTAATGAACATGAAACTCACTCCTGGCGTCAAGATTATATCTTTTCTTCTGGTATGATTCCATGAGTCCCAGAATAAGCTCCGTTTGCCTCATTTAATCGTTCAACAGGCATTTATTGCATTCTGGGAAACCAGAGTGAGCAGAACAAACTATGTCTCTTCTCACTCATGATGTTTAAATGCCAGTATATTGCTTAGACTACTGTTTAATCCTAGAGACAGTATACTGCTCTAAGCTTAAAAAAGAGGCAACCTGGCTTTTAGTATTCATTTTAAGGCCAAGAGTGGACCCAAGCTGCGAATCACCTCTTCCTTCAGGTGTCTCTTGAACTGTGTTCCTGGACCAGGGCTTCACTCATTCACTTATTGAAACAGTTTCTCCAACATGAAACCCCTCATCTTATCAGAGAATCTTCCTTCTGACCCTTAGACTATCACCCGCACTCAGTTTCTCTCATTGTTCGCACACTGATTTCCCCACTTTGATAGGTAAAGCAGTCATCCATTCATTCAGACACTATCTTTGGTGGAGGACAAGTGTCCTGAGGGATATTAAGGTTATATACCCAGGTCACAAGAGGAACATATGGCTCAGTGACCTTTTTACATTATAAACAGTAACCTTATAACTTAGAATGTCAGGCTGGAGTCAGTGAGATGGCTCAGCAGGTAAAGGTTCTCATGCAAGCCTGGCAACCTAAGGTTGATCTCTGGGATCCACATAAAAGTGGGGGAAGAACTAACTCCACAAAGTTCTCCTCTGGTACACACACACACACACACACACACACACACACACACACACACACTCCAGTAGTCCAATAGTAAAGGGACTTAAATTCCAGGCTTAGATTTATAGATTCACTCACAAGCATTTGTTACATATCTGTTACATACTGGACTGCACCACTGGTAGACATTTTCACTTTGAGTAAATAACTAATTGACTTTCTGCCCCAGTGTTCTTAGCTGTATACCTCTATAAAGAGGCTGTTGTAAGCAAACCATCTCTGAAGTATTTTGCAATTCTAAATACTTTTGCTTTGAAATGTGTTTCTAACTTCCTTATTGTTTCTCAACCATACTTTTTTCCAAGTAAACTGACTTTCTCAAATGGAAAATTCCCTTTGTTAAAAGATGTATAGATTATGAATATTTCTGTCAGCATTAATCTAGCTACCCTGGTGGAGAGAAGGGAGAACTTCTGACAATTGGTAGTTCAAAAGTTAAGGCCACAATTTTCTAGAATGATCAATAAAGAAATTATAATATTTGGGGCCTGGTGTGGTGGTTCATACGTTTAATCCCAGCACTCATGAGGCAGAAGCAGGTGGATTTCTGTGAGTTCAAGGCCAGCCTGGTCTAAACAGGGAGTTTCAGGTCAGCTTGAGCTACAGGTCCAGTCAGCTGGACCCTGTCTCAAAAAAGACCAAAAAAAAAAAAAAAAAGAAAGAAAAAGAAAAGAAATTACAAGTTCTCCACACTGCTTTCCATAGGAGTTGCATGAGTTTGCAATCCCACCAGCATTGAATGAGTGATCCCCTTTTCCACACCCTCTCTAGCATTTGGCATCATTTGTCTTCTTGATCATAGCCAGTCTTACCAGTGTAAGATGAAATCTTAAAGTGGTTTTGATTTGTATTTCCTTAATTACTAATGATTTTGAACACTTTTTAAGATGTTTCTTAGCCATCTTTACTTCTCTTGAGAGGTCTCTTTTCAGATCTTTAGCCCACTTTTTAATTGGGTCATTTGTTTTCTTGGTCCTTTGTTTTTTGAGTAATTTATATACTCTGGATATTAAACCTCCATCAGATGTGTCACTGTTGAAGATTTCCTTGCACTCTGTGAGTTTTCTCTTCACCTCTTTGTTTCTTTTGCTATACAGAAGATTTTTTTAGTTTAATGAGGTCCTATTTGCTGATTGTTGACCTTAATTCCTATGCAACTGCTTTCTGATTTAGAAAATCTTTTCCTACACCTATATCTTGGAGCTTACTGCCAATGTTTTCTTCTAAAAATTTCAGTTTCAGGTTTCACATTGAGATCCTGATCCATTTAGAATTGACTTTTGTATAAGGTGAAAGGTAGGGGTTTAATTTCATTCTTCTATAAGAGGTGATCCAGTTTTGTTTTGCCAGCACCATTTGCTGAAGATGCTACCTTTCCTCCATTGAGTGTTTTGGGCTCCTTTGTCAAATATCAGGTGGCTGAAATTGTCTGTATTCAAGCTTGATTTTTTTTGTCTTTTTGAGACAAGGTTCTCCTTTAGTCCTAGCTGGCCTGGAGCTCACTATATAGACCAAGCTGGCCTTGAACTCACAGAGATCTGCCTGCCTCTGCCTCCCAAGTGCTGGGATTAAAGGTGTACACCACCATGCCCAGCAGGTCTTTGATTTTATTCCATTATTTTATTCTATTTTTGTGCCAGTACCATGCTGGTTTTATGACTATAACTCTGTGGTAGAGATTGAAATCCACTATAGTAATTCTCCCTTCATTACTCTTTTTGCTCACGGTTGCTTTGGGCTCTATCCAGGGTCTTTTGTTTATCCATATAGATTTTAGGATGCTTTTTCTAATTCTGTGAAAAAAAGACATGGGGATTTTGATTGGAATTGCATTGAATTTACATATTAATTTGGGTAGGATGGTCATTTTTCACTATATTCGTTCTTCAGATCCATGAGCATGGGGGATCCTTCCATCTTCTGGTGTCTTCCTGAATTTCCTTCTTCAAAGATTTAAATGTTTCATTTTAAAGATCTTTAATATCTTTGGTCAGGTTTACTCCAAGATATTTTATTTTTTGAGTCTATTGTAAATGGAAGGGTTTCCATCTACTCCTTGTCCAATTGCTTGTTATTGGCATATAGGAAGGCTACTGATTTTTGTAGATTAATTTTGTAACCTGCCACTTTACCAAAACTGTTAATCATTTCTAGGAGTTTTTTGGTGGAATTTTTGGCATCGCTTGGGTATAATTTCACGTCATCTGTAAAAAAGGATAGTTTTACCTCCTCTTTTCTAATTAATACTCCTTTAATTTCTTTCTCTTGTCTTATTGCTCTAGCAAGAATTTCAAGCACTATATTGAAGAGGAGTGGAAATAGTGGGCAGTCTTGTCCTGTTCCTGACTTTAAGGGGAATGCTTCTAATTTTTCTCCATTTAGGATAATGTTGGCTATGGGTTTGTTGTATACAGCAGTCCAATTCCCTCTAGGACTTTAAACATAAAGGTATGCTATATTTTATCAAAGGCCTTTTCTACATCAATTGAGATGGCCATGTGGTTTTTATCTTTGAGTCCATTTATACTATTTATTACATTTATTGATTTATGTGTTGAGCCATTCCTTCATCTCTGGAATAAAACCATCTTGATCATGGTGGACAACCTTTTTGATGTGTACCTGTATGTAATTTACAAGAATTCTGTTGAGAATTTTTACATCTATATTCACTAAGGATATGGGTCTATAGTTTTTCCTTTTTTGGTTTTATCTTCCCCTGGTTTTGGTAGTAAAGTGATGCTGGCTTCATAGAAGGAATTTGGGCAATTTCCCTCTGCTTCTATCCTTTTGAACAACTTAGTAATATTGGTTGTAGGCCCTTTTTTAAATGTCTGATAGAATTCTGCTGTAAATCCATATGGGCCTGGACTCTTTTTATCTGGGAGGCTATGTAATACAGTTTCAATTTCCTCATATGTTATGAGTCTGTTTAAACTATTGATCTCTTCTTGATTAAGCTTTGGTGAGTCCCATGATTTCAGATATTCATCAATTTTTTAGGTTTACAAATTTAGTAGAGTATAGATTTTTAAAGTATTCCCACATATTGTTCTGGATCTTTTTATTATATGTTGTAATATTCCCCATTCATCTCTAATTTTGTTGATTTGGAGTTGCTCTTTCTTTTGGTTAGCTGGGCTAAGGGTCTGTCTATCTTGTTTATCCTTTCAAAAAACCAGCTCTTGGACTCATTGATTCTTTGAATTATTTTTCTTTATTTCTATTTCATTGATCTCTGCTCTGATTTTTGTTATTTCTTCTTGTCTGTTGGGTTTGTGATTCACTTGTGGTTGTCTTTCAAGTGTTTTGAGTTGGAATGTTAAGCCATTTACTTGTGTTCTCGCTGGTTTTTGAATGTAGGCACTTAGAACTAAAAATTTCCCTCTTAGGACTGCTTTTAAAGTGTCCCAGAGGTTTTGTTGTGTCACATTGTCATTTTTGTTTAATTCCAGGAATACTTTTATTTGTTTCTTAATGTCTCCCTTGACCCATTCATTGTTCAGAACTGTGTTTTTTAATCTCCATGAGTTCTTATATTTACCAGGTCTTCTTCTGGTATTGATATTAAACTTTATTGCATTGTGATCTGATAGAACACATGGAATTATTTCAATTTTTGTATTTAGTGAGGTTTTTTTTCAGTATGTGGTCAATTTTGGAGATGGTTCCATGGGGAGAAAAAAAAGAAAGTATATTCTTTGTTGTTTGGGTAGAATACTTGGTAGATGTCTATTAAGTCCATGTGGTATATCATACTGTTCAGTTCAGATGTCTCTCTGTTTATTCTTTATCTGGTTGAACTCTCTAATGGATACAGTGATGTATTGAAGTCCCCTACTACTAGTGTGTGGGGATTAATCTGTGCCTTAAAGTCCTGTAATATTGGGGCTGGAGAGATGGCCTAGCAGTTAAGAGCACCAACTTCTCTTGCAGAGGACCCGGGTTCGATCCCCAGCACCCACATGGTGGCTGAGAACCGTCTTTAACTCCAGTTCCAGGGTAATCCGACACCCTCTTCTGACCTCCGCGGCCTTGCACGACACGGGTGCACAAACCTACATGCAGACAGTACATTCATACACATGCAAAAATAAATAAAATTAAAAGAAAAAAAGTCCTGTAATATTGTGTTTATGAAGTTCAGTGCACCAGAGTTTGGTGCATATAAATTTATGATTGTGATATCTTCTTGGTTAATTAATTGTTCCTTGATAAGAATTAAGTGACCCTTCATCTGCACCTAATTAAAATTTACTGGTGCATCAGTTCACTAGGACCAGTATAATGAAACCCCATGTGCTAGATAACTTCAGTTGACAGCTGACACCCCTGGCTTGAGGGAGCCTCGATGAGGTGATTTCCTTTATTGGATTGGCCAGTGGGGCATTTTTTTGCTTGTTGGGTTATATGGAAGGACCTAGCCCACTGTGGACAATGCCTCCCCTATGCAGATGGTTCTGTATTGTATAAGAAAGTAGGCTATATGCTGGGCATGGTGGTGCATGCCTTTAATCCCAGCACTCAGGAGTCAGAGACAGGTGTATCTCTGTGAGTTCAAGGCCAGCTTGGTCAACATAGTGATTTCCAGGCCAGCTGGGGCTACAGGGAGACCCTACCTCAAACACACACACACACACACACACACACACACACACACAATGAAAACAGGCTGAGCACAGACCTGGGGAACAAGCCAGTAAGCATCTATCCTCCACGTCTTGTGCTCCAGCTCCTGCTCTGAGAGCCTGCCTTGGTTTCCCTTGATGACAGACTGTGTTTGTAAGCCAAATAAACCCTCTCCTCCCCAAGTTGGTTTTGCTGTTCTTATTGTTGTTGTCAGGGTGGGGTTTTTTTTTTTTGTTTTTTTTTTTTGTCTCTTTTGAGACAGGCTCTCCCTGTAACCCCAGCTGGCCTGGAACTTACTATGTAGACCAGGCTTGCCTTGACCTCACGGAGATCTGCGTGCCTATGCCTCCCGAGTGATTAAAAGCATGTACCACCATGCCTGGCCTAGTCAGTGTTTTATCACAGCAATTGAAAGCAGACTCAAACACCCCACGTATTGGGAGACACAAATAACCAAAACTCATTGTCTCACGGTTTTAGAAGCTAGAAGTTCATGGGCACCTTCTGAGGAATGGGGGGAGTGGAAGATCTCTCTTTCCTGGGCTTGCATGTGGCCATCTTCTCCCTGTGTTCCTTTTTTTGTTTTAATTTTATTTATTTCCGTATGTGTATGAATATACATTGTCTGCATGCAAGTCTGTGCACCCGTGACGTGCAACGCCGCGGAGGTCAGAAGAGGGTGTCGGACTCCCCTGGAACTGGAGTTCTCCTGGAATTGGAGTTTCAGACGGTTCTCAGCCGCCATGTGGGTGCTGGGGATCGAACCCGGGTCCTCTGCAAGAGCGGTCGGCGCTCTTAACTGCTAGGTCATCTCTCCAGCCCATCCCTGTGTTTCTAAGCATGGAGTATGAAGCATGTTTAGTGCACCTGTTTCTAGTGCCCCTTCTTGACTAGGATGTAGTCATACTAAATCGGGGTCATTCTGATTACTTCCGTTGAACTTATTTGACTATCTAAAAAAAAAAAAACTTTACCTTCAAATATTGTCAGGGATTTAGGACTTCAGTATATGAATTTGAATGGAAAGGAAACACAATTCAAATCACAGCAGCAGAAAGGAAAATAGGACCCACCTTGAACAATGGAACCCATTACAACCCAGAAACACTATAGGTGACAAAATTAATAGACAAGGGTTTTAAATTAGCTATTAAAACTCTATTCTAGATTGGTCGGCATTCTTGGCCCCTGCGGGTTCCCACGCCATCTGAGCCCCCCACCAGGTCACGTCCAGTGCAGAATGAGTGACGGGTTGCCATTCTTGGCCTGCTCAGGATCTCAAGCTATCAGAGCGTCCCACCCGCGTGCTCCCTCACCTTGGTGCAGACATCCAGGTGGAAACAGCGGTAGTGTCTCCAGAGCATAAGGTAACAGAAGAGACAGCAAACCTGCCACCCCACAGACAACCATGAAGAACCGGCCTTCAACACAAGGAAGAAAGACCAGACTCTTGTGTCAGATTATGAACAACAAATCAACAATTCAAATCCACATGCCAAAAGCACAACGAAAAGTCAGCAACAAGGGAAACGCAAATAATAAATCCCCACAAAATTCTATCAGTCCTATAGAAGACTCCAACAATGAGATCTCCCTGGCGGTCACTCGGGACACAGATCTTAAAGGAACAATCATAGACACACTCAAAGAAATCAAGGAATATAAAGAACAAATCAAAGAACTAAAGGGAGAGAATGACCAAGTCCAGAAGGAAATGGAAATGCTGAAAAAAATCTCAGGCTGAAATGAAAAAGGAAACTGACAAACTAGGAGAGAATGGCCAACTCCAGAAGGAAATGGAAATACTAAAGGAATCTCAGGCTGAAATGAAAAAGGAAACACTAATCCAGTTAACAGGAAAGAGCAGGGGAAGCCTCAGAAACAGAATGGATGAAGCAGAAAACAGAATATCAAGCCTAGAAGATAACACAGGAGAACTGAAGAGCTCAAGCAAAGACTATGAAAAATTGAAAAACAAAGAGTAGAATAACCAGGAAATGTGGGACACCATGAAGAGACCAAACCTCCACATCATAGGGATAGAGGAAGGAGAAGAATCCCAGGACAATGGAATGGACCAGATCTTCAACAGAATTATAGACGAAAAATTTCCCAAATTGAAAAAAGATGTACCCATGCAAATACAAGAAGCACATAGAACACCAAATAGAAAAGATCAGAAAAGAAACTCCCCATGCCATATCATAGTCAAAATACTAGATGCTCAAAACAAATACAGAATACTGAAAGCTACAAGAGAAATACAGCAAGTTACATATAAAGGAAAACCCACCAGAATTATAGCTGACTTTTCAATGCAAACGATGAAATCCAGAAGAGCTTGGACTGAAGTATTCCAGGATTAAATGACTACAGATGCCAACCCAGGTTACTGTACCCAGCAAAAATGTCAATTATAATTGAAGGAAGAAGAAAAATCTTCCATGACATAAACAAGATGAAAGAATACATGTCCAGAAAACCAACCCTCCAGAGAATACTCGAAGCGGTTCAGAGCACAGAGGACAGGAGCAGCTATCCCCAAACAGCAAGAGAGAGTAATTAATGAAGTTATAAACCCAGAAATACAAACAAACCAAAAATGCAAAAATGAATGGAAGCAATATACATCTCTCAATATTAACCCTAAATATTAATGGTCTGAACTCCCCAATCAAAAGACACAGACTGGGAGAATGGATTAAGAAACTGAATCAATTTTTCTGTTGTCTACAAGAAACACACCTCACCTTCAAGTACAAGCATCATCTTATGGTGAAAGTGCGGAAAAAAATATTCCAAGCAAATGGTACCAAAAAGCAAGCAAGAGTTCCTATTTTAATATTAGACAAATTAGATTTCAAAGTAAAACTAATCAGAAGAGATGAAGAGGGTCACTACATTCTTATCAAAGGAACAATCAACCATGAAAATATCACAGTCATAAATATATATGCACCAAACTCAGGTACATCAAACTTCATAAACACAATCCTTCAGGACTTCAAGGCACAGATTAATCCCAGCACAGTAACAGTGGGAGACTTCAATACCCCCACTAAGGCCATTGGGCAGGTCAACTAGACAAAGAATAAACAGAGAGACATCTAAACTGAACAATATAATACACCAAATCAACCTAACAGACATCTACCGAATATTCCACCCAAACACCAAAGAATATACTTTCTACTCAGCACCCCATGGAACATTCTCCAAAACTGACCATATACTGGGACACAGAGCAAACCTCAGCAAATACAAAAGAATTGAAATAATTTCATGTATCCTATCAGACCACAGCGCAATAAGAGCCCTGCTAGCTACAAGAGCACATGGAGACTAAACAACACACTACTGAATAACGAATGAGTTGAAGGAGAAATAAAGAAAGAAATAAAAGCATTCCTAACACTAAATGAAAGGGGTCATATGACACAGCAAAACCTATGGGGCACCTTAAAAGCAGTCCTGAGAAGGAAATTCATAGCCCTAAGTGTCTACATTAAGAAAACAAGAAGAGCACAAATAAATGACCTAACATTGCAACTAAAAACACTTGAGAGGCACAACAAATGAATCTTAAACCCGTAAGACAGGAAGAAATAACAAAAATCAGAGCAGAAATCAATGAAATAGAAACAAAGAAAACAATACAAAAAATCAATAAATGAACCGGTTTTCACCAGTGATACATCTGATAGAGCATGCTTTTTGACATAACTTGGATGCTGTGCTGGGTCACTTTCCGTATCCAGATCCTTCCCAGTGGACAGATGAAGAACTAGGAATCCCTCCTGATGATGATGACTGAAAGTGTAAGTTCAGCTCTTTACAAGAGCAAGATGAGAAATTTCAAGCAATTATGAACTTCACACATGTACGTTGATGCTGTAAATTAATTAAAGTGATTTGGCCAAGGATGAAAAAAAAAGAAATGTATAAAATACAAAAAAAATTCAATTAAAAAAAAAAAAACTATCCTGGCCAGGTATGGTGGCTCAAGCCTTTAATCCCAGCACTTGAGAGGTAGAGGCAGGTGGATCACTGTGAATTCAAGGCCAGCCTGGTCTACATAGTGAGTTCCAGGACAGCTGGGACTTCAGGGCGACCCTGTCTCAAAAAAAGACCAAAACACCTTTATTCCACATGCTCAAGATATTGGAGGAGAGTGGTGGTAAGAATAATGTTAAACAATAGCCCAGGGGGTACAAATGGATGCAAATGACACCTTAAGAGAAATGATAATTCGTCAAGCGACATGAGGAATATTCTAGAAGGGACCATATGCCTACCAAGCATGGACAATGAAATTCGGGGACAACTTGGAAATAAACAGAGAACCAGCAAACCACGGGGCAACTTCCCACAGACCGATATCTGTCCAGAGTCCCAGAAAGGGGGTGAGAGACCAAAAAGTCATTTGAAGAACTAAACTAATGGCTATAAATGCCCAAATTTTTCTGAAAACAAAATCTTTAAGTGTCAAGATGCTCATGCAACTCCTAATACAGAATCACAAACACAACTGCAGCAAGCCTCACTATTGTGAAACTACTTAAAGCCAGAGATAAAGACATAACCCAGAAGCCTACAGAGAAGTTGACACAGAGAAGTGAGTTAAGTGCGAAGGAACAAAGATAAGAATGGCAGCTGACCTCTGGCTGAATGGAGGAAACAAGGAGACAATAGACTATCTTTAATAAAGTACTTGAAAGATAGAAGAGTCTGTGGACCTAAAATTATAAGCTCAATAAATATATCTTTTAAATGCAAAGGTAAAATAAAGACAAACAAAAGCTGAAACCATTTATCAGCAGCTAAAACTGCCTGACCAAAAATTTAAGGGAAATTCTTTAAGTGGTTGAAAATAATAGCATATGGAAATCTGTATCTATGGAAGGAGTAGTTACATGGAGTCTGGAAGAGACCTCACTGTTACTTCCCCGTCCCCTCACCACTCAGCCCCTCCCCCACTTACAAATACAACTGAGATCAGAGTAACTTCCACATGTACATGTATCACAGGTAGTAAATTATATTTCTTCCACAGTCACGGAACACATATTTATTCTCTGAGACTGGTATTACATACCAACATACCATGCCCCAAGAAAACAATGGCCAGAGCACAGAGGCCTTCCCGAGAAGCTGAGTAAGTTCATATTTCAGCACACAGTCTTTATATCCACACATAGGGTATAAAAATAAACAGCTAGCAGCACTGGCTGCTGGTTGATGTGTCAGTTCTTTTATTTCTTTTATTTTTTTTTTATTTTTTATGTGTATGAATGTACTGTCTGCATGTAGGTTTGTGCACCTATGTCATGCAATGCCACAGAGGTCAGAAGAGGGTGTCGGATTCCCCTGGAACTGGAGTTAAAGATGGTTCTCAGCTGCCATGTGGGTGCTGGGGATTGAACCCAGGTCCTCTGCAAGAGCAGTCGGCACCCTTTACCACTAGGCCAACTCTTCAGCCCCTGATGTGTCAGTTCTAATAGTTATCTCTACACTGCAAAGACTAGAATTTTATAATTTTAATTATTTGTCTTCATGATTCAGTAAAAAAATAATAATAATAATAATAAAAGTCCTCAATTACATAAGCCTAGACCATAGCACACCAAATAAAGCAAATTTACAATGTTCTGTTACCGAAGATTTTGATCACACTTCTTCTTTAGGGTGCAAGAAAGTGGAAAGCACGTTGACATAGACATTAGGACTGAAATAAGATTCTGTTTGTTTGTTTGTTTGTTTGTTTGTTTGTTTGTTTTATGCGATCTATACATTTGACAAAAGGATGTAGAAGTGTTTGTCACAAACAGATGCAATAATACAATGCAAATGGAAAAACAAAAACCATAGACATCTGAAGAAGAAAAAAAATACTAGTCTTGAGTGCCAATTTCAATGTCATCATTTACAATAAATATCACTGAACGTTTCATTGTAGTCTAGCAAAAGGGGAACCACAATTTGTAAGAAATTGAGTGTTATGTTCAAGAAAAAATTAATAATGTACAAATCTTCACTGCCTTCCCTTTTCCTCCCCCAGATGTCTTTAAATATTACTTCTATCAGCCAGGCTTTTGATAGACACTGGGGAGGGTGTGAAGGGAATAGAATATTCACTGTGAGGAAACTCAAGGGCTCTGTATCACCAGCTGAAGGTGGAATCACATATTTTGGTACTTGACAACTATTAAGAAACTTCTTCTCACCCAGGAAGTAGCGCACAAACTATCACCACATTGTTTTACAGAGTTAAATTCTTTGTTTCCTTTGGCCAATGAACAGATAAGTAAGGGCTCTTCTGCATGACTATTGAGAATAACTGAGTGTCAAAAATGCCAAAACCATCATTTGCAAATTATTGGTGGCTATTTTTATGTTGATTTTTAACTTTAAACAGTTCTTAATATAATACTCAATTTCTGATATAATTTTAAGGAGTAACTCTAATCCGTAGATTTCTGAAATGATAAAAAAGGAAGTTTTTATCATTTTTTTTNGGTATGTGTATCAATGTACTGTCTGCATGCAGGTCTGTGCACCCGTGTCGTGCAATGCCGCGGAGGTCAGAAGAGGGTGTCGGATTCCCCTGGAACTGGAGTTCTCCTGGAATTGGAGTTTCAGACGGCTCTCGGCCGCCATGTGGGTGCTGGGGATCAAACCCGGGTCCTCTGTAAGAGCGGTCGGCGCTCTTAACCGCTAGGCCATCTCTCCAGCCCAACAATAAATTTTTAAGATTTATTAAAATAATAAAATAAAATACATAAACAAAAACAAAACAAAAAACCTTGCTGTGTAAACTAGGCTAGCCTCGAATTCACAGCGCTCTGCACTCAGCAGAAGGCAAAATATTAGAATGCTTTGTCTTTTCCCATGGTTCAGTTCTCTTTCATTAAGAGACCTAACTCATTGCTAGAATTTTATTTTCCTTCTGAGTTTCCTTGCAGTTGGCTGTGGCAAATAGGTAACAAACACACTACAGAAAGTCCTCCTCAGTCACGAATTCATTAGACTGACATTTACTGACCCTGCTTAGGAAAGAACAGGATTCTAGTCAGTGAGAGCCCTTGGTTAAACTAAACTCCCTGCCTTTCTGGAGCTTACCTCCTATAGGAAGAAGGGGGGGGGGTTAAAAAATGTAAGAGTCAGTAGCTAGGTTCTGTGGCTATGGAAATGATAGAAGAAAAAACAGGGAAGACAAATGCCCTGTGGCAATTTTAAAGCATGAAAGAGTTCTAGGAGATCAAAGAGATCTCTTCAGCAAGATCCCAAAGAGCGTGGGAGGTTGCTGAGCAAACACCTGAGCAAAGAGCTTTGCAGACAGAGGGAGCTTCCAGCCAGGGCTGAAGAAGACAAGCGGGGTGCAGCTGGAACAGTCATTTAAGGCTGGGGAGGGTGAGTTGAGCCAGTGAAGCGGGGGACAGAGGGCAGGGCAGATTGCGCATGGCCCTACAGCCATTGTCACCATCTCCGGGCTTTTCCTTTGGAGACAAATGGGAAGTCATTGCATTAAGAGGATGAACTAAGAAGAAACTTGAAATGATACAAAATTTTTAAACTACTGAATGCTGGTTGTGTTGAACACAGACTTTGGTGGGTTTAGGGAAGAAACGGGCAACTGTGTGGGAAACTATGGTAACAGACATGCGGGAGAGGAGGGAACTGAGGACACAGCTTTCTGCGAGTGTAGGAAACAGCCCTGAAGATGGCCGGCAGGCCTCATGGAGTTTAAGGAGTGGAGAGACCTCGTGGATTGAAGACTGTCTTTTCTTGGAAAATCTTTTAAAGACAAAATTCATTATCTTTAATAAAAATATGAGAAAATATTTTTGAAAGCCAAAATGTCAACATTGTTTTAAAGGGTTATTTCTATTCTGTAGAAACTAGAACCAAAACAATTCCTCGGTTTCTCAGGGCTGAGTTTTGTTCTGATAAGTTTGAATTTTCATTTCTTTCCACCCCTCCTTTTAAAATTTTATTTATTCATTCATTTATTCATTCACTCATTCATTTTTCACATGTATGAGAGTATGGCTTTCATATGTGTAAGTGAACTCATGTCATGCAATGCCTATGGAGTTGTGGATAACCTGGAAGTGGAGTAAAGGATGATTTTTTTGCCCCAATGTGGGTGCTTAGACTCGAACCCAGCTCCTCTCCAAGAGCAACCAGTGCTCTTAACAGCTAAGCCATTTCTCCAGCGACCCCGCCCCCAATTTAAATAACATTTTTTTTTTTTTTTGGTCTTTTCAAGACAGGGTCTCCCTGTAGCCCCAGCTGTCCTGGAATTCACTCTGTAGACCAGGCTGGCCTTGAACTCACAAACATCCGCCTGCCTCTGCCTCCCAAGTGCTAGGATTAAAGGTGTGCGCCACCACGCCCAGCTCTGTTTTCTGACAAAACTTCATGTAGCCCAAACTGGCCTTAAATTCACTACGCAGCAGAGAGAGGCTGGTCTGGGTGTCCTGGTCCTCCAGCCTCACCTCCTGAGTGCTGAAATTGCAGGTGTACACTACCACACCTGACTAATTTCGACTGAAGATTTGTATTATCTCAGAATCCTAATTCTAGCTAATAATTCATATTATACAAATATTTGGATTTTAAAGGTAAAAGATCATGGTTTGGATTCTGAGTCACAGGATATACTATAGGTAATTCTTTTAAATTTTTTAACATATTTTGGCTCTTTTCTTATTCAATATTTTTTTTACCTATTCTTTCAAAAATCCATACATTTATGCAGTGTGTTTTGATGGGGCTTTGAACTTGGGCTTTTTCATTAGAACAGATTTTTCTTAGTGCATACTGCAAATGAACTGCAGTGAATAGAGTTACAGCTCATCACAGTCCATTTTTTCCCTGTAATGCTAACCCCCAGGACCACATTGCACATCATTTGGTGACTCTATGCCAATTATGCGCACACTAAATAAGTACTGGAATTCTTCATGCTTCTGAAAAAAAAATATTAGTAGACTTAGCTGTGCTCTTCTGAGGCTCAGAGTGCCCACCATGAGCCTGCTTCCCTGCTTCTCTCTCCAGCAACATTTTTCCGGGCTGACAATTATAAACAAGATTTTCAAACCAAGGATTGTTTATATGCTTCTGTGAGACTAATTTGAGCTATCCTCCCTTTTCAGTGGCTACTTAATCAATCCTCCTGGAAGTTTAAATAGAAATATTATCCAATCATATGCCCAGAGCTTGAATGATACAAAAACTTCAATTCAAAAAAGACAGAAAATGAGGCAAGGACTTTTCTTTTTTCTTCTATTACTTCTTTATTTTTTTCATTTTTTAACAATAAGTAATGATTTATGAGTACAAGTATCCTTCATGTAAAACCAATTTGCAAACAGCTGTGCCTAAACTCACACAGCCCAAGGGTCCCACCATCCAGCTGGGGGAGGGGGGCTTGTATGTACAATCAAGTTGATCAAACAAGTGTCCAGCCTATATTGCTGTAGTTTCACCATTCACCCCAATTGCAGCCCTTACATTCTACCACGCCCCCTCTTCCGCAGACTGTTCTTAGGCTTAGAAAAGGGGCACAGGGGGATGAGAAGCAAAACAGTCTACTTTCTCTGGAGCTGTTGTTTTGGACTCTGGTCTATTCTGGCTGTTTCCTTTCATGGGCTGACAGTTTGTCCAGGAATAACCTTTCAATCCTACTAATGAAGCACAAGCAATTAGATATATAGGTATTTAAACAGTACTAATTGTTATGGTAGGTTACTTTCGTATAGACACAGATGTTTGGATGGTATGTTAATCCATGAATTACGTTTTTTTTCTGTAAAATATGACAGGTCTTACTGTGGCTTATAACATCTCCTAACCACTAGAGGATGTAAGCTTGTGGCATCAGCCATGGGTTATTCCTCTAAGGAGAGAGCTAATAGCCAATTAGATTTGGGATATACAGACATATGTCTGCCACTGCTGCACAGTATTTCCAGGCAGGTGAGGTGTAGCTGGTGCTGACGGAGGAGTCTTGCTTGACTCAAGGAGACCCATATTTGCTTTATTGGTTTGGTGGCCTTTGGTAACACTCTCTGGTATTCCAGAGACCAATCGTGCACTTGCAAGTGTGGTCTCGATACATCTTTCCCATGCTTACATCAGGTCTTTGACAGCAAGGCCTTATCACCTCTCTTCTGAGTCAAGAACTTTTCAACAAATATGAGACAAAATAAGTATGAAAAGAATCACAGTCTGTGAGTAAGAACAAAACTCCGATCAAATATTGCAAGCTCGGTGCATGTTTGTTAGGACCTCATAACAAAAGACTATCAACCGAGTGACTGTGACAACAGAAACCTGTCTTTTCAAGGTCCTAGAAGCTGGAAACCGAGATTAAGGCATCATAAGGGCTGACATCTTCCAGGGCCTCCCTCTTCCTATCTGGTGGTGGCCAGCACGGTTCACAAGGCATTCTCCCTCCATGCATGTCTGCATCCAGACTTCTCCTTTCCTTGGCTTAAAGATGGTTATCATCCCCCTGAGTTTTTTTCAGACTTTGTGTGTGTGTGTGGGGGGGGGTATCTTTAAATATATCTCAGTGCAGCAACATTCTGAAGCACTAAGAATTAGGACTTCAAAACATGACTGGCAGTAGGGCATAATTCAGCCTGTAACATACACTATTCAATAAAAATGTATGGCATAAATCCATTGTCACCTATTAATTATTTAGTTAACCATGGAATTATTACTTTTTGGAACACCAAGACTAATCTCAAAATACACTATTCGATCTACTCATCTACTTATAGAACAAATAGCTGCTAAGTCTTTGTGTGACCCACCAAAGCCATGGCAAAGGAAGAAAGTTCTGGGAGGCCCTGGGATCTGGCCCACTTCCTGTCAGGCTGCAGCTCTGCATTCTGGGAAAGTCACTAGTCAGCCTCAGTACGTGTCTTAGGAAGGAAGAATCTTTCTTCATCACCTGTCCCAACATTTTGTATAATTCATGAAGCTGTGCTTTCTCAAAGCTACTTACCATCAAAAAACACATCCCTTCCAGCTGTGTTTTTCCCTGTCATAATTTCAATACTGTAGTTTCCATCTTAGACAACAAATAAAGAATCCAAATCCAAATCAATACTATTCTCAGAAAGGGTCATCACTAATTATCTCTAAGGGGGACTGGAGAGATATAGCAGTTAAGATCACCTACTGCTCTTGCAGAGGACCCGGGTTTGATCCCTAGCACCCACATGGCAGCTAAGAACCATCTGTAACTCCAATTCCAGGAGAACTCCAGTTCCAGGAGAATCCAAAACCCTCTTCTGACCTCTGAGGCATTGCATGACACAGGTGCACAAACCTACATGCAAACAGTACACTCATACACAT
This sequence comes from Rhizomys pruinosus, assembly GCA_009823505.1. NCBI lineage: Eukaryota > Metazoa > Chordata > Mammalia > Rodentia > Spalacidae > Rhizomys > Rhizomys pruinosus. The sequence goes on along the minus strand of VZQC01009623.1, from coordinate 748,905 downwards.
ACAAAAATAAATTAAAAAATAATAATTATTATCTTTAAGGAACCTGCATTTGGCTTCAGAAGCTTTAGCACAGGCACTACCAATGGATTGATTTACATGAGGCCAAACCTTCATAACATCTCTGGCCCAAAGTAGACTGCTGTACCTATCACTTGTCCCCTGTCAAGCAGACCCCTCCAGCCAGGGGTTTCCAAATATAATCATCTTAATTCTTGACCAGCCTAGCTGACTGGTATCTGTGTTAACAAGACAATTTTTAAAGGATTGCTCAAAGCAGGAGTGGATTCAGGTTTTGTGAAGCCCAGAGTATAAAATCTGAATGAAGCAAATTCCCTTTAATGGAAAAAAATGAAAAATCATAAGTTAAAATTTCTCAAGTTTCTCCCACAGTCTTAGGAAAATTCTCTGAGAATTACATGAGAAGCCTGAAGCTTAAGTTTCATTGCCTTTAAAGCTGGTGTATCTGTCCCTGCCACAAGGAAAACTCTGCTTCAAAACCAACTCTTCTGAAGCAAGAGGCCATTCACCCCCTTCTGTCCCCAACTGTCATGTCCCTCTTCCAGCTCCTGTGAGTCTATCTTACTCTAAACGGACTTTCCCACCATTGCTTTTCTTTGCCTTCCTGTCAGCTCTGATTCACGGCTGTCCACAGGCAGAGAAAGCTTGGAGATGCAGGCCTGGGAAGGGCTTGAGAAAACTCAAATACCACCCACCCCCCATACTGCCATGTTGTTCAGAAAGGGCCAGGCATTTAGTTGCTCAGGTTCTGAGATCAAACAGAGGTACAGAATATCAAGGAATCAAAGATCAGACTCCAGGATTAGGCAGGTAGAATCAAACCATCCTTCTCTTACTACTTACTGCCAGGTATGGAAGTCTCTGGAGTGGGTATATGCAACTTATACAAACAGCCCAATGTTTTCCCAAGGAAAGAGGCCAAAGGACCCTATATTTCACTGGATAGTCAAAGGTATGAAAGTTGATATGATACAGCATAGGCTTTGTCCAAGGGTGGATGTCAAAAGTAAGCAATGAGACACTTAAGGGACAAAGACAACATAGACACTAAATGATAGGCAGGCAGTCTCTGCCCCAAGATGCTCAAAGGGAACATTGATTATAGGTCCACATGGTAAATGACTACATTTGAACTTCACAGAGATGACTGTGCCATCTTTCTGAAGTGGGTTTTCTGAGAAACCCATGTTGGTAGAGAACCATAACTTTGGAAACATAGCCCTCAGTCATGCACGGGGTTCATAAATGACCTTAAAACTGACAATAGAGAAATTCCTTGTATCACTTAGTCTTCCCTCACCCTCCTTTCTCACATACAGCCCTCAGTTTCCAGAGCATTTTGTGGAGAACCCAGGACCCCTTAGCTTCATGTCTTCCCATAATGGGCAGTGGTGGTGATAAGCAGGCAGTGGCATGTCTGGGGTTGCGCTGCACTGCCCACATCTGGAAATCCTTCACAAACCGGGAAGTAGTGTTTTCTACACCTAGTCATTAAAGCCTCATGGCAGATGGTTTATTGTGCCGATGCATCCGAAAGTTGCCTATTAGAGGAAGAGGGACATATTGAATTCTTTTTTTTCTTGGTCTTTGTGAGACAGGGTCTCCCTGTATCCCCAGCTGGCCTGGAACTCACTATGTAGACCAGGCTGGCCTTGAACTCAGAGATCCGCCTGCCTCTGCTTCCTGAGTTCTGGGGTTAAAGGCATGTGCCACCACACCCAGCTTGGACACACAGAATTCTTAAACAAATGTTTTGGGAAAGTGAGAAAGATATGATACAGGTTGGAGGTGAGGGAGACCTAGTGTAATGGTTAGTTTTGTCATCTTGACACAACTTAAAATCACCTAGGAAGGGAATTTCGGCGAGGCATTGTCTGGATTGAGTTGACTTGTGTGCATGCCTCTGAGCAATTTTCTTACTCCAATTAGTTGAGGTGGGAAGGCCTACACTATATGTGAGTGACCCCACTTCACAGACTGGGTCCATAACGGTAGACGTGTGGAAGAGGGTGCTAAGCACAGGCAAGCACACGTGCATTTATTCTCCGTGCACTCGGACTGTGCGTAGGATGTGGTAACCTACTTCCGGTTCCTCCCTGATTGGCTCTCCTGCAATGGTAGACTCTAACCTGGAACTGTGAGGTAAAATACGCCCCTTTCTCCTCTAAGTTGCTTTTCTCAGAATATTTTATCACAGCAACAGAAATGAAACTAGAAATCAAGCAAGCCACCTAGGGACCTAGGTTCCTTCGTGTATAGACCAAAGTTACTGTGAACAACTGAGTGAATTTGTCTGAGATATACAGCACGGACCCCAGGATAGCTCATGTTCAGGACACACTGTATTCCCTAGGACTTCTCTAGCAGTGTTTGTCAAAAATAAAATTTTAATTTGGAACATAAAATGAACTGGTGGTTGAATCCAGTCCTCTTCTTAATGACTATCATCTGCACATCACTGCTGAAATGCAGTGGAAGTCAGACTCCCATGAACTAAGGATGAAAAAGCCCGGCCCTGCACAACTTAGCTCTGAAAAGTGAAGCAAGGACACTGACATCAAACAGCTTTGGTTGTCTGATTTAAAAAAAGAAAACTTATACATGCTTATGTGAATAAAAAAATGCGTAATCAATCAGATGACTAGGACCTGAAATAACCTGCTTTGGAGCCGGCAAGAAAGCAGACAAGCAACCTGGCTTGAAGAAGCTGCCCTGGTCCACCCCACCTCAAATAAATCACAAGCTCACTGTGATTCCTCTACATTGTTGAGTACAGAGGCTGGGCTGCCTCACCCTGTGCTTATCTATAGTCACAGAGCATTCTGTGCTGTACATCTTATCTCTCTGAGTTTATTGTCAATTACACCTATGAAGCAATCTTAACTTCTATTTCATTATACTACTCTTTAACAGAAAACAAAGAGATAAAGGGTGAAAACCTGTGAGGGAGGCAATGAGGAAGGGAGCAAGGAGGAGAGAAGAAGCTACAAGAAAACAGAAAGGAAAGCCTGCTTAAAAATTGTTTGTTCATTTTTATTTTGTGCATGTGAATCATTTGCTTGCATGTGTGCATGTGCACTATGTATACTCAATGTCCATGGAGGCCAGAAGAGGGCCTCAAATCCCCTGACGATAGAGTTTCAGATGGTTGTTAGCTGCCCTGTCAGGGCTGGGAACTGAATTCAGGTCCTCTGCAAGAGCAGCCAGTGCCCTTAACCACTAAGCCATTTCTCCAGGCCCTGGAAGGCCTGTTTCTAAAGGAAGACTGAACTCTAGGGCATCATTCTTCAGTGCAGTATCCCCAGGTAACAGTATCTGCAAACTGTTCGCTCTTGTTCCTTTGAGCTTAGGGTGTCCCTCTTCCTGTAGCAGGTGCCTGTTGGAGGATTCAACACAAGGAATCATCTGCTGTGCTTGACCTGAATCATCATCAATAAAGCACTGAACCCATTTATGGCATGTGCTACTTATTAACAACAAATTACATGTAAGAAATTAGTGTAATGCTTCCCAGAACAGCTGCCACAGATAGGGACAAAGCAGCAGAAATTACTGCTCATCTTTTTTCAGAAGGAGCTTTGTCTTTAATATAAATGCAGATGTTTTCCTATGATGGCAGTGCCTTAGATAAGTAACAGTAGAAGAACTTAAGAATGTGAAGTACTGAGGTCCCCTTAGACCCTACACCACTATGATAGAAGAAAAGATCATTCCACCTGCCCAAGCATGACACTTCCTGGAAGCAGCCCCTCCCACTTCTTAGTATTCTTTTTTGAGTTATTTTTATTTTATGTGTATGAGCTTATCACCTGCATGTGTGTAAGTGCACCTGTGTCATTCAATTCCCACAGAGGTCAGAAGAGGGCATTGGATTCCCCTGGAACTAGAATTACAGACAGTTATTAGCTGGCATGTGGGTGCTAGGAATTGAACCCAGGTCCTCTGCAAGTGCACCCAGTACTCCTAAGAATCCCTGAGCCATCCCCCCCCCCCTTAGTAAGGCTTTTATTATGTTCAATATCAGATTCAAAACCTTGGATGACTGTCATTTTATTTCTAACACTTTTAAATTCTTAAAGGCCTTGATTTTTCCACATTTAACTCTGAATATTATATAAGTCCAAACCTAGTGTTCTCTACTGAGCCTACAATGAATAAACATTTAGTGGGCTGGAGAGGTGGCTAGCAGCTAAGAGCATTTCATACTCTTCCAGAGAACCCAAGTTAACTTCTCAGCACTCGCATCACTTTATAACTCCAGCTCAAAGAGATCCCAGTAGCCTTTTCTGCCTCTGCCTGCACCTATACTCACATGCACATAACTCTGCATACACACACACACACACACACACACACACACACACACACAAGTACACATAATTAAAAATAGAAATATGATTGGCCGGGTGTGGTGGCGCATACCTTTAATCCACTTGGGAGGCAGAGGCAGGCAGATCTTTGTGAGTTCAAGGCCAGCCTGGTCTACAGAGTGAATTACAGGACAGCTGGGGCTACAGGGAGACCCTGTCTCAAAAGGACCAAAAAATAAAAAAAGAAAGAAAGAAATATGATTAAGAGTACCTCCTGCTCCTTTAGAGGACCTGGGTTCAGTTCTCAGTACTTACATGACAACTCATAACTGACTCTAACTTCAGTTCCAGGGATCCAACACTCCAATTAGATACAGTCTAATGATGGTGCCTTTTTTTAGATGTAAAAAATAAACTTTGATAAAGTACATAACTTTGCTATACCCCAATTTCTTCCTCTATAAGATTGAGATGTCCTTAAGAAATTTTTCTTTTTTTTTAGACAGGGTCTCCCTGTAGCCCCAGCTGGCCTGGAACTTACTCTGTAGACCAGGCTGGCCTTGGATTCACAGAGATCCACCTGCCACTGCCTCCCAAGTGCTAGGATTAAAGGCATGCGCACCACGCCCATGGACGCATTTTCTTGATTGTTGAATGATATGGCAAACTGTGGTTGTGCCACTTCTGGGCAAGTGGTCCTGGGTTATGTAAGAAAGCAGTCTGAGCACAGGCCCAAGGAGCAAGCAGCATTCCTCCTATGCTTCAGCTCCTGCCTCCAGGTTCCTACCTTGAGTTCCTGCCCTGAATTCCCTCAGTGAGACATCGGAGATATAAAATAAAATAAGCCCTTTCCTCCCCAAGTGGGTTTTAGTCAGTGTTTTTATCACAGTAATAGAAAGTAACTAGGACAGAACTTGAAACCAGGATCATGGGGTATTGTTGTAATGGACATGACCATGTTGTTTGGGGGAGGATTGTGGAAGTATTTGGAACTTTGGCTAGAAAAATCCACTTGAATGCTTAATGGGCTGTTTTGTGGAAGCTTGGAAAATAAAGCTTAGAAGATATGCTAAGAGAAAGCACGGGTAATGGACGCCTGGGTTGTGGCTCTTCAAAGGAAGGCAAAGACTCTATCAGGGCTGTTTGTGTGACATATTTTGAATTAAAAATTTTGGAAGTGACACCTTTTGTGATTTACTGGGATAATCAATGCTGGTCAGCTAGGGCTGAGTAAAAAAAAAAAAAAGACCAGCATCATCGAGTGAAATCTTCCGGGAAGTGTTTCTTCAGGGTCAGCACATAGAAGCTGTGGTCCAGAGGGGCCAAAGGCTGTGCATCATGTGTAACAGTCTCCTGGGTGTTAGTACTGTTGAATGCATAAAGGCATTATGGAGAGCAGCTGAGACTTGGCATTGTGAGAGGCCAGGAAAGGGCATTGGGGAAAGTACAGCCTCCTTTGCAGTGAAGACCCCTAGAGCTGATGGGGTCATAGGAAGAATCTGAGGCTTGGAACCCTGAAAGGCCGAGAGAGCCATTGGTGAAGGTACAGGCTCAGCTGCAGTAGATACCCCAGTACATTGGAGATGCCAGGACCATGGGACAGCCAGCAAGGGCAGCAGCAGGTGTGGAATGGAGCTGGCCTGAGCCTCGAGACAAGCAGTGTGTGCTGTGGATGGTAGAGACAGAGAAGTGTGGCTGCCCAAGCCCTTTAGAACCCAGGCAAGTGAATCCTAGATGTCCAACACTGAACTACATTGCTGAACTTCAGTTTTATTTAAATATGCCCAGCTCTTCCCTTTTGAAATAAGACAGTATGGAACTTGTTTTAGCCCACAAATAAGATACATTTTAAAGAGATTTTGAACTTTTAAAGTGTTCGATTTTTAAAAGACCATGCTAATTTTGAAATTACTCCTTTATATTGTGATGTTAATATTAACCTCATATCTTGGGAGCAAAAATTGGAAAGGTTGTGGTTTAATAGTAATGCATCAGGGCTGGAGAGGTGGCTCAGCAGTTAAGAGCACTGACTGCTCTTGCAGAGGACCTGGGTTCAGTTCCCAGCACCCACATGGCACCTAAAAACTATCTTTAGTGCCAAGTGTGATAGCACACACCTTTAATCCCAGCACTCGGGAGGCAGAGGCAGGTGGATCTCTGTGAGTTCAAGCCCAGCCTGGTCTACATAGGGAGCTCCAGGCCAACTGGAACTAAAGGGAGACCCTGTCTAAAAAATACTATATATATATATATATATATATATATATATATATATATATAGTAATGCATCTGTGTGGCAAGTTGATAAGAGGTCAATTGGGCTAGATGCCTTTAATTTTCAGCTTGACACACCTGATTGTCAATGACACATCATGATTGTTAAGTGATATGGAAAGACCCAGCCCACTGATCACCACCCCTGACCAGGTGATCCTGGGTTGCATAAGAAAGCAAGCTAAGCACAGGTGGAAGGATGGGGCGGGGGTGCAAGCCAGCAAGCAGCGTTCCTCCATGGTCTGTGCTTCTGCTCCTGCCTCCAGATTCCTGCTCCGAATTCCCTCAGTAATGAACTGTGACCTGGGAGATGTAAGATAAAATAAACTCTTTCCTCCCAAATTGGTTTTGGCCAGTGTTTTTATCACAGCAATAGAGAGTAACTAGGACATGTGGAAAGAACGTCTGCCCTGAAAAGAATCAAGGAAGGGAAGAGATATTTATGAGACTCCTGGTATGTGCCAGACACTGGGGTTAGGTACACACATTAATCATGTTATATGATTATCATAGTAACTCTGTCTCATTTTCACAGCTTTATAGATGAAGCAACTGATTCCAGTAAACTAACTGGCAGAGAGTCATTCAGCTAATAATCAGCTAAGCAAAGATACATACTCCGAAAATCCAGCTTCAAAGTAGTTCTGAGCAAAGCACTCAGCACTTAGGAAGGACCACTGATCTGGCACTGATTGTTGGTGACAGTTGCTAAGGATACGAGAATGCACTAAACAGAAGGCTTACAGTCTAGGTGAGAATTAAGGGGTAAATAAATACATCTGCATATGCCTCTAGGATTCTTTCACCTGCCACTTTTAATGAGACTGTGAAAGATAAAGCATCTGAAACTCTCACAGGGTCAAAAGGGAAATATTATTATTATTATTGAGACAGGGTTTCACATTGCTCAGGCGGGCTTCGAACATACTATGTGGCAGAAGATACCCTTGAACTCTGATCTTCCAGCCCGTACCTCCAAAGTTCGGAGATTATAAGAACATGCCACCAACACCAGATGGAAGGAATAATAAATAATAAATAATAAATAATAAGTAACTCTTGGTCCTCTATCTTCAAGGAGCTTCAACCCTTACTGACAATAACAATGAACTTCATTTAGCTAGAATATTCACTCACATTGAACAATATATTCTGATATAATAAAAGGCAAAGTTGATGTTACTAATTTTGTCCTAACCAACAGCTACATCAATGAAGAAAAAAGTGTCTATAACACAGTATCGTCCTATGTCAGAGGTTGAGATTCTAAATGTTACATCATAAAATAAATACAATCTATCTCCAATTCAGTAGGTTTATGGTAGGAAATATCATACTGTTCATATTCAAGTTTTAAAGCATATTTCTCTACAGTTCAAGTTTTTCTTAGTTAAGTAATACTTTCAAATTTTAATAATGGTTCTTCTTGCTTGAAACAGTAATATTAACTTTTATTCATAAAATCTTCTCATGCACTGAAAGATTGGGAGTACACATGAAATTAAAACATCAAAGGACCTAAAAGAACCTTCAAGAAAAAGTCAAACTAAAAATTATGGCATCATTAATAATTACAAAGCAAATGAGTTGCAAAAGGATGTTTTATATTTTTGTTCCTTCAGTGGTTCACTTTTGTAATATTATGTGTATTTTAGAAGCAAGATTTTCTTGAATTTCTTATCATATCACTGTAGCACTATTTAAAACAGCTACATGGAACTCACAGCCTTAAATTCAGTGACTCATTCTTACATATTCAACATGTTAAAAATAGTGTGTAGTTTCAGAATGCTTTTTCTTGAAACATAGCACTAGGATTGAATTCTTATCCTCTAACACAAAATAAGACCACATTGCTTCCTTAATTTTTTGGCACGTTTTGTGCATGTGTGTGTCTGTGTATCTGTGTGTCTGAGTGTCTGTGTATCTGTGTATCTATGTGTCTGAGTGTCTGTGTATCTGAGTGTCTGTGTATCTGTGTGTCTGAGTGTCTGTGTATCTGAGTGTCTGTGTATCTGTGTGTCTGAGTGTCTATGTATCTGAGTGTCTGTGTATCTGTGTGTCTGAGTGTCTGTATGTACAAATGCATACATGCTACAGTGACTATATGGGGGTCAGAAGACAACTTGAGGAAATGGGCTCTCTCCTTCTAACATGTGGGTTCCAGGAATCAAACTCATACTTTCAGGCTTGACAGGAGACACCCCTATCCACTGAACTTGCCAATACCAGATGACTTCTTGTCCAGGAAGCATTTAGAGAGAGAAGCATTAAAAAGTCATAAGAGGTGATAGTACATATACTACCACTTTCTTTAAAAATGATTGAAGCATGGGGCTGGAGAGATGGCCTAGCGGTTAAGAGCGCCGACCGCTCTTACAGAGGACCTGGGTTCGATCCCCAGCACCCACATGGCGGCCAAAAACCGTCTGAAACTCCAATTCCAGGAGAACTCCAGTTCCAGGGGAATCCGACACCCTCTTCTGACCTCCGCAGCATTGCACGACACGGGTGCACAAACCTGCATGCAGACAGTACATTCATACACATACAGAAATAAATAAAATTAAATTTAAAAAAATGATTGAAGCAAACTGACTGAAGTAGTGAACCTCTGCTCAAAACGGTAGACTTCTGCATCAAAAATTTTGAAAGAGACTGAGAAAAGGATGAAGGACATGTTTGGCAGAATTCGTGAGCTCTGGTGGGGTGGGGGCAAAGAAGGAGGCACGGTCTAGATTTGGCTGGAAAATTTGTATGAAATGCACAAAGCTTCAATAAAAATTGGCTTTGGAAAAAAGTGATTGAAGCAGCCAAGCATGGTGGCACACACCTTTAGTCCTAGCACTCAGGAGACAGAGGCAGGCAGAGCTCTGTGAGTTCAAGGACAGACTGGTCTACATAGTGAGTTCCAGGACAGCTGGGGCTACAAGGGGACTCTGTCGCGAAAAGACCAAAAAAAAAAAAAATTTATTGAAGCATATACAGTTGGTCCATGACTAACAGGGAACTGACTTACAATATTTTTCATCTTTTCTTAGCCTTGCAATACGTAATGCCATATGGGTGGGCAGGACAGTCTCAAGCCATACAGCCACAAGGCTAAGGATCAATGGATTCACAACAGCATACTCTTGTTGTGAAGCTATAAATTAGATTTACTAAATACCTCTCTTGATAGATAGTTGATAGATAGATAGATGATAGATGATAATCTCTGTCTTCTCTCTCTCTCAAGTCAGGATCTTGTTATGTGGTTTCACACTGTCCTTGATCTCATAAGCTCACTGTCCTGCCTCAGCATCCCTAGTGCCTGGAGTATACTACCACACTTAGCTGGCATTTAAATTTTAATCAAAATTAAATAAAGTTAAAAGTTCCATTTCTCAGTTGCACTGGTCATATTTCAAGTACTCAGTAGCCACATATGGCAAATGACAACCATATCAGACACATCGGTTATAGAATATTTCCATCTCTGCTGGAAGCTCTATTCAGTGGTGCTGATTTAACCACTATACAAGTCCTGGGAAGCTTAAAAACAAACTAGTTTAAAAATACACTGACACGTGCTCACAAGAATCATCTTTCCGCTGCTTCTAATGAAGGGAGCACCAACTCATCCACACATGGCAGGAGATCCCAGAGGGGCTTGGAGCAATGAGAGCTCTCAAGAGGCACTAAGAGACTTCTATAAATAATTCAAGAAATCTCTAACTTCTACTTGCCCTACATGTTCTCCAGGTTCCCTCCAGAAAAATCAGAACCAACCAAAGATATAGACAGAGAGAGAGAGAGAGAGAGAGAGAGAGAGAGAGAGAGAGAGAAATAGAGTTTGATGGCACATGCTTGCAATCTCAGCATTGAGTAGGCAGAGATAGGAGGATCAGGAGTTCAAGACCAGCCTCAGTTATGTGAGAGCTTGTTCCAAAAAGCGACAATAAAAGTATGACCATGATGATGATGGTGATGATATGTGATAGACAAACTGACAGACAAGCACTTGTGTCATGTAATTATGGAAAGTGACAACTTATAAGACAAGCTATAGACTCTGGAAACACAATGCTGTGACTTTAGTAATCGTGAGACCCAGGAGAGCCAACAGAGTAAACTCTTCTCCAAAAGCTAGCAGGCCAAGATGCAGAAAGAGATCTGTTTAAGTTCAATCCTAAAGACCGGGAAAGAACAGTTTCTTTTTTTATTTATTTATTTTTTTTATTTTTATGTGTATGAATGTACTGTCTGCATGTAGGTTTGTGCACCCGTGTCGTGCAATGCCGTGGAGGTCAGAGAGGGTGTCGGATTCCCCTGGAACTGGAGTTAAAGACGGTACTTAGTGGCCATGTGGATCCTGGGGATCAAACCCGGGTCCTCTGCAAGAGCAGTCGGTGCTCTTAACCGCTGATCCATCTCTCCAGCCCCAAGAACAGTTTCTTAACACAAGGCAATCAGGCAAGAGGAGTTCCCTCTTATAAAAAAAATCACCCTTTGTTCTACTTTGGTCTTCAACTAGATTAGATGACAGGGACCCATGTTATGGAAGGCAATTTGCTTTACTTAGTCTACTGACTCAAATGTTAATCACATCCTGAAAGATCCTGATAAACAGAATAATGTTTAACAAAATGTCTGAGAATTCCATGGTCCAGTCAAATTAATGCATAAAATTAATCATCACAAAGACAGATCTCCTGATGGGAAAAGAGATACATATTCATGTTATAAATATAAGTGTGAGCACTGCATTCCCAAGCTGGGAAGACTGGCATTGTGCTAGCCATGCAAGTGATATACATGTTCGTAAACATGCAAGTGGTGTACATGTCCATTAACTGAACCACCGCAGTGCTTCCAAAGTGTTCTGGCTGCTTCTCAGACTTCTTTAGGACAATCTTTGTGAAAAGCAAGTGAAACTATATATAACTATATTTTTAACTAAGTTATTTTTATGTCTATGAGTATTCTGTCTACATGTATGTAAGTTTACCCATGTCGTGAAATGCTTATAAAGGCCAGAAAAGGGCATTGGATCCCCCAGAACTGGAACTCTGACAGTTGTTAGCTGCCATGTAGGTGCTGAAACTGAACCTGGGTCCTCTGCAAAAGGGACTAGTGTTCTTCACCACTGAGCCATCTTTTCAGCCACATAACTAGAATTTTTAAACAAAATATTTTTTCTTAGCTTTGTAAAGAACTATGTATTATGTTTTGAAATTAAATTCTAACAGCTTGTCAACATGGCCATGACTTCTTTCAGTAGTAGGAATGCCATATGCTTTTCTTTTCTCTCTCTTTTTTTAAGCCCAAACTGGCCAGGAAGTCACTATGTAGACCAGGCTGCCCTTGATCTCACCAAGACTCATCTTGCAGAGAACCTGACTTCAGCTCCCAGCTCCCACATCAGAAGGCTCACCTTGGCTGTAACTCTAGCTTCACCAGGATTCTATAGCTCTGGCCTCCCAAGGCCCTTGCACTCATGTGCACCCACCTATCCACTCACACTTAGACATACAGGCGTGGTGGTACATGCCTTTAATCCTAGCACCCGGAGGCAGAGGCAGGTGGATCTTTGTGAGTTCAAGGCCAGCCTGGTCTACAGAGTGAGTTCTAGGACAGCTGGGGCTACAGGGAGACTCTGTCTCGAAAAGACCAAAATAGTAATAATAATAATAATAATAATAATAATAATAATAATAGAAAGATTGTTAGAGCCAAGGGAAGAGGTGCAAGGCCATATGGAAATAGAGTCTTTCAGGCTCCCATGACCTTGCTCATATGAATTTACAGGAATGGTGTCAGCATGCACAAGACACATGCAAAGTCAAGTAGACAAAAATCCAACACAGAGCTATAGAAATGGGCAGCAGGCCCCAACCTTAACTGAAGAACTAGTGGGTAGCTGATTACTACTGGGTGAGAAGAGCTGATCTTCTTTAGGGGAGTTACTCTAGATAGGCTGACTAGGCCCCAATGGATGAACTTGCACAGACGGACATCTGGGATCAGGAACTTAACTCAATAGGCCTTAACATGAATGACAGAAGGCATGAAATCCAGTGGGGGTGGGTTACAGAAGAGTGCCGATAGGGAAGGACGTTGAATACGAAATACACAAAAATTCAATAGAAATATACAAAAATTTTAAATATATAGAGAGAATAAAATTTTAACAACCTAAAAATTAACAAAAGTAAATCTTTAAGAAAAAAACATTAGTTTCAACAACTAAAATTTTGATTAATCTCATATTTGCAAGAGAAATCCAGCCAGCTAAGATTCCAGATTCCAAATCCGAATAGTTCTGCTTTTAGGTAATATAATAAAATAATCCCTGATTTATATTTGAAGAGGAGAAAAATGCTTTTTGTTAAGTAGTAAGTTGTTTCTTTTCCTTCCTAGAAAGAATTTTTTACCATAAATTATTAATTTGATAAGGAAATCTCATTTTGTGTTGCTTGAAAAGTTACCCTGACTTGTATTTTAGTTGTTTGGTTTGGTTTTGTTTATAAGAGAGGGTCTTAAACTCAGGCTGGCCTTGAACTCCTATGCAATAAATAACAACCTTGAACTTCCTATGCAATAAAGAATGACCTTGAACTTCCTATGCAATAAAGAACAACCTTGAACTTCCTATGCAATAAAGAATGACCTTGAACTTCCTATGCAATAAAGAACAACCTTGAACTTCCTATGCAATAAAGAATGACCTTGAACTTCCTATGCAATAAAGAACAACCTTGAACTTCCTATGCAATAAAGAATGACCTTGAACTTCCTATGCAATAAAGAACAACCTTGAACTTCCTATGCAATAAAGAATGACCTTGAACTTCCTATGCAATAAAGAACAACCTTGAACTTCCTATGCAATAAAGAATGACCTTGAACTTCCTATGCAATAAAGAACAACCTTGAACTTCCTATGCAATAAAGAATGACCTTGAACTTCCTATGCAATAAAGAACAACCTTGAACTTCCTATGCAATAAAGAATGACCTTGAACTTCCTATGCAATAAAGAACAACCTTGAACTTCCTATGCAATAAAGAATGACCTTGAACTTCCTATGCAATAAAGAACAACCTTGAACTTCCTATGCAATAAAGAATGACCTTGAACTTCCTATGCAATAAAGAACAACCTTGAACTTCCTATGCAATAAAGAATGACCTTGAACTTCCTATGCAATAAAGAACAACCTTGAACTTCCTATGCAATAAAGAATGACCTTGAACTTCCTATGCAATAAAGAACAACCTTGAACTTCCTATGCAATAAAGAATGACCTTGAACTTCCTATGCAATAAAGAACAACCTTGAACTTCCTATGCAATAAAGAACAACCTTGAACTTCCTATGCAATAAAGAACAACCTTGAACTTCCTATGCAATAAAGAATGACCTTGACTTCTGATTCTCCTGCCTCTACTTCCCAAGTGCTTTGATACAGACATCTACCACCAAGCCCAGTTTATGTTCTGAAGAGACTGAATGCTAGGTGAGCACTCTAAACCATCTCCCTATCTCTACTTTGCCTAAAAAAAAAAATACTGATTACTTTTGTTTTCTGACAATACCATATATTTATTCTGCTACTTTGCTTTTTACATCAACAGAGTTCGTCTCACTGAAACCTCTCTCAAAATTTTAAGATAAACCCAATAAATCCACACAGAGAAAGAGGTTAAGCCCTGAAAGGTCTTCCTGCCTTGGCTGTCTAGTCACCTCTTTCACCAACTTCCTTCCTCAGAAGCTCGCATTCTCTGTTTCTTTCTGTCATTCTCAAGATGACCTGTGAAGACACAGGCATGCATATATGTATTGCTTTTCAAAAGTAATCACTGTCAAAGGGAAAAGCCAATGAATGCACAAATTGGTGGCTAAGAAAACATAATGGGGTATTTCCATGGTGTCAGCTCCCCAAAGGATGCTTACAATGGTCAGAATCATATCTCCTCCATGTCCTACCAAAAAAAAAAAAAAGTCTATGTTGAGGCCTTTCTACCCAATGTGATAGAGCTTCTGGGAGGTAATTAAGTTATAGGAAAGTTATCGAGATGGAGCCCTCAAAAGGGGATTAATGTCCCCATTAGAAGAGCTAGCAAGAGATACATGCACAGCCATGTTTATTGCAGCTCTCTTCACCATAGCAAAAAGCTGGAACCAACCCAAGTGCCCCTCAGCTGACAAGTGGATAGAGAAAATGGGGTACATCTACACAATGGAGTTCTATGCAGTGGTAAAGAAAGATGACATCATGAACTTTGCAGGTAAATGGATGGAGCTAGAAGATATGTTAAGTGAAGAAACACAGTCCCAGAAAAACAAACGATGAATGGTATCCCTCATCTGTGGATGCTAGCGCCAATTACCTAGTTGTAAGTATTTCTTGTGCAGGGCTCCTTGAACCTTTGTTCAAGTATTTGGTTATCTGCCATGTGGGTGCTGGGAATCGAACCTGTGTCCTCTGCAAGAGCAGTCAGTGCTCTTAACCGTTGAGCCATCTCTCCAGCCCCATTGTCCAAGTATTTGGGAGTGATGTATATTAAAAAGAACAACAACAACAGAAAAGACTGCATCAAATAACTGACTGAAACAGTGAACTTCTGCTCAAAACAGTCAACTTCTGCATGGAGAATTCTGAAAAAGACTGAGAAAAAGATGAAAAACATGTTTGGCAAGAATGTATGAGCTCTGGTGGGGTGGGGGTGTAGGGAGGGGGCACAGGTCTAGATTTTATTTGTAATATAATCTTGTATAAAATGTATATATAAATAAAAATAAAATTGCAAAAAAAAAGAGCTACCAGAGAGCTTAGGTTTCCTTTCTCTATACTATGTGAGGACACAGCAAGAAGGTCACTGTCCACACCAGGACAGAGACTGAAATCTCCTGGATCTTGCTGGGTCTTTATCTTAGTTTTCCAGCCTCCTGAGAGAGGCTCAGTTCTGGCGTTTAAATCACCCACTCTATGATTTTGATATGGTAGCCTAAGTGACTGATGCAAAACAAAAAGGTGACAACCTTGAAAACACGTTAAACAAGTCATCAAGTTAACATCTCCAGCAAGAAGAGATCAGCAGCTTCGTGCTCCTCCTGACACGCCCTGGGAAGAACACGAAGTCACTTCCTCCAAATCATAACCTCAAACTAACCTTGAGACAATGTCACATGGTCTAGGCTGAGGGACATTTTGCAATCTATCTGATAAGTACTTTTCAAATATGTCAAGGTCATAGAAGGCCAAGAAAAGTGATAAACTGCAACAACTAAAAAAATCTTTTGATTAGTTAATAGAGTTCCATCGATATTAATATCTTAATTCTGATCATTACACTACATTTAAGTGACAACATTTGAGGACCCTCATGAAGAATAAACAAGAACTCTCTCTACCATTTTTGAAATATAAGTATGAAATTGTTTCATAATGAAAAATAAATTTTAAACTTTTTTAATTATGTGGGGGAACACCAGTATGACACGGCATGTGTATGTGTGTAGAGGTCACAGGACAATTTAAGAGAACCTGTTCTTTCTCTCTACCATGTGGGTACCAGGAAATCAAACTTAGCTCATCAAGCTTAGTGGCAGGCACGTTTAACCACTGGACAAAAAAGATTAACACTTAATTAAAAATAAAAATGGCAGTATTATAAACATATTCTTTTTATTTTTATTTATTTATTTATTTTTTTGGTCTTTTCGAGACAGGGTCTCCCTATAGCCCCAGCTGTCCTGGAACGCACTCTGTAGACCAGGCTGGACTTGAACTCACAAAGATCCACCTGCCTCTGCCTCCTGAGATTAAAGGCGTGGGCCACATGCCCAGCTAAAACATATATTCTTTTACACTCATTTTTCTTTTTTATTCTTTGTTTTAATTTTATTTATTTCTGTATGTGTATGAATGTACTGTCTGCATGTAGGTTTGTGCACCTGTGTTGTGAATGCTGCAGAGGTCAGAAGAGGGTGTCGGATTCCCCTGGAACTGGAGTTCTCCTGGAATTGGAGTTTCAGATGGTTCTCGGCTGCCATGTGGGTGCTGGGGATTGAACCTGGGTCCTCTGTAAGAGCAGTTGGCAGCGCTCTTAACCGCTAGGCCATCTCTCCAACCCCTACACTAATTTTTCATATCTTATCTAAAAATGTGTTGTGAAGAACATTCACTATTAGTACATATGTTAATGACTGTGAAATACTTCAATATGGGTTTGTAATATATTTGGCCAGTTCCCTACTAATGAACACTTAGCTGTTTCCCACCATTTGCTATTACAGTTGTCACAGTTAACATTCTTTACCTAATCCTTTGTGTACACAAGGTAAAGACATATAAATACTATAAAAGCCAAGCATGGCGGAACATACCCATAATCCCAGTACTCAAAAGGCTAAGGCCAGAAGATTAATGTGAGTTCAAGGCCAGCCTGAGTTACATATTGAATTCTAGGCACAGTGAATTGACAGCACAGTGAAACCTTATCTCAAAAACAAACATCCTAGGCAAATGCACAGTAATCCAGCAACTCATTTCAGATAATACAAGATTTTATGCTATGCAAGTGTTTTGGAAAGAGTAGTGGCTATGATCAAGACTTCAATAAAGAGGGACAATACCCCTACCAGATACCACAGGCTAGCAAATAAAAATCTCAATGCCAGGAATCCACTCCCTATTTTTGAGTTGTTGATCAGAGGTTCCTAAGACCCTCAAGCAATACTGTCTATGGCCATCAGCCTTGGTTCCTCATCAGAATATTCTGAAGATACTATGTAGGAAAGTCATAGAACAAACAAGGAGAAATCAAGCTGGTACTATCCTTGAAGCTTCCTCTCTTCTGGCTCAGTGTCATAGTGCTGGAAGGTGCTAATGCAGGCTACTGGAGTAGAAAAGTAATCATCTGCCTTTCCCAGCCGTGAGCCCTACCATAATGACTGGCCTGACAATATATGCCCATTGGTACAACAGTGGTACAAATTTTATGGAAATAACCAACCACTTCCTGACTAGATTTAAGGGCCACGTCACAAGATAGAGCCCATATCTAGCACTATCACCAGAGCTAAGAACCTGTGCTAAGACAGGTCACGTGTCGTCAGGGAGAACGTACTACTATTATTCTGCCAAATGGTCTCACTATAGCTCTGGCTGTCCTGGAACTCACTCTGTAGACCAGGCTGGCCTTGAACTCATAGAAATCCACCTCCCTCTGCCTCCCAAGTGCTAAGATTAAAGTGTGTGCCACCATGCCCAGCATGTGGACAGGATATTAAACCAACTCCTAGTGACTGACTGTTATCCTATAAATTAATGTATCTCTCAGCTCTCACTAGAGAAACTTCTTAGAGTAGACAGTAGGTAACACAGAGACCCACAACTGGTTTACATGTAGAGAACAAGAAACTTTGACATGCTCAGCCCTAAATGGGACACCTATATCACATCCTCTCCTCCCAGGGCTCAGGGATCACTGAGGAAGAGGTGGCAAAAAAATTGTAAGAGCCAGAAGTGCTGGATGAATACAAGGAAACCATGATTTTTCAGACACAACAGCAGTTGCATACGTGAACCCATAGCGCTTATGACAGCAGGCACAAGACCTGGTCAAGCTCAAGCCAGATAAAATCCTTGCATGGATAGGGGAAGTCACCAGAAGCCCAGGCCTAGCCTAAGAACTGTGGGCACATAGGTGCTGGAGAGGGAGAGTCAGTTTTCTTTAAGCATATGACACCAGGTAGGTTGACCAGGCTCCGGGAGATAGACCCATGCCTAAGAGCATTTGAGGACACAAATTATATACTCAGTAGACCTTTATTTTTAAAATAAACATACACTAAAAGACATGAAATCAGGGTTCATGGGAGAATAAATAATGTAAGGGTAGAGATGGGGGAGGAGGTCTTACTATGATCAAAATACATGCTATGAGAATCAACAAAAATATTTTTATAAGACTTCAATAAAACTCAAATTTGAAAAAAGAACATATGATTCATTTGCCAGTCTACAAACTCTCAAGTTTCTGTTGAAATGTACCAATTTTCAATATTGTCTTAGATATGACTTTTCCTTCTCTTCTAAATTATTTAACTTGGGGGTACCACGGGTATAAATTGAGCCCCTGCCTCAAGAAGGTAGAAAGAAGGGGGAACTGACTCTCCAAGACTGTCCTCTGACTTCCACATTCACACTCTGGCAGTGTGCACAAACACACACACGCACACTAAGCATAAATTAATTACTAACACAAATTTTATCAGCTAAAATATTTTAAGCAAAAAAGATGAGGGGTATAAATAAAGAGATAAATAACTACAAGAATGGCATGAAGTTGAACGAAAGTTTGATAAAACATCCAGGAGTCCTTAAGGAGGATAAGAGGAAAGAATATGGTCATGATACATTGTTTTCATGTACAATATTTTCAAAGAATAAATCCTAAAAAAGATGAAATTATATCCTAAATTGAAAATACTAACACATCTATCTTATCTGAGAATCAAGACACTAACCAAATCCTTAGTGTACAAATCAACAGTTTAAAAGACATATCCCATAAAAAATATACAAGAGTTAAGGGCTAATTTTATGTTTTAAAAAAAAACCTAAATAGGGGTTCGATGTTTATGGCAATCTGAGGCTTTTCTTCCTTTCAATGTTCAGACGGGTCAGCCTTCCTACATGTAACAACTATTTATAATGAGTCCTAATGAAACTTACCTTCTAGGTGCCACAAAGGTTTTGATATGAGAGACTTTCTTGCCTTCCCCCCCATAGAACAAGGAGAAATATGATGATGATGAGGTCGTTCTCCAACTGTAAGTTGGAGACAACTATTATAGAGGTAATCTCTTATAAAACCGGTAAAAATGCCTTCTTTAATTGACTAATAGACATAAGAACTGTGAAAAGGATTATTCTCTGTTCAGAACCAAACATAATACTAAAGTCCTTGGGCTATGCACTTAGGCAAAGTATATTAATTCAGGAGCTCTGACATCAGCAATGGATTGTTCTACCAGGGGGATGTTGGCCAGGGGATCCAAGGCCCCACAAAAGGTAAGGGCTCCTTGTCTCTAAGTTGGGATACCTGCAGGAGGAGAGGCGATAAGACCCTGCTGCCGAAGACCTGACGTTAACATGGGAGGGATGTATTGAGACCGCACATGCAAGTGTACAGATGGCCTCTGGAATGCCAGAGAGTGTTACCAAAGGCCACTAAACCAATAAAGCAAATATGGGTCTCCCTGAGTCAAGCAAGACTCCACCGTCAGCACCAGCTACACCTCACCTGCCTGGAAATACTGTGCAGCAGAGGCAGCCATGTGCCTGTATATCCCAAATCTAATTGGCTATTGGCTCTCNACTTCATTAAACTGCATCTTTTTATACCTAATAAGAAAATTAATATATTTATTCAGTTACCACAAATTCCTTCAAAATAATATGAGTTGGCATCAGTCTGTAGAGGATACAAGCTTACATCCTCTACAGGTTAGGAGATGTTATAAGCCACAGTAAGACCCTGTCATATTTAACAGGGAAAAAATGTAATTCATGGATTAACATATCATCCAAACATATGTGTCTATACCAAAGTAACCTACCATAACTATTAGTGCTGTTTAAATACCTATATATCTAATTGCTTGTGCTTCATTAGTAGGATCGAAAGGTTATTCCTGGACAAATTGTCTGCTCATGAAAGGAAACAGCCAGAATTGACCAGAGTCCAAGTCAACAGCTCCAGAGAAAGTGGATTGTTTTACTTCTCATCCACCTGTGCCCCTTTTCTAAGCCTAGGGAACAATCTGCGGAAGAGGGGGCGTGGTAGAATGTAAAGGCTGCGACTGGGGTGAATGGTGAAACTACAGCAATGTAGTCTGGACACTCATTTGATCAACTTGATTGAACAAACAACCTGTCACCCCCCACACACTGGATGGTGGGGCTGTAGGGGTTTGGACACAACAGCCTGCAGACTGGTTTTGCACGAAGGATGCATGTACTCATGGATTATCACTTATAGCTAAAAATGAAAAAAAAAAAACCTGAGAGAAAGATGCAGGACGGTTATGGCAGAATGCATGATCTGGGATGGGGTTGGGGTGGGGGGAAGGGAAAGGGAAATAAGCCTGAACTGAATTGGAAAATAATGTATGAAATGCACAAAGCATCAATAAAAATTAAATTAAAAAAAAACCTAAATAAAGGGCTGGAGAGATGGCTCAGTGGCTAAGAACACTTGCTGCTCTTCCAAAGTACTGAGGTTCCCAGCACCCACATGGCAGCTACCTCTGCAGGCACTGCACACACATGGTGCACTTGCATACATGCAGGTAAAACACTCATACACATAAAATAAAAATAATAAAGAAAACATTTTTAAAAGAGCTAAGTAAAGCCTGCATGCTGTAATAAAATGATTGAATGCATCTATCCTCAATAAACATTGTTCTGAATGTCATAAAATAAGAATTGACAAAATACAAGGATAAACAGATGGTTCAATAGTTAAGAGCACTAACTGTTCTTACAGAAGACCAGAGTTCAAATCCCAGCTTAACAACTGTCCATAACTTCATTTTCAGTGGCTACTATAACAAATTACTATGAAATTGGTGGTGTAAAAAGAACACAGGTTTATTCTTTCATGGTTCTAGAGCCCAGAAGTACAAAATCAGTATCCCTAGACCAGAGGCGCTATGGGAAAGTCCGTTCTTGCCTCTTCCAGCTCCTGGTGGCTGCCCGCTTTCCCTGGCTTGTGCCTGTGTGCTCCAGTCTATGCCTTCAAGTTCTCATTGGCTTCTCTTCTATCACAGCAAATTGCCTTTTGAGGGACATACAATTGGGTCTAAAGTCTGCCCATATAATCCAGAAAAGTCTCCCCATATCAAAAACACCGACATAACCATATCTACAAATAATAATGACAGTTCCAGATATTAGAATCTGATGTCCTTGGGAGCCATTAACTAGCCTTCAGAGGTCCTTCCCTCGTATGGAAAGCTATTCGTGAAAACATGCAATCCAAGTAAGGCAGGTGGAGACTGTTACCAGCACAGGCGGAAGAGTTTGCTGTTCTGTTGCTGTTGTTGAATCTAAAGGAGACCCTAAAGGAAAAAGTTCTGACTAGAAGAAGAAATTTGATTAGCAGGGGATCTGAAAGAAAGAGGTAGTATGCTCACCAAAGGATGTGCAGACATAGGGTCACCAGGACCCCTAGGCTGAGACCAGCCATGCTGTCACCTACTTGAAGCTTTGCAAGGGTCTACTGTGCTACCAGACCATCTGATACACTCCCTACCAGTGTCCTTAGGAGTCACACACGGAGATGCAAGAAGAGCCACTCATAGTACCACTCCCACCAGCCCTACCTTAGTTTTAGTTACTAGGATTGCATTCTCCTCACACAGCTGTTTGCATATCCACCAATGCTTTCCACCAAGTGGTCTTCTCATTCTTACTGTAGCTGAGAAGGAATGATTCAGATCAAAACAAACCCTCCAGAGTCATCACCTAAGCATTAAACTTAATGCTTGCCTCAACACTAATGTCTACATCTGTGTAATACATGGAGAGGTGAGCAGTGTCAGGAGGACATTCTGCCATCTTTTCGTTAAACCATTAGAGGGGACTAAGGTTAAAGTTTTCAGGAGATTAGACGGGTGCGGGGGGGGGCACTCTAATCTCACCACTTGGGAGACAGAGCTAGGTGAATCTCTAGGAGTTTGAGGCCAGTGTGGTCTACAGAGTGAGTTTAGGTCAGCCAGGGCTACACAGTAAGACCCTGGCTCCACAACAAGTTTTTCAGGATATTTATAGATTTCAGTTCTTTTTACCACCTCAGTCTGAATGCTGTATATTACCTTCCATATATTAGAACAGCAACAACTCCTGGCTATAAGGGGCTGATTGCTCTTTAGGAACTACAAGGAGCAGTTTTAGAGAACTGGAGATGGCTCTAGTGTCCCCCCTCAACACATATCAGCATGGTGGACCATCCCTGGTCCCATGTCAGACCACCTGGCTTCAAGCTCCTGCTCCAACATTTGCCATCCATGTGACAGTCTTTGCAAGAATTGTTTTGTGTAGCTGAATGAGCTAATATATGTATTATGGATTAGCTTCATGAGACTACAGTCCTCATTGATTCAACCTAACAGTAACCTCAGTGTTTCTGTCTTCTATTGATTAATGTTAATAATCAGCTAACAAACAAGGGACATTATCTTCAATTATCTGGGTGGGTCTGACATATTAACTGAAAAAGCTCAGGACCCAAGTTGAGTCATCTCAGAGAAAGAAGAAATTCTACCTGTGGCCAACAACTGTGTTCTAGCCCAGTCTGCCTGACAAGCTAACCTGTCCATCCCATGGCCACACACACCAATTCTTGACAACCAACCTCGATATACAGTTCCTTCTGGGGACACTGACACAGTGAGGGCTCAGAGCTTTTGCTGTTTTTGTGATTGAGGGTAGTGGTTGTAACAATGATTGGCAGTGCTACTGATACTCAACACAGAGTTCTAGAATTTTCCTGTGCTGTTTCATTTTCAGTGTTCTGTCCCATTGACTCCAGTAAGTATATTCTTTCTTGTCAGATCATTTGGTTCAAGTTTGATTTTTTTTTAAATGTAGCCATTACAAACACTCCACTAGACAAAACAAAGCTACATGATACAATTTCTGAAACCTAGTAACCAACAGTCTTCCTAACAAATATTTTTTTCTGTTTGATATTTTTGAGACAGGCTGTTACTATGTAGCTTACTTCCTAACTAACCTTGAACTATGAACCTGATGTTTCTGCCTCCAAGTTTTAGAATTATAGGTTGCACCACAAGGCTCAGCTAGAAATACATTTTGGACAATTTGTAACCTAGGAAAATTCCTTATCCCTTGACTATTTAACTAAAATCCCACATTTAGATTTTTATCATTGTTTTAATTGTATGTATTTAGGGGTGCATTGTGATAATGCAATAGATGTAGACAATGCACATTGATTAAATCAGACTGATTAGCATTTATATTTTTTAATTTATAATTTAATTTTTTGAGAATTTCATACATGAGTACTGTGTTTACAACATTCCCATACCTCTCCCTCCCCCTTTCTATGTCCTCCTTCATATACTCCCTCTCAATTTCCTGAGTTGTTATGTACCTATATATGTCTGTATGTATGTATGCATATAAGCAACCTACTGAGTCCATTTACTGATGCCAGTATGTACATGTGTTTAGGGCTGACCACTTGAGGTTAGACCTATCAAGGAACTTATCTCTGGGGAAAACTGATTCCTCTTCTCTCAGCATCCGTTGATTGTCTATATCTCTTCATCTAGAGGTGGGACCTTGTGAAATTTCCCCCATCAGGGTTGCCGTGTCAACTGATGCTGTCTTTATCCAGCAGCATCCCTGTCTTGACTGGAAGGCACTGTCTAGCAGCAGGTGTCCTGGTTCTCTGGCTCTTCCAGTCTATCTGCCCTCTTCTGAGAGGGTCCCTGAGCCTTAGGTATAGGGATTACATTTTAGATGTATCAATTGGAGCTGGGCACCCTATGGTTACTTATTCTCTGCATTTTGACTAGTTCTGGATCTCTGTAACAGTCTCCATCTGCTGCAAAAAAGAAGTTCCTTTGATAAGGGATGAGAACTACACTAATCTGTGGGTCTCAGGATAAGTATTTAAAATACAGTTAGAAATTGTATTGCTTTAGGGAAATGGAATAGTGGGTTCTCCATGATCTCTCCAGCCATGAGTATTTAGCTAGGTTTACATGTAGTACCAGGCATGAAGTCCAATTAGGCATTTGTTGGTTACCCCAAAGATGAAATTGTAACTGCTGCGCCAATTAGGGATATCTTGCTGGGTTGGTTATTGTTGTGGTCCACAGGCTTTACAGGCTGGGTATGACTACTGCTTGCTTTTCTCCTCTGGAAGCTTGCTTAGCACTTTCTGATACTATGAGAGCTGGTCCTCGGGGAGACTGCTTCCAGGTCAGTTCCAGCTCAATTCTTCTCCAAGTCCCTCATCCAAATTATGTGTTACCTTCAGCAATGGGGTCTTACCTTCAAGTTCTGGGGGCTGCCAAAGGCAATGGCAATAGCCACATTGTTTTGGGAGTCTTTTTATTACCCTGACCAACAACTCAAGGGGAGGTTGACCATACCTCTTACTGGGGGTTTCATTGGTTAAGGTTCGTATCACTCCTGGCAGAAGTCCATTTGAAACATGCATATTTAATAGGCTCATAAAATAATTTCCCACATGCTTTTTCTCAAACACCTTTGCCGTTATTGATTTCTCTTTCTTCCCTCTCCTTCTGTATTACCCTCCCTCCTCCCCAGTTAAGTCCCTCCTGATTTCCCCCACTTCCCCCTCCATAGCGCCTGTGTCCCACTTTGCCCCGCCAGACCTTCTTCTCCCGCCTCCCCCGGTGGTCCCTTCCATTTTCCTGGCTTCTGCTGCTGCCTCAGGTTTTATTCTCACTTCTCACAAGACAGACCATGCAGTGTTTGTCTTTCTGGATCTGAATTACCTCACTCAGTATAATGTTTTCCAGTTAGAACGCCATTGTGTATATGAACCATTTACATTAACTAATTTTTATTAACGTGTAGTATTGTACATATTATTAAGGTACATTTTAGGTTTTTTTTTTAAGTCTAAAGATCACATTCTGTCCTTCAGTTTGCCATCTTTGTATTTTCAATGCTTTTCCAAATACATTTCACCTCTTCTCTATTTTCTACTAACAGAACAGAATTCTTCAAACCCTATAAAGTTCTTTGCTTGGAGCAGTCAGCTCTCTACTAATAGCTCTGTTATATCTGTGACTGCTTCAAGTTTGCAAGAGCCAAATAAACAACTGGTAGTAAAATCACATTTCCACTTTTCTGAACATCTCATGGAAATCTGAATTATACTGCAGGGGAGCTTTCACTGTTTCTTTCCAATAGTCTCCATCACTTCACAGCTACTTTGTCTTTCAGAAGTATGCCTTACGATTCAGCTGGAAACCATGTATCCAGCACCAACTATAGGCAAAAAGAATGTGTCACACTTCCTGTTCTCATGGAGTGTCTAACAAGGGGAGACAAACATTAATAACTGTCGTTTTGAAGGTGGCTCAAAGAACTGCTTGATTCTGAGAAGAGAACCGTCACCCCTGGTTGGAATGGGTGACTAAACTGAAAAGACCCATGGACCAGAAATAGCTTCCGAGAAGATTTTTTTTTTTTGAGACAGGGTCTCCCTGCAGCCCCAGCTGGCCTGGAACTCACTCTGTAGACCAGGCTGCCCTTGAACTCACAGAGATCCACCTACCTCTGCCTCCCAAGTGCTAGAATCAAAGGTGTGCACCACCATGCCTGGCTTAAAGATGCTTAAAGACAGTTCTTAGCCACCATGTGAGTGTTGGGAATTGAACCCGGGTCCTCTTCCAGAGCAGTCAGCACTTTTAACCACTGAGCCATCTCTCCAGCCCGAGAAGATTCTTAAAGAATGTCTAGAATTTCAACAGGTTGGCAGGGCAATAGGGGACAATTTCAGAAGATAGGGTGACTCAGCTTATTATAGAGAATATGGGAGCCCAAAAGACAAGCACTTATCCAAGGACATGTGACTAGTTAATGACGGTAAGGTCCCCAAGAGAGGCCAGAGCCCCATTTCTCCCATTTGTGTGATGAGACAGGATTCGAACTGTTGGCCTTTCCACTAGAGTCACCAAGACTAACCTCACATTCATTGTAACTCAGAACTCCTGGAGCTTAAGACCTTGCCATTCATCTTCCACCTCCCCTCCAGCCTGGCTTCTGTGTTCCTGTGTCCAGCCTCACTCTTTCTCTATTCCACTTCAGTGGGCCATCTACAAACTCTCAGTCCATCTTCAGGTTTTGTTAAAGATTCCTTCACTATTATTTCTTCATTGAAAGTTTGGCCTTTCTAAGGAGCAATTTTCATCTCTTCTTTTTCTTGCCTTCATTTCATTTATTCCCAGGCAGTCTCACCTGAGACTGTACTTCCTATTATTCAGAGAGCAGAGCTCCTTGACTAAGCCTCATCATGCTTTAAGTGACAATCAAGGGTGATTTCAGGCAGAAATAAGATTGTACCAAACCAAGGGTACTCACCTCTAAAACCATCTGGGAGATCTTCAGGTCCCATCTCAAGAATTATACCCACCCTCAGCAAAGGGTTTTTGCACAGGAGAGAGTTCCATAAAGACCCATGAGAGTCACCCTCACTGTCTACTTCAAAGTTCTTGAAGACTCCCCCAAGTCTACTACTGCCGGTCACAGAATGAATGACCTCCTTTTACAGGTGCCTGTCATCTACACAGCCCTCCTGACTGTAGGCCATATACAGTCCTCACTTAGATGGGAAACTTCACCTTATGCTGTTCTGTGTACCTTTTGCATAAGCTACTTCTTTTCACCCTCCAACCCAAAGTAACTGACCATTTCTATGAGGCCTCATAATATACTAGCTGAGGATGGACTGTGACATAAAGAGGTTTATTTTTTCAAACAGGCAAAACAAAAAGCCTGGTTTAACTTTAATAATCACTTTTTACCTATGCATATAAACACCAAAAAAAGTCACTATTTTTTCCTCTTGTTTTCAATCTAATCAGTATGTGTATTCCAAAACAAAAGCTAGTTTCCATAGGAAGGGAAAACATTACATCAGACAGTGAATCAAGGAGTAGTTAGAGTCTGAAAGGTTTGGATTTGAAATATTACATAGTTTTTCCAAGGATACTGTTTATTGACTATTGTTAATCATGAGCATGAAATTCACATTTCTAAGGAGACAAAACTATATACCTCTAAACAAAACAAACACCACAGGGATTCTTTCCTGACTTTTATTCTAACACAGAATTTAAATAATGTTTAAATTAAATGTTAAATTAAAAAATTTCTTTCTGTGGCCATTTTAATTCTTTTTTTAATATTTTTTAAATTTTATTTACTTATTTTTTATGTGTATGAATGTACTGTCTGCACGTAGGTTTGTGCACCCATGTCATGCAATGCCGAGGAGGTCAGAAGAGGGCATTGGATTTCCCTGGAACTGAAGTTCTCCTGGAATTGGAGTTACAGACGATTCTTAGCCACCATGTGGGTGCTGGGGATCGAACCCGGGTCCTCTGCAAGAGCAGTCGGCACGCTTCACTGCTAGGCTATCTCTCCAACCCCTCTGTGGCCATTTTAAAATAGGTTAAAATTAGTGTGGTGGTATACACCTAGGGTTCCAGTTACTGGGGGCTGGGGGATCTGGGGAAGGAGGATCACTTGAGCCCAGAAGCAGCAGCAAGCCAGCTTAGGCAACACAGCAAGAACGGGTTCTAAACTCTCCACACAGATTCACTGACAACTAAAATAACATAGGAAAAAAAAAGCCTTTCTGATGTTCTCAGTGCACGCCACACCAGCAACTGATGCACAGCATAGTAATGATGTTCATGACAATGTTTATGCTTCTGTTTGGGTTATGAATTATTCATTTATGACCTTTAATAGAACCAGACATCATCTCATTACTGTTTCATTCAAGAACTATGTCATGCAAGGAATGGAATTCTAGTGAATTTTTTTCTCCATTAGGGTAGTATATGCATTAAAAGCTGGGAGTGGTGTAATTAGATCATGTGTTCAACTCAGTGATTTAGAAAAATAAGTCTGTGGCTAGTAGATGTCACTTCATGTTTATTAGAAATTCTAAGACTCCACAAAAAAAGAAGTGTTGGGGCAATCACATTCCTGAGAGTTATTGGCCATCATCAAGCTAGATACACACAAGTGACTCTATGGAGGTTTGAATGAGGTATCCCCCATGGGTTCAAGTATTTGAGCACTGGGTCAGTTGGCAGCCTTGTTTGGAGAGGGTCATGGAACCTTTAGGAGGTGTGGTCATGCTAGAGGAAGCATGTCCTTGGGGGAGGCTTTGAAAGTATGTAACTTGTCCACTTTCAGGCTGTTTCCCTCTGCTTCTTGTGTCTGCTTGAAGATACGAGTGCTCAGCTTTCTACTCCAACTTCCTCCTGCCATGTCTCCCTACCATGATAGACTCCTAGCCCACTGGAACCATAAACCCAATAAATTCTCCTTTCCATCTTGGTTATGACATTTTATCACAGCAACAGAAAAGTAACTAATACATACCCCAAAACAGTTATGTTCCAATTTTGGGTACCTTAAGAGAACAGGGAAGGAGACATTTATTATCCAACATCATTCATTATCTACTTTATTTTTGCAGTTTAGATATATTCTTAAAGCCAATCAATTGTTCAGTTGGTCATTGGACAACAGTCAAGGTTCTGGTGGTATAAATGCTTTAAAGCCAAGCAGAGATTTGTTTCTATCTCGGTCTTATGTCATACCAACTACTTGACATTAGGCAAATCAATTAATCCCTTGGCTTCTGTTTCTTCTAAGAATTGAGGCACTAATATGTAACTTTAGGACTTAGTGACATAAATGTGTGCAGAGTATCTGATTTCCTTCTTGTTGCTGGTTGGTTGTTTTGTTGGTTCACTGGTTGCTTGGTTGGTTGAGACATTTCAGTTTTTTGAGACATTGTCTGGGCTGTAGCTCTGGATTCTCCTGTTTCAACCTCTTGAGTACAGGGACTGCAGATGTTGTAGCACCAAGTCCAGCTCATGGCCTGCTTTATAGGAAGTGTTAATTGTCTTTAAACAGCTTTACACTGCATATCACTGGTAGTTTGCTCCTAAACACAATTGTTAGCTCAGGTACTTACTGGAGTATTCATCTATATGTTTTATCTTTAGAGATTAAAAGAATTCCCAGGATTCAGGAGTTCAACGATAAGGCAATCTCTATATAATGACCATTTCGTAGCTAGAATTCACATCTTATGCTAAACTAAGGCTGGAGCAGTTAAGAGAACTGCTTGTTCTTGCAGAAGACCTGGGTTCAATTCCCAGCATCCAGATGGCAGCTAACAACTGTCCTAACTCCAGTTCCAGAGGATCTGACGCCATCTTCTAACCTCTGTCATTGCATGACATGGGTGCACTTACATACATGCAGACAGCACACACATACACATTAAAAATAAATAAAATGTTAAAAAAAGCTTTAAGCTAAAATAGCAACAAAATCTGTTAAAGCTTTTACAGAAACTGTGCTTGTGGACCCATGTACATTTATATATTAGGTTTCGATTCATGTCACTTATTGAGTTTACAAAGGCATATGCTTCAGTGCAAAAGAAAGAAGTGGCTATGTCAACTGAAAAAAACTAAATAATGATGAGACCATACCAGAGAAGAAATGATATCAGAGCCAAGACACACTCCACAACAAAGTCCTCTGGCTTTATTGCTAAGCACAGACCCATGTGGTGCTTCCAACCCCGTGTTGCCTCTACATGGCTTCCTGCATTGATGGAATGTAAAAGAATTACAGCGGAAGCCAGGCATGGTGGCGCACGCCTTTAATCCTAGCACTTGAGAGGCAGAGGCAGGTGGATCTTTGTGAGTTCAAGGCCAGCCTGGTCTACAGAGTGAGTTCCAGGACAGCTGGGGCTACAAGGAGACCCTGTCTCAAAAAGACCAAAAAA
>VZQC01009623.1:702861-714474 GCA_009823505.1 Rhizomys pruinosus | reverse complement strand
TGTCCCCCCCATCCCCCCACCCCACCAGAGCTCATGCATTCTGCCAAACATGCTGTTCACCTCTTTCTGTCTTTCTCGATATTCTCCATGTGGAAGTTGACTGTTCCGAGCAGAAGTTCACTGTTTTAGTCAGTTCTTTGATGCAGTCCTTTCTATTGTTGTTGTTGTTGTTGTTGTTGTTTCCAATATGCATCACTCCCAACTGAAAAGATAGATCCTTAATATAGGAACAATACTTTGGATAAGAGAAATCTAAGTAATTTTATTTTAAAAATGATCTGTATTTCTTTTTTTAATTATTTAATTATTTATTCATTTTCATATGTGTATGAATGTACCGTCTGCATGTAGGTTTGTGCGCCCGTGTCCTGCAATGCCACGGAGGTCAGAAAAGGCCATCGGATTCCCCTGGAACTGGAGTTAAAGACGGTTCTCAGCCGCCATGTGGGTGCTGGGGAACAAACCCGGGTCCTCTGCAAGAGCAGGCAGTGCTCTTAACCACTAGGCCATCTCTCCAGCCCATGATCTGTATTTCTTACAGTGTATATAGATAGCTAATAATGGTGAACCTATTTTAATTATATCTGTTTAGTGTGTGTGTGTGTGTGTGTGTGTGTGTGTGTGTGTACCTTGCCACACACACGTGGAGGTCAGAGGAAAAAGGGTGGAATCAGTTCTTTCCTTCTACCATATAGGTCTCAGAAATCTAACTCAAGATATTAAGCTTGGAGGTAAGCACCTTTACCTGCTGAGCCATCTTGTCAGTCTTTGATGCTATTTTTAAAAGAAAAGAAAATTAAACTAAGCATGGTGATGCATGCCTTTAATCCCAATACTTTGGAGGCATAGGCAGGCTAATCTGTGAATTCAAGGCCAGCCTGGGGCTATGGGGAGACCCTATCTCAAAAAAATTACATATAGATGTAATATATATTACATCTATATGTAAATGTAAACTAGTCTCTAACAAATGTTTATAGAAAATTATTCATGCTTATTAAAATAGACATGATAATAGCTATGTCATAGTAAATTAATATGAATAGCAAATTACTGTGAATAAAGTGATTTCAAACTAACTTTACTACTACTTTTATTGATAAAACAATTAAGTTAGTGAGCAGAAGACTGCTGGGGTCACTGTGTAACACACACTTCCACAAAGCACCTGACGTTTGACATATCTTTGTGGATAAGATCTCAAAGCAAGCCTACGCAGATTATGCATTTGCTAGACAAGCTACTGTACACCCTTGAAGCAGGCCCCTGTGCTGATACAGGAGGGGCTTCTGAGGAAGTACAACAGAATTTTCATAGGTTCTGCCTTTCAGTATTTTTTACTTAAAAATAATATGAAGACACAATTTCAAAATTCATCAGTGATATCAGTCTTGAAGACAATAGGGGAGAAAAATAATTAAAATCCCAAATTATCTTGACCAGTTAGAACTCGGGATCAAAACCAGTTCAGGGTAAGAAACCCAGTTTGTTGCTTGGCTTCTAAACACTTGGGGAAACTCTTGGAATCTTCCTGAGAGAAATTCTGGAGGTTCACAAATTCCCAGGGGGAAAAAAAATCTATAACCATCTGATCTTTTCTCTTTTCATTTGCTTAACAATGGTTAAGTTTCCTTTGGGCTCCAGTGAGAGTGGTGAAATTATTCAGTGAGGCTGGGAGTTGGGGGTTCACAGTCATCGATAGACTGGGGGTAAAAGAAAGTGCTTATTTATTCATTCTTGAATTTAAAAGCTACTCATAAGTCATCTGATTCTCATAACAACCATATGAGATCAAATCTTGTTATTCCTTCTTTCCGAAAGACGGGTTAGTCTACTTTCTTAAGGTCAGCGAGCTGGTAAATGGTACAGGTGAGATTCAAGCCCAGGCAGCCTTTTGGCTTGGCTACCCCTAGGCACATGTTACAACCCACATTTGATCCCTGGAACCCAAAAAGGGTGAAGAGAGGGAGATGCCTCCGCAAAGCTGTCCTCTGGCCTCCACATGTGTTCTGTGACACGTGTGCCCCCACCCATAATAATCCAAATTGATAAATATATTTAAAAGAAAAAGAAATTCGACCTGTTTGCATCTGTGCAATTTATTGCAGCAGCAACAAGAAGTTAATAGGCTTCAGAGTTAGAGGAACGTGGAATTCAGCCAAGTCAGGGTGACAAACAAGAGAGCACTTAGTCAAACAAGGGAATACTTAGCCACATGTCAGACCACATGGAGAAGTTGCAAATGTGGACACCCTCCAAGAACGCTTGAACTGGTACCATGACTATTCCAAAGTAAAATCTGGAGATCTTTAGCCAAGTGCTTAGGCAAATCTTCCCCAGCAGAGAGAAGGGAACAGTGTGAAGGCCAGTCCCTTACGTACTCAGACCATCAACCCCACAGAGATAAAATAAAGCTCTTAACCCACAAGCCTGAGGTGGCCAACACAAACCTCGGTAGAACTAGCTGTACTTCCAGTAGCAAAACAGTATTAAACAGGCCCACATTACATTCGCAAACCTTAGGGCAGAGCCTGGCACATGGCCTACAATAGCCCCGGACTGGAGTTTACCAGGGAATGAGTAACTCAGAAAGAGGTTTTCAGACTGTGGGCCTAGACCAAATGAAAAAACAAGCTACTGGCTTCGAGGCAGGACAAACTCCAGCCCTGATGCCAGCAATGGCCTCCTCCAGAATTATATTTGATGGAAGAATGGGAATTATAGTAATTTGAACTACACATACTTTCCAAAGCAAAGCACTACCAGGAAAGAAAGATTGTTTACATCTTTGTTTCATTGAGACACTTCTTGCTTGCTTTCTGTCTACTGCCCAGTGTTACACTCTCCGGGGAGGTGACTCAAACAGGAAACAGCCACCACAGCCAGGGGAAAACAGGACCTCTGAATGAAACTAGCTCTTGTTTTCCTGCCCCCCTTTGACCTTGATGGATATTTAGACATGAAATAATTGAAAAGGTAAGGTTCAGAGCTGAAAATGATAAGGTTGTCTGTGTGGTGAGGTAGAAGACGAAACATAAACAGAATGAGAAAGCTGATAGAAATCTAAAGGGATTTTTACAATAAAGATTTAAATTAATGAAAATTTTTACTGAGATTTTTAATGAGGGTCAGCAAGATGATTCAGCACTAAGTACACTTGATACCAAGCTTGATGACCCAAGTTCAATCTCCTGAACCCACATGGTTGAAAGAAGTGACTCCCAAAAGTTGTCCTCTGACCTCTATACATGTGCCATCACACACACACACACACACACACACACACACACACACACACGCCAATGTAATGACGTAGATCTTCTCAAAATTAACAGTTTTTCCCTCATCAGACTAACGCCGTGGATATAAGAATATCAAAAGTCCTAGGAACCATATATACTCAAATGCCTTACAATGGTTTAGATTATTATTTTTATTTCAAGGCAACTATGTCACAAACTGTGTCTCTCACACTCATGAAAATCAAACCACTAGATAGCAAATGGTCACCTATTATTCACAAAATCCTGTAAGAGATACAATAGTCAAAATCATGTCCTGGGGTTGATAATCTAAAGATAAAAATATAAGCATGTAAAACACTAAATAATAAGATTTAAATGTGGATTTTAAAATGTAGAACGCATCGCAAAGCAGTACTTGGTTAGTGAACATAAAGTTGTATCAGCGAATGGCTATTGTGTGAGTGTTAGAGATTCAAGACTGGATGAAGAATAAAGAATTCCTTTGTTTCCTTTATCTCTGGCACCCCCAAAGAGCAAAGGTTAGGTAATGTAATAGAAACTGTCAAATCCCCAAAACAAAGCTTACTAGGCTTCAGAATTTGGCAACTATGTAGACACTCTGTAAAACACAACCCAACTGGCCTTCTCAGATGGTCCTGAAGTTAAAATAAGACCTATGTATCACATTCTCAGTAGGTAATTGATGCTCAATAATTATTATCACCATGCCTTTCTGTGATTTAGTCTCCAATAAAATTGCTGAAGTTGTCATGACACCTTGATAAACCCAAACATGGGTTTTGTTTCATGACTGTCCTGAATTTCGTGGTTATTTTTAAATTCCCCTAAACACAGTGAGTCCTATTTAATTTTATTGATGACTCTTAATCTGAGAGCAAAGTCATCAAGTGCTGCACCCAAGTCAACAAAAGTATTCCTTGACTTCTCTTCCCTGTAAACAATCTCGTCAGGCTTTCTCAAACCGAATCCCACTGTCAGAGCCACATGTCCGCTCTGACGCATCCAATCACCTTCTGCACCAACCTGCATCAGATAACTGCTAACAAGAGCAGGATCATCTTCCAGTCTCTGGCTGCCTTATGAGCTTTCCTGTTTCTATTGTTACCGGCATGTGGATAAAGCTAACCATCTGTTTTAGAATTTCTTTCATTAATTACAAGAGACTGTAGAACTGTGTGAATACAATTAACAAAACCATTACCAACACCATTTGTCTGGGGAGTCTCTCCCTGTTGACAGGTTGACAGTGACTCAGACCCAACCACCATGAGTAAGGAAGAAGAAATAGTTCTCTATAAGCCAAGCTTCAAAAAAAAAAAAGAAACGTTCTGAACTGATTCTTTGAGACAAGGTCTCCCTATAGCCCCAGCTGTCCTAGAACTCACTATGTAGACCAGGCTGGCCTTGAACTCACAGAGATCCTCCTGCCTCTGCCTCCCAAGTGCTGGGATTAAAGACCTGGCCTGAACTGATTATTGATCAGGCAATGTCAGGTCTTTTCCACATGAAGGGGCTGGCCTCAGGCTTTATCTTACCCCCATTCCAAAGGGGATGTTTCTAAGTCTTTCCCCCACCTTAGTCTTCTCTCACTTAGTGAGAAGGACTTGTAGTTCTAGTTTCAAAATGCCAACATCG
This sequence comes from Rhizomys pruinosus, assembly GCA_009823505.1. Lineage (NCBI taxonomy): Eukaryota > Metazoa > Chordata > Mammalia > Rodentia > Spalacidae > Rhizomys > Rhizomys pruinosus. The sequence goes on along the minus strand of VZQC01009623.1, from coordinate 709,573 downwards.
TTTCATGCAGCCTGACAGCTAGGCTTCCACTTGATGTTCTTTGTTTGTTCTACAGCTGCTCCTGATGTCATGTAGACAGGAAATGAGCCTGGTAAAGGCACCATAACCATGAAGTTTAGACAGCAGAGCGCTTGACCTTTCTCATCCAGAAAGTAGCCAGATAGTCTGTCCTTGTGACTGCCTATTCAGGTATAGGTGTTCAGTGCAGTTGCATAGAAAATACTTCCCTCAGAAACAGTTCTAAAATTCCACTATTACCATAAAACACCAAGAAGGTACAGGTTTCTCCCAGTCGATAATGAATTTTTTAATTTATCTATGATTATGTATATGAGTGTTTTGCTTATATGTATATAACTGTACCACATGCATACAATGTCCTCAGAGCCCAGAGAAGGCATTAGATCCCCTGGAACTGGAGTTACTGATGTTTGTTAGGTACCATTTAGATGCCGGGAACCCTGAACCTAGGTCCTCTAGAAAGGCAGCCAGTGCTCTTAACTGTTGAGCTATCTCTCCAGCCTAATCAATTTCTTTTTTTAATTTTATTTTTTTTCTGTGTATGAATTTACTATCTGCGTGTAGGTTTGTGCACCTGTGTCATGCAATGCCATGGAGGTCAGAAGAGGGTGTTGGATTCCCCTGGAACTGGAGTTAAAGACAGTTCTCAGCCACCATGTGGGTGCTGGGGATTGAACCTGGGTCCTCTGCAAGAGCAGTTGGTGCTCTTAACCACTAGGCCATCTCTCCAGCCCCTCAATTTCTTTTTAATAGGATCAGGACTTGTAGCTGACATCCAAAGAATCTCAGTAAGAATTTTTTTTTTTTTACTAAAATGCTGCAGTTTATTTTACAACTGATGACTTCTTCATGTGGAACAAATGGAACCATTATCACGGCAAGAAGGGAGCATAAGAGCTGAAAAAACTCCACAGACTTGGTGCCACAAAACTGTTCAATTAAAAATTATTAAAATGCCAGGTATGATGGCACATGACTTTCATCCCAGCACTCAGGAGACAGAGGCAGGCAGATCTCTGTAAGATCAAGGCCAGCCTGGTCTACATAATGAGTTCCAGGTCAGCTGGGGCTACAGGGAAACCCTATCTCAAACAAATGTTATTAAAATGGTGAGTTTGGATTCATATTTCTCATAGATTTTAAAAATGCCTTTTAGGCACAGAAATTGTAACTACCCCTTGGGTTAACAAGTCAAAATTGTGCAATGAAATGAACATTGTTCAGGGCTTCTCAAGAAAAAATGTTTTCCATAGAAGCCAACTGATTCTTCTCCTTCAATCCTGTTCATAACTATAGACTAAGACATCTCTACAATTAGTCACCCATCTCATATCAAGCATGGTTGTTCGTAAACAGGTAGGCATGGACAGGAGTGACTAATAACCCACAGGAGACAAAGGTCTACAGTCAGACTCTAGTTCTACCAGTCAAGGATTCCCACCAGCTCATTTAGTGCAAAAGGCCTAGAAAATAGTGTTGGAACCACCACAATGCTTCTCCGTGTGCTAGTGCTTTCTGAATCAGCCTCAGTAGAAAATTTAACTAGAACAACAGGGTAGTCCTCCCAGAGAGCCAAGATCCTTAGTTCTTTGAGTCTTCTGTTTACAAATGGTCAGGTCCTTGGGGAGCCAGGGGAATTAGTATTCTATCACTGAATCTTGCTGGAGCAGAGGGGTCCAAACAGAGAGCTGATCCCTCTACCCCTCATCTGACGTAGGGTACCATATATGCTGTTCAGTACTGGGCAGTACAAATTGATCTCTCAGTGACCAAGTCAGCCTCTGTAAGGGGAAATTTTGTTGTTGAATATGTATGTGCCTCCAGGACTGACACTCATCTGGGCAAGGTTTGGGGAGGCTGAAAAGGATGGTGAGTGGCACACGGAGAAGTCCCATATGGCTGTCCCTTCACCCCATTCCTGCCTAAGATGCTCTCAGTCAGCAATGATTGAGGAGAGGTCTGCTCTGGGGCCCAATCCAAGAGTGCAATGCACTGATTTCTGATTTCCCAACCCTCCTTGACATCAGTCATTGGATGCTCTCTTCTGCCAGGCAACATGGACAGTAAGGTATGCTGCTCCAAGGGCTGGAAGGACTTCTTTTCTCCTCTAACATAGAAAGCAGGTAGCCGTGTAAGCACCCTAGCATTCCATATCCAACAAGAGTGTTAGCAGGACCATCTATAAACAAGACTTGAGCTTAGTCTTTTTTTATTTTTTATTTATTTATTTTTTTTTTTTTTTTGGTGTTTTTGAGGCCTTGGAGACAAGGGTCTCCCTGTAAGCCCCCGCTGGCACTGGAACTCACTTGGGAGACCAGGTGGCCTTTGAACTCAAAGAGATCTGCCTGCATCTGCTCCGGGATGCTGGGATTAAAGGCATAGCCACCACACCGCGGCTTTTCGGAACTTATCCCCTACAAGGAGCAAATATCTCCTGAAGCCCCAGTGATGACTGCTACAATTACAATAACAGAAACAGTGTAAGAAGCTGAACCTCCACAAATGGTGCTTGGTTTAGTACAGTACATAGAATTAAATCATGTGCAATACACCATTTTAAGTGGTTTTCTGAATACTTGGTGAGAGGTACAATTTTGTTGCTGTAAAAGTTAATCAAAAACATACATGTTAAAAAAACAGCCATTATCTCTGAGACAGAGAATTATAGTGTAGTAGCTTTCTATATTGCTGTGGGTTGTCACAATTCACCCCATCGCAGCCCTTACAATCTAACCAGGCCCCCTCTTCGGCAGATTGTTTCCCTGGGCTTAGAAAAGGGGCTCAGGTGTATGAGAAGCAAAAACAGTCTACTTTTTCGGAGGCTCTGAGGCTGTTGTTTTGGACTCTGTCAATTCTGCTGTTCACTTTCATGGGCTGACATTTTTGTACCAGGAATAACCTTATCGATCATACGATGAAGCACAATGCAATTAGAGATATATAGGGTATTTAAACCGCACTAATAGTTATGGTAGGTTACTTTGGTAAGAAACATAATGTGTGGATGGTATGTTAATCCATGAATAACATTTTTTTTCTGTATAAATATGACAGGGTCTTCTGTGGTTTATTTTTAATTTTTTAAATTTTTTTATTTAATTTCTGTATGTGTAATAATGTAACAGAAGATCTGCAGGGCAGGTCTGTGCACCCAGTCTGCCATGTTAGCATAGAGGTCGAAGGAGGGGTCTCAGATTCCCTGGAGCGTGGAGTACGTCCTGAATTGGAGTTTTCAGACGGCTCTCGGCCGCCCATGTGGGAGTAGCGGGGGGAATTGAACCTAGGTCCGCTGTAAGAGCGGTCGGTTGGCTCTATAACCGCTAGGCAATCTCTCTAGCCCAGCCTACTGTGGTTTTATAACATCTCCTAACCTGGAGAGGATGTAAGCTTGTGGCATCAGCGTGGGTTATTCCCTCCAAGGCGAGAGCCAATAACCAATGAAGAAGTTGGATTCAGGCATATGGCTGCCTCTTATGCACAGTATTTCCAGGCAGGGGAGGATTAAGCTGGTGCTGAGGCGGGAAGTCCTGCTTGACTCAAAGGAAGACCCTATATGCTTTATTGTTTTAGTGGCCGTTGGTAACACGCTCGGTATATCCAGAGGCCATCCATACCGGGCATGTGTGGTCTCAAATACATCTTTCCCATGTTTATGTCAGGTCTTCGACAGCATGCCTTATCACCTCTCTTCTTGCAGTGTATCCCAGTTTAGAGGCAGGAGCCTTTACCTTTTGTGGGGGCTTTGATCCCCTGGCCAAAATCTCCTTGTAGAATAATCCATTGCTGATGTCAGAAGCTCCTGTTAATTTGATATATTTTGCTTAAGTGGCATAGCTTAAGGACTTTATACTAAATACTATATTTGGTTCTGAATAGAGAATAATCCTGTTCACATTTCCTATGTCTATAAATCAATTAAAGAAAGCAGTTGTTACGGTTTTTTATATAGATTAGCCTCCTATATAGATTGTCTCCAATTACGGATTGGAGAACGACCCTCATCAATCATATATTTCTTCTTTGGTTCTGTGGTGGGAAGGGCCGAGAAAGGCTCTCATTTAAAAACGTTTGGCGGCCCTACAACAAGGAAAGTTTGGGTAGAACTCAATGAAATAGAAAAAACAAAAAAAAGAAAAAAAAGAAAAAAAAAACAAAGAAGCGTGAAAACAAAAATGATATTACAGTAGGATTCCACAGAGGGGGTTCTATGTTTTTGTTAAGCACTGAGGCTTTTCGTCATTCATGTTCAGACGGGCCAACTTTCAGTTGGCACTTTCCGGGTACATCCTACTCAATGCAAAGCTGTATCGTTTGCGTTTCGCAGCCGTTGCTTGTAGGACATTTGGACCGTGCTGGAACATACCGACAAAGGGTTTCCCTCATATGTGGAGGCTAGTACCAATACCCCAGATAAAAATATTTCCCGTGGAGAGAATGCACTAAGTAAAGAACATACACAGAAAGACTGCATCAAGAACGTACTGAAATGGTGAATGGGAAGGGGGGAGGGTGGAGAGGGGACACAGTGTATATTACGATTAATGCATCTTACGCCCATCTAAATTTACAATGAGTTCAACAAGTAGCCAGTTTTGCCCAGAACACTGTCTACAGTATACATGGAGTTTTTCGTGACTTTAGTAAAAGTAAATATGTGTAGATTAAACAACATTGATTTTTACGGTTTTGATAAAAACGGTAAATCATCTGAGTTAAATGGAGATATAAATTTTTGTTGTCCACATTTGTTTTACATAAAAATTCTGGTAGAACAATAACTTTGGGATGGGCACATACAAATGTTCTCTATAATTTTGGGATTGGCACATATAAATTTTCTCTATAATTTCTTTGTTGTTCAGTATCACCTTGTAGCGTTCTCTTTAAGTTGATTTAACGTAAAAATTAATTTGGCTTCCCAAGTTAATCATATAAGATAGGGTCACCCAAAACAGCATGGTTGAACTTTATGGGATGAATCTGTTCCGTGATTCCACCCTATAGGTATGTATAGTCTATAATACAACTGTCTTCTGAGACTCATGGGTTTAAAAAAAAGGGGGGGGTGGGATACAGAAAGACATGAAAACCTTTTCATCAAAACCTTTGCATTCAATCTTAAAAGTAACTACGGGAAAAGATTGTGGTATGTTTTTCTCTTTTCTAAATCAGACATAAGCCTCAGAAGACATACCTTCAATGTTTTTAGGGGACTATGGTGAGGGTTTTTTTACTTTTCTTATTAAACATTACAGTTTGCACAGAATGACATATAATTTTGTCAAGGTATTAATTTTACTCCATATACTCCATATTCTTAATAGATATTGGTCTCCCACCCAGAAGCCCATGGAATAAACCTGGGACGACCATTGTTCACACCTTTGAGTGGCACGTGAACACTCTCCACTAGGGATCATACATTGATAGATGGCCACTCTACCTCCCCATTTAGAAAGAAAAAGAAAATGATGAGAGAGAGAGAGAGACAGAGAGAGGGAGAGAGACAGAGAGAGAGAGAGAGACAGAGAACAGGTTTTAAAGGAAATGCTGTGAAAATTACCTAGATCATTTCTTTTTCTTTTCTTTTCTTTTCTTTTCTGTTTTTGAGACAGGGTCTCCCTGAAGCCCCAGCTGTCCTGAACCTTACTGTGTAGACCAGGCTGGCCTTGAACTCACAAAGATCCACCTGCCTCTGTCTCCCAAGTGCTAGGATTAAAGGTTTGTGCCACCACGTCCGGTCAATCATTTCTTTCTTATAGCGTGTAATATTCTGTTTTCCCCAGAATAAAGTGTGATGTTTAATTTTTCTTTTCTGTAGAAGGCTAGCTCTATTTTTTATTCATCCACAGACAATCAAAATGAGTCTACAAAACTCTCCTCAAAGACACATCCCACTGGAAATTTTCAGAGGATCCCTTGTTTCATAATATCAGCTCCAGTGATTTGAAGTTAATTTTGGAGTGTTTGTTAGACAGATTCTCAACTAGTCCAAACTGGTCTTGAACTTGTTATATAGTAATGGATGATCTTGAACTTCTGATCCTCCTGCGTCTACTTCTGAGTGCTGAGATCACAGAGGAGACTTGAAGGCTTTATTTTCATTCTCCAACAGGCTCATGAGAAGAAGCAAGTCGGGTGGGGGACAGGACAGACAGAGTGAGGAAAGCATTCGGAGGAGTGGGCGGAAAGGAACTGCACTTTGCTGCACGGTGGTTTGTTTTATGTGTTCTCTGCATGTATCCTTCCCCAAGGACACTACACCCCTCATGTTCAAAGCAAGAACTTCTGATTAAAATGTTGCAAAAACTGAAGGTCAGAAGAAGGTTCTCAGTGGTTCAAGCACTGGACAGTGATGCAGTTGCCACAGCCCTGTGTGCTCAGTACAGAGATCATACTGGGAAAGGAAGTTTCTGCGTGGGAAGATCACACCCTACCTCTTCCTGGGAATGTGGTCCACTGTCTGAGCTGGACTAGAGAGAAGCGGGAGGGAGGGAGGGAGAGGCTAGGTGGTCTGACCATCTCTCCTTTCATTGCCCTTCCTGGAACCCTTCCCCAAACCCGTATCCGACATCGCCTTTGCACCAGTACCCTGGGGAACTGCCTGTTTCCCATTTTATCAAAAAGCCATTAGAAAGAAAAAGAAAGAGAGAGAGAGAGAGAGAGAGAGAGAGAGAGAGAGAGAGAGAGA
>VZQC01009623.1:613208-690392 GCA_009823505.1 Rhizomys pruinosus | reverse complement strand
CTCTCTCTCTCTCTCTCTCTCTCTCTCTCTCTCTCTCTCTCTCTCTCTCTCCTTTTCAGCTGTCACGTGTCATGATCTGAACAGTTTCTTTCTGAACATGATCCCACCGTGATGTTCTGCCTTATCATAGACCAAATATAGAAACCCCTGGAAATGATATGGGAATATCTCGGGGTCTTTGAGAGCGACAGAGCCTTTCTCAGCTCTGTTGTGCTTAGCTTAAGAGGCAAAGATCCTGGAAACTCAAGGGTTGCCAACGCCGTCTCAAGCCAGAGACTTCTGAGTTCTCCTCTAGCAAATTCGAAGAATGAAATTCACAGACCATAGACGGTGAGATTTAGAAAGAAATACTTTATTACAGGGAGCTTAGGAGAGAGGAAGAAGAGTTCCTGTACAGCAGGAGAGGGCGTCCCGAAGTCAGGACACCACTGAGTCTTATTTCTTGGGAGTTCATAAGGCTACATTTTAGGGAGGAGGGGAGAGAGAGGTGCCTCAAGCAAATATCAGCCCTTTAAATCTTATTTTGAATAATTTTATTTTTCCCCAGTAAAATATATCCGAAGTGAATAAAGAGCAGTCCCTACTCAAAACAGATAAAGCTATGAATTAGGAATTGCACAAAGTATAAGGTTTTGAATAATAGTATACATCTAAGTGTTACAGCAATGTAAAACAGAGAAGGTCTGCCACTGGAGGGAGTGGGCAGAGGAAGTTTCATAAAGCTGTCAACATTTAAATATTTGGGGACTTTTTGACCATCTGTCACTTTGTTAACTGCAAATTTTTAGGACATTAAGACTTAATTTTGAAAATACCCATGAGGTAGAGAAGTTTCTGGAATCTTTCTCTGTCTGGAACAAAGTAGCTCTACAAGGTGGAAACCAGTCTGGCCACACCTTAGTTAGGCACCAGCTGAAGGCTTCGTGGATGCGGTGCTTTGCCCTAGAGCAGGTCTGGATGAGGGAAAATAGCATAGGGGTGCCTAGGCCTGCGGAGGTGGTACAAGTGTGAGCATGAAAGGCCCAAAGAAGCCTGGAACCTTCTCTGTCTCCCTGGGACCAACCCTGCCACTCCCATGTTCACCATCGCCTCGCCACTGTGCGTTTCCATGCCCATGTGTGATCCATACCCACTGCCTCTCCTCCCCTCCGTCTCCTCTCCCCATATAAGATCCTGGAGCCATGGTCACTGAACCAGAAAGTAGCAAAGAGATTAAAATGCAAATAAGACATAAGAACAATAACAAAAACAAACCACCCCTCCAAATCCTCAAAAAAGGAACAACAAAACAAATATATATTGGAATCATAACACCAGAAAAATCTTGAAGCATGAAAAACCTTGAATATACCTGAACTGGTATGATGATCGTATGTAGTTTGACCTTGAAAGCAATGGACTGGGAACTGCCAGAACCACTTAACTCTGGAATGGCTTTGACATTGCCACCATGTGCATATTGTGTGAGAGACAAGAAATGACCTTCCAGGGCTGAGGATATAGCTCAGGGGCAGAGTGCTTCCTGTGGCACATAAGACCCTGGGTTCATAATGAGAGATGGAAGCAAAGGAGGAATGGGGGAAAGGGAGAGAGAGAGGAGAGGAGAGGAGGCAGGAAGGAAGGAGGGGAAGAGAGAGGGAAGAAGAGAGGGAGAGGGAGAGATGAAAGCAACAAACCAGACCTTCCAGGCATGAAGAGAAGATGTTCACTCCAATGTGATCAGAAATATTTAACCAACAATATGAGGAATGAGACAACATGGACACTGATGTGACTGTTCGAGTGACCGTAATTAGAGTCATTTGTGCATCTTGCAGACGCTGTATTACACAATGCCACTAACTGCACAAATTTTATGGGCTTGTAATGCATGGCCTTCTATTTATAGCACTGTTCTTCTCCCTGCCCTTCTCAGACCATATTTGAAGACTTTGCCCAGTGCTTAGGCAGCCCACTACCTCGCCACACGTAAATTCTGTGTCCAAGTACCACTCAGTTGGTGCCTTCATCAGAGCAGCCAGGACGTCTGAATCAGGAAACGCACTAACAAGAAGGGATGTGCCGCGAGGTTTTAAAAGGTTGAACAGGAAGAACCAGAAATAGTTTCAAGGCTTGGTGCTGCCTTCGGCATTTGGCATTAAACCCGTGTAGACTGGAGATTAATAACAGAGACCTTCAAGAAGCGTTCAGGAACAAATTAAATCCTCAGCAGTCTTTGGAAAATTCGAATGTTCAAAACTCTCTTTGATAAAGGAAAGAAGAAACAAAGCACAGAATTAGCTCAGTCAGGAGATTGAACTGCAGGGTTGATGATGATGATGACTACTAGTATGATTGTTCTTATTACTTATGCAGGGGCACTGCACGGTGTTCCGGTGAGGTCTGAGGATAGCTTTCTACAGGAGTTCTTTCCTTTCACCTAGTTTGTTTTGTTTTCTTTTTGAAGCAGGGCTTCTCTTATTTCTGCCCAGCTCTGTATTCCTGGTCCCTCAGCAACTGGAAGATTCTCCCCAGTCTTCCTCCCATCTCACCATAAAGTGCTGGGATTACAGATGTGGGCCACCACAACCATCCTTTTATATGGGTTCAGGGATCCAACACAGGTCACCAGGACTCAGGTCACCAGGCTTCCACAACAAACACCTCTGCCCACAGAGCCATTTCTGGTCCTTATTTGCTTACTTAAGACTTAAGGGGGCAGCCGGGCCTGGTGGCGCACGCCTTTAGTCCTAGCACTTGGGAGGCAGAGGCAGGTGGATCCCTGTGAGTTCAAGGCCAGCCTGGTCTACAGAGCGAATTCCAGGACAGCTGGGGCTACAGGGAGACCCTGTCTCAAAAAGACCAAAAAAANAAAAAAAAAAAAAAAAAAAAGACTTAAGGGGGGTCTTTTGGAGATAGGGTCTCCCTGTAGCCTAGGCCAGCCTGACAATTGCTATCTTCAGGCTGGACTCAAACTCACAGGGATCTGCCTTCCTCTCCTTCCCAAGTGCTGGAACTAAAGGTGTGTACCACCAGGCCTGGCTCTTTTTTAAGACTAATTATAGGGGACTGGAGAGATGGTTCAGCGGTTAAGAGTGCTGACTGCTCTTGCAGAGGACCTGGGTTCGATCCCCGACACCCACATGGTGGCTAAGAACCGTCTTTAACTCCAGTTCCAGGGGAATCTGATGCCCTCTTCTGACCTCTACAGCATTGCAGGACACGGGTGCACAAACCTACATGCAGACAGTACACTCATACACATAAAAAATAACAAATAAATAAATTTTTAAAAAAAGACATTATAGAAGATGATTATTGCTGGTGGATCAATGTCTAATGAAGCTCTAACTGACAAACAAGCGGAGAGTTCTCCATTCAGTTCTCACCCTCTCTGACTCATTTGTTCCTGGGAAAGCCATTTCATTCCTGTTGTTTCAATATATCTATCAATACAGTGTGGGAAAGATTGAGACCTGAGCATTGCTGGAATAAGAACTATGGTATGCTTGCCCACTGGGAGATCTGCAGCTCAGGCTCTGCAGAATTCCTCAGCTTCTGAAATGAAACATCCTGATTTCCCCAGCCACCAACTTCCTTCCAGAAGAGGAGGGGAAAATGAACAGGCTGTGACAATAATTTAAAAAGTACCCAACAGCCGGGCTGGTGGTGCATGCCTTTAATCCCAGCACTCGGGAGGCAGAGCCAGGTGGATCCCTGTGAGTTCAAGGCCAGCCTGGTCTACACAGTTAGCCCCAGGCCAGCTGGGACTAAAGGGAGACCCTGCCTCAAAAAGACAAAAAAAAAAAGTATCCAACAGAAGAGTGGGTGAGGGTACTAAATGTCCTGAGCTCAAAATGGAAATTGAGGCAAATGAGGAAACATGAGGCACTGATGGAACAAAAGCCAATAATAAAAAAAAGAAAATATACCAGTTTGTGCTATGTGCTGAGGTTGGACATAGTGTGAAGAAACATAATCTTTAAAACTTTGCTGGCACTTGGGAGATGATTCAGTAGGTAAGAGAGCATGAGGACCTGGGTTTGAATCCTCAGCAGCCAAGTAAAATGCCAGGCATGGTTAAGCATGCCTGCAAGCCCAGCAGTGGTAAGAGAAGACACATGGATCCCAAGAACTCACTTGCCAGACAGCTCAACCTACAGAGAGCTTCAATTCAGTGACAGATCCTAGCTTAAGGCAATAAGGTGGACAGAGATAAAGAAAGACACTCAGTGGCTCTGGCCTCCACCTGCATGTGGAAGGCCACAGACTCTCACACTTACAGACACACACACACACTCACACACACACACTGATTGTTAATCAGCATTTTGCAAACCAAACGTATGAATTAAAAAAAAATAACGGCTAAGTAAAATTATGAAGGAAGGCTTTCAAAAACGAGGAGAATGAACTAAAGGAAAAGACAAGGATAAGGAAATCTTAGAGGCTCGTTTCAAAAATGGAAAGATGCAGAATTAAATAAGGAACAGAAAGTAGAACAGAAAGTACTATTGGTTTGTGTTAATGGTCAGTGTAAAGGGGCTAACTAAAGAGCCTTGGTACATAGAAAAGAACCAAGGAACATGAATCAGAAATGTCTGCCCAGTGCTAGTGTAGAGGGACCACCAGGATTTATGTATATTTGGACTTTAATTGATGCCTTAGGGGTTTACCAGGAGATGAATTACTGAGGGTTGTTTTTTAGAATACCAAATGATGTTTTATTAAAATATAAGATTTATAGAAGTTCCCAGACAAGCCATACAAAATGGTCACATGCTTTTTTTTTATTTAAAAAAAAAAAAAAGAGGGGAGATCTACACTTGACAGCAAAGTCACAACATTATTAGTAAGGGCTGTAATGTATATTTAATTTTCCCATATTGGTTCAAACAATCAAGCTCGTCCAGCTCCAGAGTCTAAATAAAATTAGACTAGAGAGCATATTCTAAAGAACTGCTTAGCTCCATTTAACCACTGTAATTCGATTCCACAAAAGGGGAGGTGGGGGAAACCATAAAATTAAGATAAAACTACTTCCTCCTAAAAAATAAAATAAAAGCACCATACCCCTGCAGCTAGCCCTGACAACTACCTTCATTACAGTGCTTTATACTTAATCCGTGATGGGGAGATGAGAATGCGCAGGGAGCCCCTGCTTGTAAACACCTCTGGGCAATCCAGGTGACACTTCTAACTTCTGCTCATTATTTACAGCAGTGAATCAGGACAAGACAGAGATTTGCTAATGTGCATTTAATCACCAAAGATGCAGATGCCTGGCTTATTACTCTGTACTTTTTCTCTAGGACTGTGTCCACTGAACGCAAACAAAAAGGAAGAAGTCTTTACAGAACAGGAGAAATGATGCATCCCTGCTGATAAGATGACATTCGTATTATTCCTGGCATATAGCTTAGTCCAGGCTCTCACTTTTCTATGGTTTGGGTTTTGTTGGTCTTCCACTGTTCAGCTACATCATTTTTGGCATCCATCATCCCATAAACACAGACAGCATATATCCACCAAGGACCTTGGAATTCACTTAATAGCTGGTTGTTAACTTCTTCCTCTTATTTTCTTTTTTTGAGACAGGGTCTTCCTGTAGCCCCAGCTAGTCCAGATCAGTCATTAACTTCTTTATTTGGGGGGGGGGTGTTTTGTTTTGTTTTCTATCACACGTTCTGCTCTGCCAGGGGATCCTGGATATTGGGGTTTTTTTTTAGTTTTAGATTTTTTATTGATGTTTTGCATATTTCATACATCATTTCTTAGTTTAATTCAGACACATTCCTCTTTCCATGCCCCCCACCCCTGTTCCTGCATTCTGCCATGCGTGCATCTTTCTCTCAGTCTTTTTTTTTCCACATTTTTCCCCTTTAATTTTATATTACTTCAAAATATGCATACATATCCTCTACCCATATACCAATATTACAAAACCTGAACATAAGCGCTAGGTTAATTCTCAAACCCATTAAGGGATTCACTTTTTAACCATACTACTGCTTTCATATAAAAAAAAAAAAAGAAATATAACAAAGACAATGCTCAGTTTGCCTGACAACTAGGGATTTTGTGCGAGCATCCACAAATGAGGAACACCATACATCGTTTGTTTTTCTGGGACTGTTTTACTTCACTTAGCATAATGTCTTCTAGTTCCATCCGTTTACCTGCAAAATTCATGATGTCATCTTTCTTTACTGCTGTATAGCACTCCATTGTGTAAATGTACCACATTTTCTGTATCCACTGGTTGAGGGACATTTGGGTTGCTTCCAGCTTTTTGCTATTGGGATGGAGGGATAGCTCAGCCGTTAGGCTCAGGCTAACAACCAAAAATGGAAGTCATTAAATTCTTAAGCTTTACTCCCACATGAAAAAGACTTCAGGCTATTCTCACCACCCTCTATTTCCCAGTGCTGGGAATATAGAATATATGGGAAATTACTAGAAACAGAATAGAAACTTAGATTCCCACCAAAGTTGGACATTCAGAAATTCTAAGATGAGATCTAGAAATCAGAATTTTTAACATTTCACATAAAGAGTACAAAGAAAGACAAAGGGCAGGCAGGTGATGTGAGATGATTATTACAAGTGCACACTGCCCTGGCTCAGTTATCAATTCTTACTTTCACTCTCTCTATGCCTATGGGCAAAGGACTTTACCATTCTCTGCCTCATCTACCAGATGGACATTGTGGAATTGCAATGTGTGTGGTATTGTTGTGAACAGTACATGAGTTAACACCTATCACTTCTTTTCTTTTTTTTTTTTGAGACAGGGTCTCCCTTTAATCCCAGCTGGCCTGGAGCTTGCTGTGTAGACCAGGCTGGCCTTGAATTCACAGAGATCCGCCTGCCTCTGCCTCCCAAGTGCTGGGATTAAAGGTGTAAGCCACCACGCCTGGCCTAAGACGGTTCTTAGCCACCATGTGGGGGCTGGGAATTGAACCTGGGTCCTCTGCAAGAGCAGTCAGTGCTCTTAACCACTGAGCCATCTCTCCAGCCCAACACCTATCACTTCTTAAAAGTGTTAATACCAGGTGGGCATTGTGGCACACATGCCTTTAATCCCAGCACTCGGGAGGCAGAGGCAGGCAGATCTCTGGGAGTTCAAGGCCAGACTGGTCTACATAACGAGTCCCAGGCCATCTGTGGCTACAGGGAAACCTTATCTCATAAAGACAAAAAAAAAAAAAGTGTTAATACCTTGAGATGGTATTAGAGTACTCAAAAGAATCTTATTTGTTGTTGTTGAGGCAGAGGGTCACTATGCAGCCCTGACTGTCCTAGACTTCAAACTCAGAGATCCACCTGCCTCTGCCTACCAGCGCTGAGATTAAGTGTGTACTACCATTCCTAACTCTAATCTTATCTGTTTTAAAGGTTGTTTTGTTTTGATTTGTTTTTCAAATAAGCATGTAAATACTTTTTGCAATTTTGTTATTATTATTTAGCCCTCCTAGATACAGATTGTCTCTGCTGGAGGGTGGGGGCCCTGCTCCCATGGCTGCAGGAAGCCTGCTATGCAAACCTTGGTTTCCCCACCCCATGCTCCTGCTGCTGACCCCCAGTGAACTGCCAACCAGAAGGCTGCCTTGAGGGACAGACAGCCTCACACTTCCTGGAAAATATGGTGAGCCCAGCCTACTTGCTGGACCGCAAAGCAGGCTCAGTCATTTCTCTTCGGTCTTCTATTACTGGCCACCCCATTCCCAAGGCTCACGCCTCACCCCAAGCATTGCACGCTTCATCCCAGATTTCTAGACCTTCCCTTTGTGGTACTTATCGAAAACGAGCTTCCCAAATGAATGCAGACAGGATCCATGCTTTGTTTGTTTGTTTGTTTTTGTTTTATTTTTTAAAATCCCTGATATTAGACTGTATTCAAAGTTGATATGTGACACATGGTAATATATTCAAATTGACTTTTAAAGGTTCCTATGATCTGTGGATCAGCTAATAAATGCTTTTTTCTATTCAAATAATCCACTTGTATAGATAGTTTTGAGCTTTGGGGGTGAACCATGCTAAATATAAATGTTATTTTTTCTGCTAATATAGCAAAGAATGAGAATTAGACACCAAGTGTAGATCTTCCCACTGGTATTTTCTCCAGTTCCTGATTTACATCTTTAACTCATTTTTTTTTTTCTTTTTACAATCTCAAGAACCACATTGAATGCACAGTGAACTCTGCCTATAATCCTGGCACTAAAGGGCTAAGGCCATAGCAGGACAAATTTGAGGCCAGGTTGGGCTACATGATGAAGTTATTGTCTAGCCTGAGCTACATGGTGAATGTTTGCCTCACACACACACACACACAAAAAAAAAAAAAAGGCCCTCATTGGGTCTCACGACCTGGTAGATGCATTGGATGACTTTGTCTCTTGGGATCTGTTCTTTTTTTACTTGTTCTATTTTGTGTTTCAAGGTTTTAAATTCATTTTTCAGTTTCTCTTTATGAGCTGCAAATTTTTACATAATTTCTCCCCACAAGGTAAAAAGGAACAATTAGACTGTGTACTTGCTGACAAGTTCCTCTTCTAATCCCAAGAACTGTATTTGCTTTAATCCTCCCTCATTAAATACACCTCTAAGAAGTGACTTCATACATTTCACAATGCACCGCACCCTTTAAAGCAAAGGCTTCCGAGAGCCAGTGACTCAAACCTTGTGCTGTTTTGCATAATGCTACAAGCACCCTTCTGTTAGAAGATTGGCATTGACCAGTGCCTTTCTACCAGCTCCTGAACCCATAAGGCATTAACTCACATGTGTGAGGCTTCTTTATAAAAGTAGAAAAGGCACGGGACAGCCTACATTTGTTTAATGTCTCTTTATGAACTGTTCTTTACGTATCTGGTTTAGGAGATTCCCGTCATACCCTCATAGCCACCGGGTATGCACCAAAGTGGCTTTATCTGTCCTCAGGGTACCTGCAATGCTCTTAGCAAGGATTCCTTCATGCAAAATCCCCTTTTCCGTTCTCACTCCTCCTCAGATGCTTCAGTCTGAGAGAATTCTATCTGGTAAAATTTCTAAGTTACTTGTTCCCTACAAAAAAAGAAAAAATTTAAAAAGACAGTAGAAGAATGTTTTAACGTGGATTAAGAACATGATGGTGCTTACTTGACATCTAGCCTAGATAGAGGCAGAAAGATGAGGAGTTCAAGGTCATCCTCAGCTACATAGCAAGTTTGAAGCCAAACTGGGCTACATGAGACCTTGTTCCAACAAAAATAAATAAATAAATAAATAAATAAATAAATAAATAAATAATAAACAAACAAATAAATGGCAGGTCTTTATTTCAGTTGCTGTGCCAAAGCCCTTGAGGTTATCCTTGACTCTTCTCTCTTCACAACACAACAAGCAACCCATAAGAAATCCTCTACCTGTAAAATAGATCCATCCAGAATTCAGCCACTTTTCACACCTGCACCGCTGCTTTGGAGTCCAGCCACCATATCCCGCACCTGCAGCACTGCAAGACTGCCACTCCTGGCCCCTGATCCCATGCTTACTCCACACACCCAGCTGTCAAGGTAGGAGAAGAAAGTGACTCCTTTTCAGGCCATGTCACACTCTATTCAAGACCCTGTCTGCAGTGACTTCCTAGCTCACACAGAACAAGACAATATCTTCTCAGCAGCTAACTGCAATTGCCCTGACCTCAGTTCCTGGTCCTCGAACATTCTGCTTCAGTCTCACCGTCTCCTTGATATTGCCCAAACACTCTCTTGCCTCAGCATTCCCACATTAACTCTCTCTTCTGCTTTTTGACCCACTAAACTATTTGGTTTATCTCTTTTTCTCTTACAAGTCTTTGCTCAAATCTGACTTCTGATTAGAGCTTAACTTAATCATGCTATTTAGTACCATAATCTTCCTGGAACACTCCATAAGCCATTACTTTGGCATCGCTGTGTCCAAACACCTGACAGAAACTACATAAGGGAAGAAAGGTCTATTTTGAAGCATGATTTCAGAGGAATTTGTTTCCATCATGCAGGAAGGGAACGGTGGAGCTGGTGGCCTCTAACGCCAGCGGCGGAGACCCCCCCAGGAAGCAGAGACAGCAGGCCAGGCCCAGGACCAGGGGCAGGGAGCCTTCAGAGGTTCACTCCTAGGACCTTCTTTTGCTAGCCAGGCTCAACCTCCTAAAGGTTCCAGGGCCTTCAAAATAGCACTATAAGCTTCCCAAGAATGAAGTGCTCAAAGCATGAGTGTGTGGGAAGCGTTTCAGTTCAAACCATAACTCTCAATCTGCTTTTTTACCTTATTCTAATTTTTCTTTTTACGTGGGATTTTTCTACCCTTTAACCCAATAAAGTCCCCATAAATCTAGTCAGAAACAACAAAGGGATCAAGAAGAGCTAAAATAACTCTTTGGTTATTGAAATCTCCTGTGCACACAGACACACACACACAAAGACAGTACTATTCTAAAAGCTAAAAAAATCTTGATAACACAAAGTATCAATACTAAGGATGAAGAGGAAATAAAACTATTATATACTTTAGTTGGGTTCAAATCCCAGCACCCACATGACGGCTAACAACCATCTGTAACTCCAGTTCCAGGTGATCCAATGCCCTCTTCTGACCTTCATGGGCATTGCATGATAAGGGTGCACTTATACACATGCAGGCATAGCACTCATGCACATAAAATAAAAATAAAATAAAATAAATTTTAAGAAATTAATTGATCTACCTACTTTGGAAAACAATTTGGCAATACTTGGTAAAGATGGGAGTACATGTATCCTAGAATGCAACAGATCCATTTTAAGGGCTGGAGCTAGATAGCCACCTATGGTGGAGTACACATGTGACCTCCCAACATTCAAGAAGGCTGAGGCAGAAGGATTGCCTCAAGTATGGGGTCAGGCAATCCTACATAGGAAGATCAGAGAAACAGAAGAAATGCTCCTGCAGAAGCTCTTGTATACACAAGCCCTGGTGAGCAGCATGCTCAATGGAGCTTTGCTGGGCCCCGCCCAAAGGAAGTAATTAAAATTCTGTCAACAAAAGAATATGTAGATAAATTTAAGAGTATATAAGAAAACTTCACCAGCAGTAAATTACAAAAACATAATTGTGAACCTTCTTTTGAGACAGGGTTTCATCTAACTTTAAAGTCCCTATGCTGAAGGTAACCTTTAATTTCTAAACCCCTGTGGGATTATGCCAAGTTTCATGCAGTGCTGGGGATCAAGTCCAGGGCTTCATGCATGCTAGGCAGGCACTACCAACTGATCTACAGCCTCAGTCCCTACCACTGTATATTGAAAGAAAACAATGTTAATGCTAATGTTAATCATATAAATATTTGTAGACATAAATTCACCAACTCTAAATTTAAAACATAGACAAGGAAAAAGTAGCCATGTTTTGCAGTAGATCACAAAATGGTCACAACTTTCCACCTCTCTAGAGATCTACTTCCTCTTACGTGATAACTTTACTATTTCCTCCAGGCTGTTTTCTCATCCTTTGAATCAGTTGATCTTGTGAGTACCTTTTCTTTTCTTTTTTTTTTTTTTTTTTTTTTGGCTTTGTGAGACAGGGTCTCCATGTAGCCCCAGGTAGCCTAGAACTCGCTATGTAGACCAGGTTGGCCTTGAACTCATAGAGATCCCCCTGCCTCCACTGGGATTAAAGGCCTGTGTGCCACCATGCCTGGCTTTGTGGAGTCTTTGCCAGAAGCACTCACTCTGATAGACTGCCACTGCTGCCTTGTAAATAAACCTGGGTTAGCCTTTGGAATGATGAGCAATGCAAGGCCAGACAGCCTCACTGCCCCAGCCTACAATTAACTAACACAGACATATGATTGAGGTCCTGCCCAAACAATCCAAGCCCCAGGTGACCTGCCAGTTGACTATAGACAGTAAGTAAGCCCTGATAAGGTACGCCTAGCTACTTCCTAACAGTGGATCCACAGTCTGACCTGTGGACTCGAAAATCAGTAAGAAGTGGTGGTTGTTTTAAGTAACTCAGTTTTAGGAGGGGTGATATTTCTCTCACAGCAGAAGATGACAAAAACTTATACCATCTTTAGAACTATGATTTCTAAGGAGAGAGAGAAGGGAAGAGCACCATAAAGAGAGGCCCTTTGCCCCTTCACTTTGTTTTTCCTGTAGCCCCTGCTGGCCTGGAACTTACTGTGTAGACCAGACTGGGCTTGATCTCATAGAGATCCACACATTTCTGCCTCCCAAGTGCTGGAACTAAAGGCACGGGCCATCACCCTCACCCCTTTACTTTTAAACCATTAAACTAATTATTTTTCAATGCTTGGGATAGAACCCAGGGCTTATCTAAGTAAGTGCTCTCCTAGTGTATGATATTCTTAAATCTACAATTACCTTTTGAAGATTTGAAAGTCCTCAAATTCTGTGTAAAATCTATGCAATAGTAATCTAGTAGTCTGTTTTGTTTTGTTTTGTTTTGTTTTGTTTTGTTTTGGGGGGACAGCATGGGACTACTGTGAATCCTGGAAATACATCTTCAGTTTACATAAGCATGTGCCAGTTCTGCCACTTCTTGCCATATTCACGCAAATATAGAGAAGTAAACAGCACTAAATGATTTGCATCACCCTTTGGTTCCCGCATACACTGGCAGCACAGAAACTTGGACATAGTAGACTTTGACTTATGTAACTGACCTCTTGAGCCACAGTGACTCAGACAAACCACATATTTTAGTCACACCCCATGGTGTGGTAGTGTATAAACAAGAGCTAAGAGAAAATATCAAACTTTCAATTAATCAGAGCTTAAGAAATAAACATTCTTTCCAAAAAATCTAATTTTAGGAAGAAACAAACTGGTATCCAATATATTGTTTTAATTTTCAAATTGAGTCCTTGGGCCAATGCAGAGTCACTAATGTTTTCATGTTTGACATTAAGGTAGGAGACTGCATAAGCTTATTGAGGGATATGATTGCCAAAGACTAAGATAAAATGGGTTTCTATTTGATTTTCACTTGACCAAAAAATTAATTTAAATGTCATCCAATGCTGATTTTATTGAAAGAGAATTGTTTATTGTAGTTTTGCTATAAGTCCAAGATTTTAAAAAGTGCTTAAACATTAACAGAATACAGGAGCAGCCATTATAAATAATCTATGTAAAATTAGGCCTGACTATAATTGCAAATCTACAATGCCACCTATTGAAAAAGTTCCATTAGTCTTTACAAGCCAAAATATTTACAAGAAGCCATTATTCCTGATAGTCATGAGATTCTTTTTATCTTAAAAGACACAACTGAATTAAATAAAATAGTAATCATTACCAAAAACTTGGGGTAACAGCCTGAACAAGCAATAACCAATTTCTGCCCTCAGGATCCAGGAATGTAGAAACTCCTTTACATGGAAAAAAAATGGAGATGTCTGGAGCTAACATCATTCCAAGAGATGAGAACAGACATTTGTCACTAAAGACAAGACACCAGAAGGACTTAGAGGAGCCTGAGGCAAGGCGACAGTATCAGCTAGAAAGTATGCACTCTGAAATTCCTCAAGTTGTACAGCAACCAAGGCGGAAGAATAATCAAGGCTACACACAGTTAAATAGTGATTAATTTCATTTATAAACAGAAGAGAAGGCTAATCCTTTCCAATCTACTTAGCTCTTAAATAAATTAATGGACCCTTTTCCTTTCTGATGCTTCTACCATATATAATGATTAAGATGAAACCTTGTTAAAACCTCAGATTTTTAAGTATTTTTTGTTGTTATTGTTACTGTTGTTTGGTATTTTGAAACAGGGCTACGTGGCCACGGCTGGCCTGGAACTTGCTATGTAGAGCAGCCTGGCCTTGAAGCACAGCAGTCTTCCTGCCTCCACCTCGCCGGTGCTGAATTTACAGGCCTGTGATACCACATTTGGCCGATAGGTTAAAGTTTTAACAAATAATGATTCTAGAGCTTCAAATAGTGCAGCAAAAAACCAATGTGGCAGAATGAACCAAATATCCAATGTTCGAGAAAACAAAAAACAAAGCATGTAACAATAACAGTAAAAGTGAGGCTGGGGAAATGGCTTAGAAGATTAAGGGACTTGCCATAAAGCCTAATGACCTGAATGTAATCCTCAGGACCCACATGGTCACAGGAGAGAACAGGTTCCCACAAACTGTCCTCTGATCTTCGTGTGTATGCGGCGGCATGAGTGTAGACATATACACATACATACAAACACATGATAAAAAAATAAAATGTAATAAAAAATAATAATAGTAAAATTGTAAATAAGTAGAGCTGAGCTGAGCTGGCCTAGGTGAGGCCTGTAGTCCCAGCATTTTGGAGGTTTGCAGCAGGAGGATCAGAAGTTCAAGGTCATCCTCCTCTACACAGCCAGGGCTACATGAGACCCTGCCTCAAAAACAAAAACAAGAAAAAAGAAGAAATATATATATATATATATATGTATATATATATATATATATATGGCACTATTCTAAGACCTTTATACATTTTAATTAATTTATTAATTTAATATCTTTATGAAAAACTAATATTATCTCCATTTTACATATATGGAAACTGAAGCATAGTTAGGCCTGACTGTGCTTCAGAGCTTATAAAAGGTGGAGCAGAGACTTGGTCTTCCTGAGTCTGAATCTAGAACTTGTGATCAGCCACCATAATGTCCTGCTCTCAGTAGACAGAGAAGCAAGGTGAAGAGTGTGAGAAGGAAGCCTCCCTGTTTTGCAACAAGGAAACCTCACTGTTTGCACTGGGCTTCAGCCAATAACAAAGCATAATGTCAGGGATCTGGGGGGAGGGGCTGCGCTCATCCCACACTCACTTGCCAAAAGCACAAATGCATTCACATTTTGGGGCAGACCAATCCAGAAAATTCAAGCATCTCTCATTCTCCCTTTGCAAAAGTAGTCAGAGAAAAACGAAATAACAAAGCAAGTAGGCAAAATGAGGAGTTCAATATTCCAGAGCTCACTATTTACTAAGGCCTCAGGAAGATCTGGAAAAATGAACTGAAGCCGGAGAAAAGCTGTCCAAGAATTAAATTCCACCCCTGCTAGGTTTAGCGATTTTTGTTATAGAAATATCTAACAAACTCTCAAATGAAGGCTCAAGCTCAGGTCTCCCAAGAAGAACTGAATGTAGCTCTAATTTCATAATGCAATCTATAAACCACTCTCCAAATGCAAGAGGAACTGTGTCCAGAAGAAGACCTGAACCAGAGAAAGTCCAAGTGTGTGTTAAAATGGAGGAAGACAAAAAGGAGAGCAAGGAGCTGTGCATGAAGTTGGTAGAGTGCTTGCCTAAGGTGCATGAAGACCTAGGTTTGTTCTCCAGCACCGTGGTGCACATCTGCAAGGCCAGCACTTGAGAGGTGGAGGCAAGATCTGAAATTCAAAATCATCCTCAGCTACATGAAAAGTTTGAGTCCAGCCTAGGATACATGAACCCTATGGGAAAGAGAAGGAGGGAGGAAGGAAAGGAGGGACTGAGGCAAAATATCCCACTGGCTTAGCCTCCTACAACATTCCAAGCCTTAACCCAAGCTCCCACATCTCCGTTGGCGCCCTCTCACCGAACAGAATATGTTCACTTAGTAAATTATAATTTTGAAATACCACCTAGAAATAATCTTTGTTCAGAAATGCCTTTCTTCAAAATGTACAGACATCTTTGGAATGTTGCTAGTTTCTGTATTCTTTAAGATCACTGCAGTTCCATTTTAATTGCTCTTTGTTCTCAGGAGATATCACATCTTACTTAGATGCTGTTAGTTAATTTAACATCTTAGCCTTTACTCTTCAAATATTTATCAACTCAAACCATGCTCTCCAGGCACTATGCAAATATACAAAGTGCTTGAGACACTAATATAAAAAGTCCCCATGCTTTTCAAAATTTAAAAGTCATGACTACAGATGAGATTTTTGAGTTGTATATGTAAAACTAGGGATAAAAAGAATTCTTCACATGTGCAAACTCTGATAATTGTTTATCTTCCTGGAGCACTTTGGAAAATTCTAGGATAGAATCAGGGCTTGGAGAAAATTTCCCAAATCAATTAGTAATGCCTCCCCTTGCCCACATGTGATTTTATTCATATTTTATATTCATGACTTCTTGCAGTGTTAGAAGGAAAAGGGTCAGGTATGGAATATCAGATGTTCATATTTAAAGAGTAGATGAAGGAGAAACAAGAACTGCAGAAAACTATTGGATGGCAATGTCATCCAGCTGAAAAGGAGAACGTTTCTGGAAAGAATCCATCAATATGTCACATGTCATATTTACCTTGAGGAAGAAGTTTAGAAAATTGAAATTCATTGGTGACCTCTTTGAAAGCAGTTGCAGGTGGTGGTGGAGAGGAAACCTAAGGACAGAGACTGAAAAAGTACCGAGTACAATCTACATTCTTCTAAAACTCTGAGATTCCTCACACTCCGTGCTGTTGCTTCGTAGACGATAATGCTTGTTCGATTCTGGATTTATTTCTTTGTGATTACAAATTCTAAATTCAACTTCTAGGCTATGTTCTTCTAATCTATCTAAATTTCTATTATATGACTTTTCTTTAAAAACAGGTAATTCTGGGAGCATTTGTACATTATTTTCACACTAAACTCAAACTTGCTTTGTCTTTTTTTTATTTTTGCTAAATAGCATAGAAAATATTCCATTATTCTAGGGTATTTACAATTCCTGAGACATCAGATTGGCACTCACGATGGCTCTCTTCAGTCAAAGTTTCACGTATTCAGGACTGACAGAGTATAATTGATGAATACATTCTGGGTCTTTAAAAAAGTTTTAGAATTTTTTTAAAGGGGGGATGGTTTCCACTTCTTTTTTATTTATTTATTTTTTATGTGTATGAATGTACTATCTGCATGTAGGTTGGTGTCATGCAATGCTGTGGAGGTCAGAAGAGGGCATCGGATTCCCCTGGAACTGGAGTTAAAGACGGTTTTTAGCTGCTATGTGGGTGCTGGGAATTGAACCCGGGTCCTCTGCAAGAGCAGTCAGCGCTTTTAACCACTGAGCCATCTCTCCAGCCCCTAGAAGTTTTTTTTAAACATGAATTGGTTAAAGTAATTAATTACATCCCAGTGTAAATTATTCAGTAAGGAATATTTAACCTAAGTCATCATTTATTTAAGAAGGAAAAAAATAAGTGTTTTCCAAATATGAATTCTCAATGTGACTATTCACTAAAGTAAAGATAATTTTACTCTTTCCTCATAAAAGTCACAATGCTGAAGCTACTCAGTAGATACCCAGGGCCTGACCGCCATGGCTCACTGCTGAGAACCTGGAAATACCAGTTTTCACTTTGACATCAAGGTTTGTTCTAGGGAAAGGACTGTACTCAGTGTCTCGGGTTAATCTGATTTTGCCACACTTTTATACCTCTGAACAAAAAAAAAAAAAAATGAAATCAGGAGTCAGAGAAATGGAAAGAAGGTAAGCTGGGAGAAATAAAGCATGAGCAGAGGTAAGAATTCTGTCTGTTCTCCACCCTGCTGAGGGAAATCAGCAGTTGGCTGGGTCATGGAGGTGAGTTAGGTCTCTCCGTCCTTTTTTTTTCTGTCTCGTCTGCCGCCCTCATTCTCAATCACAGGAAGTGGAAATGAGATATGAATTAGAACAAAGAACAGCTCCATACTCATTTCATTCTAATTTTTGTTTGTTTTGTTAGTTTGGATGGATGGATGGATGAATGGATGGATGGATGGATGGATGGATGGATGGATGGATGGATGGATGGATGGATGGATGGATCAACTGAGGCAGGGTCTCCTCATGCAGCCCAGGCCAAACTTGAATTTGTGATACTTCTGCCTCTGCCTCCAGAGTGTTAGGATTACACCAGCACTCTTAGATTCGAGTTTGAATTTAAGCATTTGAAGAGGGAAAACAATTTGAAAATTCCATTAGCCTTTGGTCATTTTAAAGCCACAAGCCCACTGTGAAGGTAAGTTATATTAGCTAAAATGTGTACTCTTATACAACTTGGGATGAAGAAATGCCCTCCTCTACACCATGAGTCATTACGTAAGTTATTCCAGCTATGTGAATAGCTTGTGTAGCAAGAATTAAGTCATTTTTATTAAATATTGCTATAATATTTGTGTCATCTAATTTAAAAGTTAAGATTGAAGCTTTGTTGTAACACATATAAACTTCTAGCTCATTACTTCATGATCACATTAACAATACTTTTTTCCATTTATATTGACATCTAGTAAATATTTAGTCTTAACTAGGGAAAACAGTTCTTTTTTTTTCCACATAAATTTATTTTTATTTTTTTAACAAATCTAGACCGGTGTTCCCGCCCATTCCCCCACCCCGCCAGAACTCATGCATTCTGCCAAACATGCTTTTCATCTCTTAGTCTTTCTCAATATTCTCTCCATGAGGAAGTTGACTGTTTTGAGCAGAAGTTCACTGTTTCAGTCAGTTCTTTGATGCAGTCCTTTCTGTTGTTGTTGTTGTTTCCAATATGCATTACGCCCAACTGCTTTGGACAAAAGCTCAGGGGGCCCTACACAAGAAATACTTACAACTGGGTAATTGGCACTAGCATCCACAGATGAGGGATACCATTCGTCGTTTGTTTTTCTGGGACTGTGTTACTTCACTCAGCATGATGTCCTCTAGCTCCAGCCATTTTCCTGCAAAGCTCATGATGTCGTCTTTCTTTACTGCTGCATAGAACTCCATTGTGTAGATGTACCACATTTTCTCTATCCACTCGTCAGTTGAGGGGCATTTAGGTTGGTTCCAGCTCCTTGCTATTGTGAAGAGAGCTGAAATAAACATGGCCGTGCATGTATCTCTGTGGTGGCGTAAGTCTTGAGGGTACATGCCCAGGAGTGGTATGGCTGGGTCGGGTGGCAAGTTCATTCCAAGTCTTCCAAGGGTTCTCCACACTGCTTTCCATAGTGGCTGTATGAGTTTACATTCCCACCAGCAGTGGATGAGTGTTCCCCTTTCCCCACAACCTCTCCAGCACTTGGTATCATTTGTTTTCTTGATCCTAGCCAGTCTTATTGGAGTAAGATGATATCTTAAAGTGGTTTTGATTTGCATTTCCTTAATGATTAGTGATGTTGAACACTTCTTAAGGTGTTTCTCAGACATCTCTAATTCCTCACTTGTGAAGTCTCTGTTCAGTTCTTTGCTCCATCTATTGAGTGGGTCATTTGTTTTCTTTTTTCTTTGTTTTTTGAGTAGTTTATATATTCTGGAAATCAATGCTTTGTCAGATGTGTCTGCAGTCATCTAACAGTTCTTAAATCTAGACAGTCTAACCCATAGCCAGAAGTTTCATTCTGTCAGAAAAGCCATTTTTCATTCTCTATTGGAATTTTTAAACTTCATCTTCAATGATCAATATAAGATTAATCACATAAAATATGTAAAGTCAAATCATTCCTTGTTTAGAATCATCGAGTGCAATCCAGTTCTAAATGGTATGTGGATTTTCACTTTCATTGGCTAAATCTTAAGCAAACTTGTCTGGATTTGCCATTTAAGGTGAATGAAAATTTATTCAATTTTTACTGTGTTCTATCTGTATCGAGTATTTTACATAAATAATCTCATTTAATGCTCACTATAATTTTCTAAGTTAAGATCATTATCCTCATTTTACAGATGAGGGAACAAATGTTTAAGGAAATTAAATGCCAAAAAGGCAAAGTCAAAACTGAAGTCACATCTCCTGGGCCCTTGGGAAGTGAAAGAATGTCAGATAGAAAGTGAGCAGTTGTCAAATTCAGGAGAATAAAAATCTACATGTTCCTGGAAAACTCAGCAGAACTGAAATTTCACTCCCTTGGTGGTGGTTTGGACCATCCTTCCGGCATTGGATAAATCCCCACTGATCGACACCTATGTGATTCACCTGGAAGATTGGAACTCAAAGCTGAGAACTTCATCAGAATCGCAAAATGATGCCATCCTCATTCTATGAAGAAACAAACAGAAGCTCAGGAGGATGAACATTTCTAGAAGGTCACAAGATCCGTAAGGAATGGAGCCCAGACACACACACACAGGTCCTCCAAAACCAAATCCGCTGTTCTTTTCTGAGGTAGACCATGTGACCTTTTCAACGACAGTACTCTGCTAAATTCAATGAAGTCATTCAGCCTTTCATTTAGCTTCCTAGTGATCTTTCAAGAAAAATTTGGACTGTCCTCCCAACCTTAGGATACTTAAGTTACACATTTGACCTTGAATATAGTCTTGAACTAAACATAGGACTGTTCTACTGTGTTTGAGATACAAGTACTGTCTACTTCAAAGAGAAGACATGAATCTTTCTACCTCTGCATAGATCCTGGAACTAGCAAGGGTTTTACACACAGGAAATAGTGGTGATATGAGCCCATCAGCAATAAATGGGATAATTGCTCAATGGTGAATCCTTGGAATGACCGACAAACATGGCCCTTAGAAAGAATTCTATAAATGCTACTTAATAGGCTCAGAAAGAACACAGTCATAGTGATCACTTTGGGTGCTGACCTGTTGCATCCAAGGTAGGGAGCTCAAAACCTATGAAGATTGTTATATGATCCACAGGGATGGAGGAAGAAATACAAGAATTTCTATACCAATCCCATTATTTACCCCATCAGTTTAAAATTTCTATCTTGTTTTATGATGCATATAACACATTAACAGAGTATTATATAAATAATATATAACTAATATATAAAAAATAACAACATAGCCAGGTGTGGTGGTGCACACCTTTAATCCCAGCACCCAGGAATCAGAGGTAAGCAGGTCTCTACGAGGTCAAGGCCAGCCTGATCTACATAGAGAGTTCCAGGCCAGATGGGGTTACAGGGAGATCCTGTCTCAAAAGGATCAAAGATAAATAAACAACAATATAACTTTTTTGTCTTTTTTGAGACAGTGTATTCTTGCAGTCCCAGCTATCCTGGAACTCATTATGTAGACCAGGCTGGCCTTGAACTCACAGAAATCCACCTGCCTCTGCCTTGCAAGTACTGGGATTAAAGGCCTGTGCCACCACACCAGGGTAATATAACTTTTAACAGAGCAGCATAGATTTATTGAGGAAAAGTGAGACTGAGAGGAGTTCCAAAAGAGGAATAGCCAGATAACTATAAATTTTTTTTTAAATGGAACGCTTCACGAATTTGCGTGTCATCCTTGCGCAGGGGCCATGCTAATCTTCTCTGTATTGTTCCAATTTTAGTATATGTGCTGCCGAAGCGAGCATGATAACTATAAATATTAAGGTCATATGATACAAAAGGTGGTTATTTTAAGGGTTTATTCAATTTACTTTATGTATATGTGTGTGTGCCTGAGTGTGTGCATGTGCACCACATATGTACAGGCAGTTGTGAGGTGGGTGCTAGGAACCAAACCCAGGTCCTCTTGAAGAGCAGCAAATACTCATCAAAACTGAACCATCTCTCCAGCTCCATGAGCTCTGAGTTAAATGTTAGAACATTTTGGTTAAGGTCATCTCATGTGTCTTGTCCTGTATGAACTTGGTAAAGGATCAAAACTCCTTATTGGCAGTTTTAAAACATTGATAGGCCTAGGAATCATTTGTGTAGCTTGTTAATGGCATAGACAGTCCTTTCTATATAACTCAGTATATATGTAGTAGGATCCAAACACCTGCATTTTTAATGGCCAGGTAAACCGGCTGCAGATTGTTCTCACCTCACAAAGCTGTAGTGGCCAAGAACCCTCCAACCTCCCTCCACTGTCATCTATCTATGAAGCTTTGAAAACCAAAAGGATAAGAATTCTCCTAGCAGGAATAATTGCATATCAGCTATGAACTTAATGCTTTGAAAAAAAGATATAATGTTGACAATAGTGGTGACAAAATGAAACACTTTATTGAGCATCACTTGGGGTAGTTTATTTCTAAGCATTTTTGTAAACCTACAAGGTTGCTGTCATCAATTGCATAGTATGGAAGAAATAGGTCTCAACAAGACTAAGTAAGTTACCCAAGACTTTCAATGACTGTCTAAAAGACTGTAGGATCTGAAAAACTTTCTTTATATTACGACAGTCCATCATCCTACAGGTGTATAGAACTGTGTTTTTGGCCTTGATCTCTGCACTGTATTCAGATGTGCATGACTCTACAGTGGCTGGGAATCAGGCTGGTTTCCTCACTTGTCTTTGTTCACAATGAGCCTGGAAAGTCCAGACTTGGTTTATCGATGCTCTGTTGTAATAATCTTCCCACAGAGATACTAAGATGATGACTCAAATACAAATAGTCCAAAGTACTACATAGAATTCCATTTCTTAGGCCCTCAACTGCCGTCTGTAAAGTTGTAAGGTTTGAGCTAAATACCTATTCAACTGTTTTTTATTTTTATTTATTTATTTATTTATTTATTTATCTGTATGAATGTACTGTCTGCATGTAGGTCTGTGCACCTGTGTCGTGCAATGCCTCAGAGGTCAGAAGAGGGTGTTGAATTCCCCTGGAACTGGAGTTCTCCTCTCAGCGACCATGTGGGTGCTGGGGATCGAACCGGAGTCCTCTGCAAGAGCAGTCAGCCCTCTTAGCTGCTAGGCCATCTCTCCAGCCCCACCTATTCAACTTTTATATCCCAAAATGTAAACAATTATAATTGGCTTTAGCATTTTTCAGGGCATGACAGTTCTTTATTTAAGGGTCTTCTGGTTTCAGTGCCAGATCCATGACCCACCTTCCGCATCCTCCTCCAATGAAAATTTATCAACTTTCTTGTAAAAACAAGTAATTTACCCCAGAAGGACATCTATACCATCCTCAACTAGAGCAACTGGTAGGGGCATAAACCCATGAAGCAACTTACGGGTACCAAGACTCCGTTAACAGTGAAAATTCAATCCAGAAAGCCATGCTCATTACAATATCTTCTATCTGGGATTGCTCACATTGAGGGAAGCTGGTTGCCTTGCCATGAAGACAAGCAGCACATAGACAAACTGAAAGCAGGTGAGAGGAACTGATTCTTAGCCTGGTGGTCAAGATTTGTAATCCTAGCATTTGGGGCGGGGGTGTAGAGAGGCAGTATGAAAAGACAAATGTTGTCCTTGACTACATCCTTGACTACATAACATGTTTGAGGCCAGCCTAGACTACATGAGACCCTGTCTCAAAAAACAAAAGGGAAGGGACTGGAGAGATGACTCAGCCATTAAGAGCACTTTCTGCTCTTGCAGAGGATCTGGGTTCAGTCCCCGGCACCCACATGGCAGCTAATAACCATTTTTAACCCCAGTTCCAGGGGATCAGTCATCCTCTCCTGGTTGCACCAAGTACGCACATGTTGCACTTACATATAGGTAGGCAAAATGCTCATACACACAAAATAAATAAATAAAATCATTTTTAAAAGAGAAAGGGAAAAAAGAAGGAAGGAACTGAGGCCTTCAACAGTGAGCATCTTGTGCCAGTGGTCTTGGAAATAGGTCATAAAGCCCCATCATAAGTCATGGAGCCACGATGCAGACACTTTTGACTATAACTTCATGAGAATCCTGAGCCAAAACCTCTCAGCTAAGCTGAATCCAGATTCCTGACCCTTAGAACCTGTAAGATAACAAATGTTGCTTCAAACTTAGACATACACATACACAACAGTACTCCTAGGACTCATCTGTGGTATATGGTACCCAAGCCGACCCCAAGCCCTACCAGGAAGACCAGTCTGTCTCCTGTAACCGTATGAACTCCTAGTTCTACTTCAGTAATTCTCAAAGTGGGTATGAAGAAGTGAAGCACTCCTCCTTTGAGTCTGGGCTATAAGCATAATCTCATTATTAAGTGCTAACAACTCAAATCAGATCACTGTGAGCCTAAAACTCTTCAACAAAGAGAACTAGCCTTGATTCTTTTTTTTTTTTTTTTTTTTTTTTTTTGTCTTTTCAAGACAGGGTCTCCCTGTAGCCCCAGACGTCCTGGAACTCACTCTGTAGACCAGGCTGGCCTTGAACTCACAAAGATCCGCCTGCCTCTGTTTCCCAAGTGCTAGGATTAAAGGCGTGTGCCACCACACCCGGCTTAGTCTTAATTCTTATCATCTGGGACCATCACAGAGTCTTCAAGGAACCTAAATTGGCTTATGTGGTGTGTGAGGATGATGCTCACGCTGTTGGGCCACTGTTTTCATCCCTATTCTTTTGAGATTCCTTAGAATTTATACAAACAAGTACCAAAGATGAACCATGTATTTCATTTTGCCCCACCCCCACACAAAGACAATCAGCCGACCAACCAATCAAATAATCAAGCAATCAATAAGGCCAATGAGAATTCTAATTGTTCAAATGGGGAAATTGTAAGTCTTTGGAACTTAATAGTATGTTTGACGGGGGCAGTGGGTGCTGGAGAGATGGCTCAGTGGATAAGAGTCCTGACTGCTCTTCCAGAGGACCAGAGTTAAGTTCCCAGCACCCACACTATTCTTTCAGAAGACCCAAATTCAATTTCCAGCACTCACAGCAGGAGGCTCACAACCACCTGTCGCTCTAGTTCTAGGCAATAGGACATCCTTCTAGCCTCCATTGGCACCTACACACACATGGCATATACATACCCATATTTTTTAATTTAACAAAAATAAAAATAATAATATATGGGTTGTCACTATAAGTATAACCAGTAGGTTCTTTGCATGGTAGAGTAAGCCAGAGTAATAAGATCAGAATAGGCCTTGTTTTTCTTGTTCCATATGGGCCCAAGGGCATATCCTTACACACAGTTCAATCTCTAACTTCAAAGAGAATTCCATTATGAAAGCAATGATGCTTCTAAACTGAAGAATAAAGCTAAATATATTTATATTATATTGATTATATGATGATTATATTGATTATATGATGATTATATGATTATATGATGGTTGCAAAGATTGCTATTAGCTTCTTTTTCTGTGTTTTGTAATCATGCTTTTTGTAATGTGTGTGGTGCTTATGAAGTGACTCAGACATCTAGTAGCCTTTTGATACAAGAGTCTACTTTTTCAGTCTCACTGCCCTTCATCATATGTATTTTTTTTTGTATGTGTATGAATGTACTGTCTGCATGTAGGTTTGTGCATCCATGTCGTGCAATGCCCGCAGAGGTCAGAAGAGGGTGTCGGATTCCCCTGGAACTGGAGTTAAAGACAGTTCTCAGTCGCCATGTGGGTGCTGGGAATCGAACCCGGGTCCTCTGTAAGAGCGGTCGGCACTCTTAACCGCTAGGCCATCTCTCCAGCCCCTCATGTATTTTTTATTGAGCTTCAGGAATATGAGTATTCAGTGATTTAACCTAATATAATTTTACAACCAAAGCAGAGGATGAAATAACTTCTTCTGTGTTTAAGATTTAATTATTGTTGTCTTTTGTGCCATCAAACTCACTTTATTCTTCTGGCGAAGCATCTGAGAGGAGCTGTGTCACCTTCCATATCCCCGCAGGTCCCCCACCTAAATCCTTCCAAACATGTCCAGGCTGAACCATTCAGTGTTTGCTAGCTAGGGGACACTGGCTCTTGACTTCCCTGACTTTATATGAGAATATTTAGACTATTTGGACTAAGTGGTGATGATAGTATCTTCATGGGACTATATTCTATATGTACAGAATCTCCTGACATTTCTGGGTTTGGTTTTTAAGCAAAAAATGTGGGTAGAGATGGAGCCTGGGATCCCAGCACTCAAGATGCTGAGATGGAGCCCATGATCTCAGCACTCAGGATGCCAAGATGGAGCCTGGGATCCCAGCACTCAGTACACTGAGATGGAGCTGGTGATCCCAGAACTTTTTGGAGAGAAAAAAAATTTAAAGGAAACGTTTTTTGAATTTATTTATTTATTTATTTATTTATTTATTTATTTATTGTCTTTTCGAGATGGGGTCTCCCTATAGCCCCAGCTGTCCTGGAACTCACTCTGTAGACCAGGCTGGCCTTGAACTCACAAAGATCCACCTGCCTCTGCCTCCCAAGTGCTAGGATTAAAGGCATGCACCACCACACCCGGCTTATTTATTATTTTTTATGTGTATGAGTGTACTGTCTGCATGTAGGTTGGTGCACCCATGTTGTACAATGCCACATAGGTCAGAAGAGGGCGTCAGATTCCCCTGGAACTGGAGTTAAAGACGGTTCTTAGCCACCATGTGGATGCTGGGAATTGAACCCAGGTCCTCTGCAAGAGCAGTTGGTGATCTTAACTGCTGAGCCATCTCTCCAAAGGAAACTTGCTATGTAGTGGAGAATGACCTAGAGCTCTACCTGCTAAGCGCTGAGGCCACAGGCATGTGCCAGTATGCTCAGTCTGGTCACTTTTTAAGGTACTTGTTTGGGGATGAGTAGGCAAGACAATGTTGGCAGCAAAATATTCCAATTTTAAAAAAAAGATATACTACAGAGCTATAGCAATAAATAAAGCACAGTTCTGGCATAAAAAAATTGTGAAAAAATCAACTCTTACAGTTATAGCTATAGAATGTCACCTTGAGACATTACCATACTAACATTATAATTACCTGAACACAAAAAAAGCCTAACTCTTAAATTTAAGGTTTTTTAATTTTTATTATTTACTTTTTCATTATTTTTATTTTATATATATGAACATATTGCCTGCATGTATGTCAGTGCACTCATGTCCTGCAATGCCCATGGAGATCAGAAAAGGGCATTGGATCCCCTAGAACTAGAATCACTGATGATTGTTAGCTGCCTTGTGTGTGCTGGGAATTGAACCCAGGTCATCTACAAGATGAGCCAGTGCTCTTAACTGCTGAGCCATCTCTCTAGACCCTTAAATTTAGTCTTAAAGAGAGGGCCAAAACTCAGAGGAGAGTGAGCCCCAGAGATGTCTCTTGGAACTGTGCCAATGAAACTATCTTTGGAACTCTGTTTGTTCATCCTCAAGCCCAGCCTCATGCATAATTTTATTCAAAATGGTTTTTCCAGCTTCAGTTGGGGAAGTACAAGCTTGGCTCTACCCTAATCAATTATTGAATTATTGTGCATTTCATACAGAACATCTCATTCAGTCTTAATCACCTTTACACCCCCTTCCCCATTGGCCCCTCCCACAGCACCCCCACTGGAGTTCACACTCCATTGTTTGAGTCAAGCTAGGGTCCCCAAACTTTCCTCAATGTAAGTTCATCCACTGAGGTCCAGTCAGCCTATCCAGACTCCCTTACTTTAAGAAGACCAGCTCTTTCTCACACAGCAGTAGTCAGCTGCCAATATTTCTTCAGCTAATATTGGAGTCTGCTGCCCATTTCCCCAGTTCCATGTTGAGTTTTTGTCTACGTGTGTTTTCATGGATCTTGTGCATGTTGACACCATTGTTATAGGTTCATATAAGAAGGGTCCCAGGAGCTTGTAGGATTTGATTTACATATGGTCATGCAGACCTCCTCCCTAGCTTAGTGGAGTTTAATATGGGAGTTTAATCTTCCCATGCCCTCTTCTGCAATGGTCCTTGAGTCCTGGCTTGGTGGAGTTTAATATGGGAGACCTGTCAAAGACCCACACACTACAGACTTCTAATCTCCACCCTTTAGCCGTTTGTGGCCTTTTGTGTTCTTGGCCCTCTGCTGTATGAGGGAGCTTCATTAACGAGAATTGAGAAATTCATCTTTACCCCTTGTTCTATGTTGTATGAGCCTTAGATGTAGAGGTTGCGTTGTAAATGTGCTGCTTTGGCTTAGAAATTCACGATGTCTGTGTGTGATCAGTTGTGGTACTCTAATAGTCTCCATCTGGTACAAAAGAAGCTTCTTTGTTGGGCATGGTAGCACACATCTTTAATCCCAGCACTGGGGAGGCAGAGTCATACACCTCT
Source organism: Rhizomys pruinosus (assembly GCA_009823505.1). Classification (NCBI taxonomy): domain Eukaryota; kingdom Metazoa; phylum Chordata; class Mammalia; order Rodentia; family Spalacidae; genus Rhizomys; species Rhizomys pruinosus. The sequence goes on along the minus strand of VZQC01009623.1, from coordinate 662,526 downwards.
GAGTTCAAGGCCACCTTGGTCTACACAGTGAGTTCCAGGCCAGCTGGGGCACAAGGAGATCATGTATCAAAAAGACCAAAATAAATAGACAGATAAATAAATAAATAAATAAATAAATAAATAAATAAATAACCAGAGAACTGGCTCATTAGTCAAGAGCACTGACTGCTGTTGGAGAGGACCCAGGTTCAATTCCCAGCACCCACATGGCAGCTAACAACTGTCCTAACTCCAGTTCCAGGGGATCAGATGCCATGGGCATTACACGAGATGGGTACACTTACACACATGCAGGCAATACACATAAAATAAAAATAAAAAATAAAATGTTTTTTAAAAAGACAAAAAAGAGTTTTAAAAAGAAGCTTTTTGATTGGTGGTAACTGGGATACTCCACTGTAAACATAAGGATATATATTTTATACTTAGTAAAAAGTTACATTAATGTTTGGATGTGAAACCCTTGGGGATTTCTCTATGATTTATGACTTCTCCATCCACGTGTGTTTAGCTTTGTTTACAGCATTGAGTGGGCTTTAAGTCCAGTTAGGTAGCTGTTGATTGCCCCTAAGATAAAAGTGTCACTGCTAGCCGGGTGTGGTGGTGCACACCTTTAATCCTAGCACTCGGGAGGCAGAGGCAGGCAGATCTTTGTGAGTTCAAGGCCAGCCTGGTCTACAGAGTGAGTTCCAGGACAGCTGGGGCTACAGAGAGACCCTGTCTCGAAAAGACGAAAAAAACAAAACAAAACAAAACAAAGTGTCACTGCTGTACCAATGTCAGACGCTGTGCTGGATATTGATGTGGTTCCCTGGTCTTGAAGGTGGCGTTGGACCATGATTGATGTTCTCCTAGCAGCTCACATAGTCCCGTCCAGAGCTGAGAGCCAGCCTTCAGGAGAAGGAGCTTCCAGGGCAGTTCCAGCTCCACTGCTCCCAATCCAGTCTCCAAAGAACACACTGTCTTCAGTAACAGGGCCTTACCTTCAAGTACCAGGAGGCAATCAAGGTCTGTGGCAATAGTCTGTAATTGAGAGTCACTTGGACTAACCTGGCCAATAACTCAAAATAAAGTTGCTCCTGTCTAGCACTGTTTCTTATTAAGTAGTCTTCAGCTATGCACAGGGATGGACTCCTGTAGAGATATTTTATGTATAATTTGTCATTAGGTTGGTAGACTAATATGATTTTCTCTGGGTTTTTTTTTTTTTTTTTTTTGAGACAGGGTCTCCCTGTAGCCCCAGCTATCTTGGAACTCACTCTGTAGACCAGGCTGGCCTTGAACTCACAAAAATCCGCCTGCCTCTGCCTCCCAAGTGCTAGGATTAAATGCATGCACCACCACCACCACATCCAGCAGATTCTCTCTGGTTTTTTATACTAGCTAAGCGCTCTCTCTCTCTCTCTCTCTCTCTCTCTCTCTCTCTCTCTCTTTCCATGTCCCCCTTAATAATGCCAGTCTCCTATGGTCCCACATCTCTTGAGCTGCTTCTTTCTCTTTGTCCCCAAATTTCCTTGTATAATCCTCCTTCCCTCCTCCCATTTAAACCCCATTTTCTCCATTTCTTCCTTAGTATCACCTGTCTCTAATATTCTTCTTTCTCATGTTCCTTCTTTCCTTTCACCTCCCTAGTTCCTTTCCATTTTCCTAGTTTCTGCAATGACATCAGAACACATACCCACATGTAAGGATTTGGTCCTAGGATCCATAAACGAGGGACAACATACATTGTTTGTTTTTCTGAGTCTGTGTTATTTCACTTAGCATAACAATTTCTAGTTCCATCCATTTACCTGCAAATTTCATGATTTCATCTTTATTTACCACTGAGTAGAACTCCACTGTGTACATGTACCACATTTTCATTATCCACTCATCACCCGAGGGACACTTAGGTTGCTTCCATCTCTTAGCACCATCCAGAGGCCCAATTCAGGTACTCTTGGGCAGGCTGGAGATGTCTAGTTGCTAAAGGGCAAAGGGGTCCAGCCTTGCAGCAGTGGGAGGGCTTCAGAAGGGCTTCCACCCCAATCTTAACAAACCATCCAGCCTTTTCATCCCTAGTTCTAGAATATTTCATTCACCCAAGACCACAAGTCCTTCCTAATCGCCATTGTGTACAATGGGTATGGATGTGCTTGCCTTCACTGTTTTGATAAGTTAATTCTCAAGCATACCCATATTCATTCATTATGTTTTTGGGTGGAGTACAAAATTGGACCTGGAACAAGATGAGGTGCCCAGGTCACAAGACACAAAAGCACACGGCTTTGTTGGGGTTAATTAAAAGTCATTAGTCTAGACTATGTCCATTTTACAAAAGTCACTCCCACATCGCCTGAATAAAAACACTCATACACTAAACTAAGATCCCATGGCTGGTCACCTCATTTAAAATGTTGGCCTGATTATTTTCTTGTGTATGTGTGGAGGGTTTTTTTTTACATTTATATATTTATTTAGTGTATGTGTATGTGTGTGTGTATGACTTCATATACATGTGGAAGTCAGAGGATAACTTTTGGGAGATGGTTCTCTCCTTCTAACAGGTAGGTCCCAGGGATTGAACTCTGGTCCTCAGGATTGGCAGCAATCACCTTTATCCTCTGGGTCATCTCACTGGTGTTTAAGTCCAGAATTCCAGATCCTCTTTAGCAATTGTAGTTTTCGAGTTGGATAAGAGTGCTTGCTGCTCTTTCAGGTGGCCCAAATTCAGTTCCCAGCACCCTTTTTGGGAGGCTCACAACTGCCTACATATAGCTTCAGTTCCAGAGGATCCAACACTCTCTTCTGGCCTCCACAAGCACCCACCACATGGCATCAACTCACACAAACCCACACATACGCATAAATAAAAATAGACATTTTTTTTAACTTGTAGTATCTGGGACCTCGTGACCCTTGTTTGCAGCAATAATAAACAGGAGTTGGGTTACAGCTGCCTTGTTAGACAAGTTTTTGCTAGAATCCCCCAGAATTTGCCTTCCATACTATTCTCCCAGAGAAAGGCTCAACACTGGCTCTTTATTATCGCCACTGGCTACTGTTTTCCTCATGGGAAAGTTGAAAGAAAAAGTCCCCTCAGCCCATGCCTCTACCATAAGCCATAAGAGCAGAGCTACCAGTTGGAAAAAAATATACTTGAGTAATATGAGAAGGGGAGGGTTTCACTACTGCTAATAGGCCGGACCTCTGCACCTAGGTAGGGAGCACACTGGCCCCTCTGAGTACTGAAGCTCTGAAACACATAACATGTTCTACCACTTGCATTTGTGGGATGGTGTGCTTAGCTCCTTTACTAAGGAATGGGACAATGTTGACTAACATGTACAGGTTGCAAGCACCCCACAAATGTCACTTAATAATATCTTAAGGGGCCAGAGAGATGGCTCAGTGGATAGCTACACTTGCTGCCAGGCTAGAAAACCTGAGTTCAATTCCAGGACATACATGGTGGAAGGAGAGAATGGGAATGGACTTCCCCAAGTTGCCTTCTGACTGTCTCATAATAATAATAATAATAATAATAATTAATAATAATAATAATAATATCTTACATATTTGGTCCTCCTTGTAGGAACTCAATTGCTAACATTCCTCCTATGTAAACATCAAATAAACTTTATCTTGGCCACCAAAGAATTCTTTGGTTTCAGTTAATTAATTTCCATGCTTCATTAACCTTGAATTCATTAAGGCTCTAGGCAAACACATAAAGCCTATGCCTAGTAACCAATTTTAATATTCTTTCGCATGGAAATATTTATAAAATGCTTGTCTCCTAATTAATTTTTAAGCAAGGTTTACATTCTTATCTGTGTTTGCAGGGAATTATTCCTCATCTGTAAATCCTGAAAAAGCAATTAATCTAGAGGAAATTATGATTCTCAGCTTTATGTAAAAAAGAATAGGGCTCCCTATACCACTCATGTTTTGTGTGTGTGTGTGTGTGTGTGTGCGTGTGTGTGTGTGTGTAGAAAGGGAGAGAGATCTTGAGTTGGGATGTCTCAATGACAGAGTACATATTCAACATGCACAAGGCCCTGAATTCAGTATCTCACACCTCAAAATAAAAATAAATAAAGAAACTTCCAAACTATATAGTGAGTTCCAGACCAGCTGGGGCTACAGGAAAACCTTGTCTCTAAAAACAAACAACAAAAAAACTATCAAAAAATATTAATTGCCTTTATTTTTTGTTCTAAATTCAGGTGTATTTCATCTTTAAAAGTAGAGTACCTGCCAAGCATGGTGGCACATGCCTTTAGTCCCAGCACTTAGGACACAGAGGCAGGTGGATCTCTGTGAATTCAAGCCTAGCGTGGTCTACATAGTGAGTTCCAGGTTATTTGGGGCTACAAGGAGACCCTGTCTCAAAAAACGACAAAAAAAAAAAGTTATGGCTCATCAACTTTTTTTTTTGTCTTTTTGAGACATGGTCTCCTGTAGCCCCAGCTGGCCTGGAACTCACTATATAGACCAGGCTGGCTGTGAACTCAGAGATCTGCCTGCTTCTGCCTCCCAAGTACCAGGATTAAAGCCATGAGCTACCACACCTGGCTCTGGGTCATCATCTTAATCTCAGCAAACCATACACTCTCCAGTAGCATTAACTGAATGAATGCTTAAGTGAATAAACAAGTGGTGCAGAAGGTATAGGCTTTGCAATTGGGAAGACAGGGGTTCAAAGCCTGGCTTCCGATCCCAGCTCTGCTTTCCCTAGCTCGGCGTCTTAGAACAGCAGTTTCTCTGAACTTCATTCTAATACTCTCAATGCCTCATAGGGAAGCTGTGGGGATTAAATAAGAGAATGGCTAAGAACTAGCATACAGTAGGTACTCAGTAAAGATTAAATAAGAGAATGGCTAAGAAATAGCACACAGTAAGTACTCAATAAAGACCGACTATTTGAAGAGTCCCTTATGATAGAAATTACACCGTAAAAATGGGAAAAAACTTACACTATCTCTCAGCATAAAATACTTAAAAGTGAGAATATAAAAGTTTTAGGTCTGATAAAATTGCATTTTTTTTGTCTTTTTGAGACAGGTCTCCCTATAGCCCCAGCTGTCCTGGAACTCACTATGTAGACCAGGCTGGCCTTGAACTCACAAAGATCCTCCTGCCTCTGCCTCCCGAGTGCTGGGATTAAAGGAGTGCACCACCACACCCAGCTAAAATTGCATTCTTAGAAAGCACATTTTTAAAACTTTACTTAGGTTTTTCTATATCTATATTTTCAGATAAGCAGAAGGTCTCAATTATTTCATGCTAATTGTATTTAAAGTACGGTTTTAATACATAAAAATAATCCATTAACATTGAGAATTATAGTAAGTTTAAATTAGTATCTATTTTGTGTGTGCGTGTGTGTGTGTGTGTGTGTGTGTGGTGCGTGAATCTGTGTGTGAGGGTGTGAGCATACCACAGCATGTGTGTCAGTCAGAGGACAACCTCAAGGTGGGTTCTCACCTTCCACCTTGTTTTTGAGGCAGCATCTTTCTTGTTTCTGCTTCTGTGCTGCATGTTCTGGGCTAGTTGGCCTGAGGGCTTCCAGAGTATTCTCCTGTCTCCACCTCGCATCTCAAGGTAGGAATGCTGGAATTACAGACATGAACATCACATCTAATTTTTACATGGGATCTGGGAACCCAAATTCAGGTTATCAAGCTTGTACCACAGATGCTTTTACCAGCTAAGCCACCTCCCTAGCCCAAACTTTTTGATGAGTGACAAACTGTAGCTACAAGGCTCAGAATGAAAAGTGTTTACAGAGGCTGGAGAGATGGCTAGTGTTTAAGAGCATATACTGCTGTTTGGAGGACAGGAGTTTGGGTCCCTCATTATGAGGCTCATAACTACCTATAACCCCAGTTCCAGAGAGCATATACTGCTGTTTGGAGGACAGGAGTTTGGGTCCCTCATTATGAGGCTCATAACTACCTATAACCCCAATTCCAGAGAATCCACTGCCCTCTATGGCCTCTAGGGATACCTCCATGCATAGATTCATACCCATACATACACACTGCATACATATAAATCTTAGAAAGGAAAGTATTTATGATTTCACTCTTCCAATAATATGAGATATATGCACATACATTCATATGAGATATATGCACATACATTCATACATGCCATATCACATGATCTAGTACAAAGCTTCTAGTATGATGAAAATAATCACATAAATAAGATGTTCATGGATTTCACATAATAAAAATGAAATCAAATATATTTGCATTTATTTTTTTGTTTTCCTTTTTAGATAGCATATGTAGCCTAGGCTAACCTTGAACTCATTCTTCCTACCTTAGCCTCCCAAGTGCTGGGAATACAGTATGTTCCACCATGCCCAGGTATGGATTTCTTTCCTTATCAAACACAAAAATTTCCACACAGACTCTGTATAATTTAAGCTCTCCCTCAATTTATTATACAACCTTATGTTAGAAATAAATGGTCATACATGACAATGGAAACAGTGTCAGGCTGGCCAACCTCACACTTTCCTTATAGAGCTACAAGGTGCAAATAGCTATATTTTCAGATGAGCAGAAGGTCTCAATTATTTCATGCTAATTGTATTTAAAGTATGGTTTTAAATACATAAAAATAATCCATTAACAATAATCCCCCTCACAGGAGATCTCAGATCAGAGTTTTATCAGGTTCTCTCTCTCTCTCTCTGACACACACACACACACACACACACACACACACACACGCACACAGATTATACAAATGATGAAACTATTCATGGTCACAAACTTAAGTTATTGCTTGTTTTTTTTCTCTTTATACTTTCAGTGTTGAGGATTAAACACAAGGCCTCACACGTGCTAGGCATGAGTTCTGCCATGGAGCTTTATTCCCAGACCCAGTTATTGTGTTTTGGGGGCTAGCATGCATCCTGAAATTGAATGGAAGTTATCCATCAGTATCTTGAAGAAGAGATACTTCACTATTTTGTTTGTTTTTTCTGTGACTTTATTGCCTGGAAGATATGAACTTGAAGATTCTTTTACTTTTTCTTTAATTCCTTGTGTCCCATCCTGTCTGCAGATGGTGGGCTGTCCCCCAAAGCCTCCTTGAGATTTGCCTTTTGTTCTACAGAGACTAGAGAGCTGAAGCGACACTTGCCAGACCCCAACCATGAAAGACCTCGGTGTTAGTTTGTCCTGTCACTCAGATGTTAAGTGATAGGAGAGCGGGAGGACTCTCTTCTGTTGCCCTTGCTCTTTCTGCTTGTTCCCATTGGAACACAGCATTGAATGTTTCTGGAACAATTTATGGTAGTGTCAGCTTCCTTTTAATGTCTGTCTGTGTTGGCAATGGTAGTTTGGTCCCAGAACCAATAACTGACACCTTAGTGGCCTAGTTTACCAACAAATTGTCCAGTTGAAGGAGAGAAATTTCTCCCAATATGGCCCAGTCAATGTATAGTTTTCAAAGTTGCCCCTAAAACAATAGAGCCACCGGGCATGGTGGCACAAGCCTTTAATCCCAGCACTCGGGAGGTAGCAGGCAGATCTCTGTGAGTTCAAGGCCAGCCTGATCTATAGAGCAAGCTCCAGACCAGCTGGGACTAAAGGGAGACCCTTTTTCAAAAATACTAAAAAAAAAAAAAAAAAGCAATAGAGTCCCCAAAATGATTCTGTGAACCAGGTCTATGTTTAAATAACTACAGTGTATGCTTATCTTTCTACTATTCCTTGACAGACACAATCCCCAACTATTGAGAATCTATTCCACTTTAAAATCTGCTAGGAGATAGTTTTATTGATTCAACCAGGCCATAAGCTATAGATTTGGAGCTGACTTAGACTTGGAAACAACTTGATAAAGCAGTTAGAGAAAAGAAACAATGATTTCAACCATGAAAGCAATGTAGAAATGAAGATAAAGGAAGAAGATCGTAGATGGCTGGCAGGCAAGCGGAGTTATATAGGACAGGGTAATCAGGAAATACTTTGAGAACAAGTGACATTTGAGTAGAGACCTGAATAACAAAGAAGACCTGCAAACAGGCCTGGACAGGAACAGAAGCTGATAGGAAAAGGCTCGTGGGGGGAAATGAGTTACCAATGCATGGAGGCATGGGAAAGGTCGGTGTGCCTACAACAGAATTAGAGCCAGGGAATAAGATAAGGCAGGAGCCTGTGTTTTCTCCACTTGTGACTCTTGTTGAACAACTATCAAGTAAGTACTGGATCTGTGGAGAACAGAGATCAAAATTCCTGTTCTCACAGAGAGAATTATATTCTACTGATGAGGGAAGAAAGAGCAATAACCAAATAACTAGATAAAATGCATGCACATCACTGCTGGTAGGAATGTAAACTCGTGCAGCCACTATGAAAAGCAGTGTGGAGAACCCTTGGAAGACTCAAAATGAGCTTGCCACCTGACCCAGCCATACCACTCCTGGGTATGTACCCACAAGACTCATCTTACCACATAGATACATGCACAGCCATGTTTATTGCAGCTCTCTTCGCAATAGCAAAGAGTTGGGACCATCCTAAGTGCCCCTCAACTGAAGAGTGGATAGAGAAAATGTGGTACATCTACACAATGGAGTTCTATGCAGCAGTAAAGAAAGATGACATCATGAACTATGCAGGTAAATGGATGGAACTAAAAGATATCATGTTAAGTGAAGTAACACGGTCCCAGAAAAACAAACGACAAATGGTATCCCTCATCTGTGGATGCTAACACCAAGTACCTAGCGGTAAGGCAAATTGAGCAGCATTAATGTGATCTGAAAACAACTGTACTCTTATATTGTGAATCCCTTAATAAGTTCTAGAACCATTTATTTTCAGAGTTAGGAATCTTTGGTATATGGATGAAGGATATGTATGCATATTTTAGAGTAATATAAGATCAAAGGAATGAGGAAAAAACTAGTTTGTCATGACATTATGTCTAACCACAATATTTATTTTATGGGAGTGCTTCTTAGTATTTCTTATACAAGGCTGCTTAAGCTTTTGTACAAGCCTTTTCTAAAATACTATAGAGTAGTTAAAAGTATCAGGCTGGTGTAACTTAGCCTTTCTGGATGCTTAGTGACCACACTTAATACCCATACCAGTTTGGCCGAGGGTCTTAAGGGATAACTTTGTTCCTTGCCCTGAGGGGTCAACTAAGTCCCAGGGGACCATGCAGGGGAGCATCTCTTGAAATGTCCTGCAAATGTGAGTCACCAGTCTTCCTGTGCAGGGATGTCTTGGAGATCCACTAATGAGACTTCAACCAGTATCCAGTCCATAAAGAAGAAAGTCTGTTCATGCTTCAAAAAGGGAAGCCTGGTCTAGCAAGACCTGATTTTGTCCTCGAGTAGATGGAACTGGTAAATGAAAATCTGAAAGGAGCCAGGGGCTCCCCCCCCCCAAAAAAAAACCCTGAGTGACCCCTGGCAACCAGATCCTCAACTGACCTTGAGAAAACAAAAACCTTGGTTAATCTGGGCTAATTGTGTGGCCTTAAACATCCAAAAGGAAAGTATAACCAGAAATAAATAATTAGTAAGAGCTGAGAAATTGTACTTCAGGTATAAAACTTGAGATCTTAGTAAAAAGACAAAAAGTGAAAAACCAAAACAAACAAAAAAAAAAACAAAGAGCACAGTTGTTTTGCCTGTCTTACTGGCAAGTGCAGCTACCCTGTGGCTGCCACTGCTTTTGCCATCCTTCAAAGATGTGAGAAGACACAGTTTTCAACCTTCCAATATGGACTAAAGATTCGTGTCTCTCCAAGAATCCTCCAAGCCTTCAGTGCCAGATGGGAACTGTTGAGACATCCAGCCAGCTCTCGGACTGAGCTGCTACTGGGGTTTCCACTTCTTCAGAGTATAGACTGCCATTGTTGGACTACCCAGGCTGTATCATGGAGACCAGTACAGTAAGATCAAGACAGAATGTGGTGCTTACTGGACCTCATTTGGTGACCATGGGAAGGGAAACCCCAGTGTGGAACACAAGGGCAGAACTGATGGTGGTTTGGGCTTGCCAAGGAGGAGACTTCAAACATGACATCTTTTAGCCTAATAAAAAAAAGTCATAGGCTGAAGATGCTAAAACCTATGATATCTGTGGCATGCATATGTGCATATTTTGGAGTGATGCATATTGGAAGGAATAACAACAACAACAGAAAAGACTGTGTCAAAGAACTGACTGAAACGGTGAACTTCTGCTTGAAACAATAAACTTCTGCATCGAAAATTTTGAGAGAGACTGAGAAAAAGAATGCATGAGCGCTGGTGGGGTGGGGGGGCAGGAAAGGGAGCACAGGTTTAGATTTGATTTGTAATGTAATTTTTTATGAAATGCCCAGAGCTTCAATAAAACATGGCGAAAAAAATGCATGCTCAGTTAACCAAGTGTTTCTCCATCAAGACCAGGGGCGCTTTGGCCCCATAGGAGACATTCGTCAACATCTAGAGATATTTCAGGCTGTCACACTTGAGGAAAGGTATTCAATAGGTAGAGATTCCTCTAAACATCCTGCAATATACAGAGTACACCCCAACGAGAAAGAATTATCCCAAACTGGCTAGTGCCAAAATTGAGGAATCTCACATCAGACAGTGACAAGACTTTCAAAAAGAAAAAAAAAAAAAAATAGAGAAAATAGGTAAGAAGTACCAAGAGACAGGAGGAGCCAAGCCATGGCGGGCCGTGGTCATGGGTCTGTGATCCCAGCACTAGAGGAGCTAAGGCAAGAGAATGGTGAGTTTGAAAAAAGATGCATTGAATGACCCTTCTCAAAGTACAGCAAAGCGAGACACAAAACCTAGAGAAGGGAAGGCAAGAGCATCATGGTCTGGTGAGTGCAATGGCTAATCTGGTTGTCAAGGTGATTGGATCTGAAATCGACTAAGAGATGTGCTTGTGGGCAAGTGTACAAGGGCATTTCCTAGAAAGGTTAACTGAGGGAGAAAGACTCTCCCCTAGAGTGGGTGGCACCTTCCAGCGCTACACCGGATATAAGGAGATCTGAGGGAAAAGCTGTTTTTGTCTGCCTGCCTTCACCCCTTGCTGGTGAAGCATCTGCTACTACCCTTGCCTTACATGGGAACCCAGATTCTTCGCCTTATAACATGGAGCGAACACCAGTGGCTGTCCAAGAATCCTCCAGACCTTCAGCAGCAAACAGAGACTTTAGATATCCAGCCTCCTGGACTGAGCAGCCGCAGTGCTCTCAGCCCCTATGGTGTACTGACAATCCAACAGGTATCATGTAAGCCAATCTAATAAACCCCATTTGTCATAAATATTCTCTCAGTTCTGTTCCTGGATAAAGGTGGAGACCAATGCAGTAGTGGCTGAGCAAGCCAAGGGAAAGGAGCAGAAATGCCCTGAGAAAGCTTACAGGGTCCAGCCTTTTCAAGCTTAGGTTTATGTTCTGTGTCTAGGAAACAACTAGGGAACTTTGAATAGAGCAGTAACATAATTTCTGACTATAGGTTGTGTTGTTGTTTTGTTTGTTGTTTATTCTATTGGTTTGATTTGCTTTGTTTTTGGTGTTTTTGTTGTTGTTGTTTTGAGACAAGGTCTCTGGTATCCTAGGCTAGCCTCAAACTTGCTATGTATCCAATGCTTGCCTTGAACTCATGATCCTCTTGCTTCCACCTCCCAAGTCCTAGGATTACAGTGTGTTGCCACCACATATGGTATCTGACTCCGTTTTTTAAAAAGCACACTCTGGCTGCTGCTGGGGAAATGTGTCATAAGAAAACAGGGGCAGGGGAAAGAATGAGTTGGTGTTCAGTGGATTTCAAGAGAAAGGGGGACAGTAAAGATACCAATCTAATTTCAGATCTGAGCTAGTGGAAGATCCGAGCTGCTGGGTATCAAGATGGGAGAACTGTGAGGGAAGCAGGTACGGGAGGCAACAGACACCATGCACACCTTATTTGACATACAGAGCTTGAGATATATACCAGAAACCCAGATGGAGATGGCACCAGTTGTAGAGTAGGCATGTAAGAAAAAACTGTGCCTAGATGCACAAATCTATCTAAATCAATGAATGGGTGGTACCTCAAGTTGCAGAGTATATAAATCCACAAAGGAAGTAAGGATGGAGAGATATCTGAAGAGTGAGAGTTATACATGACACAGACTGCACAGAAATATATGGTCAGATAGTTTACTAGAAAGACATGTTATTAAAATTTAAAAAAAAGGGGGGCTAGAGAGATGGCTTAGCAGTTAAGAGCTCTGACTGCTCTTGCAGAGGACCTGGGTTCGATCCCCAGCACCCACATGGTGGCTGAGAACCATCTTTAACTCCAGTTCCAGGGGAATCCGATACCCTCTTCTGACCTCCGCGGCATTGCATGACACTGGTGTACAAAACTGCATGCAGACAGTACATTCATACACANATCTTTAACTCCAGTTCCAGGGGAATCCGATACCCTCTTCTGACCTCCACGGCATTGCACGACACGGGTGCACAAACCTACATGCAGACAGTACATTCATACACAAAAAATAAATAAAATTTTCAAAAAACCAATGCCACATCTAAAATGAAGAACTAATGTTTAACCTTCATATGTATTCATTTTTCATATTAACTGCCCAAATGGACAATTATTGCTATCATTCCAGAAGAAAAAGCTAAAAAAAAATTATTTAAGATATTGGTAACACGAGTGCTGGGCGTGGTGGTGCATGCCTTTAATCCCAGCACTCGGGAGGCAGAGGCAGGCAGATCTCATTGAGCTCAAGGCCAGCCTAGTCTAAATAGCGAAATTCAGGATAGCCTGCACTACAGGGAGACCCTGTCTCAAAAAAAAAAAAAGATATTAGTAACATGGATCATTGAGATTGCCTGCAGAATTCTCTAACAGGATCATAAAAATCATCAAACCTGTCCCAGACATGAAAGAAGAGGAAGATGAAGATTTGTATATTCAGTACATAGAATCCTAGGACTTCAGTCTGCAATTAGCCCAGGGTCACACAGCTAGTGTGCTAGATAGCTTTAGTGTCAAATTTACACACCTGGGTTGAGGGAGCCTCAATTAAGGAATTTCCTCCATTGGGCTGGCCTGTGTCCACGTCTGTAGGGTATTTTCTTGTTGTTGGGTGATGTGGGAGGGCCCAGCCCACTGTAAGGAGTGCCACACCCGAGCAGATAGTTCTGTATTGTATAAGAAAGCAGGCTGGGGGCTGGAGAGATGGCCTAGCGGTTAAGAGTGCCGATCACTCTTGCAGAGGCCCTGGGTTCGATCCCCAGCACCAACATAGCGACTGAGAACCGTCTTTAACTCCAGTTCCAGGGGAATCTGACACCCTCCTCTGACCTCCGCAGCATTGCACGACACAGGTGCACAAACCTACCTACATGCACACAGTACATTCATACACATACAAAAATAAAATAAATTTTTAAAAAAAGCAGGGAGCTTGGGCCATGGGAGCAAGCAAATAAGCAGCATTCCTCCATAGCCTGTGCTTCAGCTACTTCTTCCAAGTTCCTGCTCTGAATTCCTACCATGGGCTCCCTAAGTGATGAACTGTGACCTGGAAGATGTGAGCTAAATAAACCCTTTCCTCCCAATAATCCCTTTCCTCTCCAAGTTGGTATTATTCAGAGCATTTCATCACAGCAATTGAAAACAAACTAAAACAGCTAGTTTGGAGTATTAAAAAAAACAACAGGAAGGTTAATGGATTGTTTCTTTTTTTTAATGGATTATTTCTTATTTCAGTGCTATTTCCTCATTATTATATTAAGAAATCCAACTCAAGATGAAGATGAAATTCTTCATAAATAATAATTTCAACTAGGGGAGAAATTCTACTTTTCTAAATATTATATAGTCATAAAATCTATAAACAGCCTATAGCATAAAACATTGCGTTTATACATATATATGTATATATATATATGTAGAAGAATAAAAGCAATTCTGTGGGGACTGGCAAGATGGCTCAGCAGATAAAAGAGCCTGAGTTTGATCCCTGGGACCCACTGGTAGAAGGGAATAACTGACTCTGTAGCACAGAAGAAAACTTTTGGTTTTCTTCTGTGCTACAGAGTCAGAGACAACAGACACACACACAAAATAAATGTAATAAAAAAAAATTTAAGGCGATGTTCTGAATCTAAGTTTGGTGGCACATCTGTAATGCCACTACTTGAAAGAATGAGGTAGCCTGGGCTAAAGAGTGAGACACTGTCTTTGGGGCTGGAGAGATGGCCTAGTGGTTAAAAGCACTGACTGCTCTTGCAGAGGACCCAGGTTGGATTCCCAGCACCCACATGGTGGCTGAGAACCGTCTTTAACTCCAGTTCCAGGGAAATCTGACACCCTCTTCTGACCTCCACAGCATTGCATGACACAGGTGCACAGACCTATATGTAGACAGTACATTCATACACATAAAAAAATTTTTAAAAAATTTAAAAGAAAGAGTGAGATACTGTCTCAAAAAGTAAAACACAACAGAAAAAAAAAAAAAGAGAACAATGTTTGGCCCTAAACTCAAGGATGAAATGCCAACCCTATTTGGGGGCAGTAAGACAAGCTCTGTGGCTGAAAGGGATATAGATCAGCAAGGTAACAGGATAGCATAACTAGGTTTGCCCAAGATGCAGTTCTTCCCTCGCAATAAACAAGTCACTGTTTATCCCCAATAGAATCTCCCACGGGTATTACTGTAGGAGAGGGAATCTATGCCCTGCTAGAGGACAGGCACTAATCTTCTTTTTGTCTATGTATCAAAGCACACTCACAAGTATACGCATTTACTTCTATGGAATGAAGGAAGGTTGTGATGTCAGGGTTCCAACAAAAACAAAAGAATAGAAACAGCAGAAGGGGAAGTGAGCTAGCCCAGGCATCCTGTGAGTCAGTGGGAAAAGGACAGCACTCTGCCCACAGCTCAGCTTCATCTGTGTGCCCTCCCTCTGTATCTGGCAAGCAGACACAGAGACAGAGCCATCTTGGGTCTGGACTAGTCCAGGGTAGGAGGAAATGAGCAATAGAGCCTACGTGTCTGCAGCGAGCGCTGCAAGCTTCAGACCTCTATTGTTCAAGGGCACTGTCTTCTCCTAAATGAAAACCGTAAACTCTAACGCAACACAAAGGCTGCTCAGGGTTTCCCTTTTTCCTTTAATTTTTGGAACATATGTTCCTTTAAAAGTGTCTCCTCTGGATGTAGGCATGTAGTTCAGTAGTATGCTTAGTGTGTGCAAAACCCTGGATTAGATCCTCAACACAGAGGAAAAACAAATCTCACTTGGTTATTTTTTCAAAATAAGAATGATTTGTGGCTGTTTTCTAGAATTCTACTTCTTTTATTCACGTTAAAATTGCTCTGGGGACATAAAATATGATTTAGTAGTATGATGATTCGTGTTAACGACAGTTTAACAATCTAGAATCAACTGGGAAGTGTAGCTCTAAGCATGGTTATGAGGGATTATCTTGATTATGTTCACTGATGTGGGAAGACCCATCCTAATTGTGAATGATACCATTCCCTGGGCAGGGGATCCTGGACTGTCTAAATGGAGAAAGAGAACTAAGCAGCAGGCATGCATTCATTGCTCTCTGTTTCTGACTGGATGGATATGACCAGCTGCTTTATGTTCCTGTCCCCTTGAATTTCCCATGACAGACTGCACCACTGAACTATGAGCTGGGACAAGCCCTTTCCTCCTTAAGTTGCTTTTGTCTGAGTATTTTGTTATACCAAAGGAAAAGAAACTAAAATAGAAAACTTCCGTTGAAAAATAGAACTACTGGGCTAGGCCTAGTGGAGCACACCTTTAATCGAAGCACTCGGGAGGAAGAGAGAGGTGGATCACTGAGTTCAAGGCCAGCCTGATCTATACAGTAAGTTCCAGGACAGCTAGGGTTACAGGGAGACTCTGTCTCAAAAGACAAAAAAAAAGTGTTATCTTGGGAGGGAAGATTTCCCCCCTCCCCCGACTAAGAAGGTTGAGTTGGTCAATTTCTTCTCCTTGTCTTCTGTGTGCTCACCTGTCCATCAGTCATGTTACCATACAGCATGAAAGTTCCTTCCACAGGCTATCCCAGGCTCTTGACTTCCCAGCCTCTAAAATTGTCACTAAAGATCTTCTATTGCTAAAAATTCCCCATTCTGTAATATTCTATTTTAGCATCAGAAAACAGGCTATAACAAATCATTTTGACCAGCATTTGAGAAGTAGAGGCAGGACGATGAGGAGTCCAGGGTCTTGGTTATATAGCAATCTTGGGCTACATAATTCTGTCTCTGTCTCTGTCTGTCTCTCTGTCTCTGTGTCTTCCTGTGTTTCTCTCTCTCTCTCTCTCTCTCTCTCTCTCTCACACACACACACACACACACACACACACACACATACACAAAACCAGTTTTGAATGGTTATCCAAAACCCAATAATTTTGAAATTAAGATTGGAAAAGGCTAGAAAGTCACCTAGTCTACCTCCGTAAGTGCTGTATGAATCTTCCCTCTATAACACCATATAAGGGTTTATCCACTTTCTGCACCAAAGTTCTCCAGTACCCTTTCTAAATGCAATTATATATGTCTCATAATTACTTTGAACCATCTGGAAACACCCCCTTTATCCTGGTAGTCAATTAATCTTTCCTTTCCAGCTATCATAAGACTCTGCTATTTTGGTACAAAAATACTGTATTAGATACTGTAGGGACAAGCTGGTATTACATATATAGACTGAGTCATGACTGAGAATATTTCATTTCCGCAGAGGAGTTTATATGCATGACACAAGTACATGCTGCCTGGGATAGAGAATCACTCAAGGAAGATTCAGAGATGAGTGACTATGTGAGTTTACCTTGACACATGGCTACTGTCTGGAAATACATTCCTAAGAATGGCCTAGAAAATAAGAGAAATTCTGCTATATTGGCAAATAATTCAACCTGGCAAGGATCCAGGTTACAGGGCTAACCTGATTTCCCTCCAGGTCATAGGAAGAGCTTACCATTCAAAATCTTGGCTTGGGAATGAGGATTAAGGTACCCATTTGGTCTGATAACACTAAAGGCTCCTCTTCCTAATACTGTTACCATGACTACTAAATTTCAATCTGAGTTTTGAAGGAGGTATTCAAACCCTCCCAGTGATATTGAGCCTTACCTTAGCTGGATAATCTCCACAAACACTGTCATCCCAGCAGACAATTCTAGAAGCTCTTGGAGATAGCCTGACTGGAAAACTCCCAGATTACCATCTCTAAGGAAGGCGTCATCGGACCCTTTCTCTTTGCTGCTATCGCAAGTTCATTTTACTTGATCATCACAAATACTCCTTGTCTAAGAAGGCCACACAATGATGGGAAACTGGACGCAATAATATTCAACACCATACACAGTAACTCAAGTTTATTCATCAATCATAGACTCATTTACTCTGTGTTTCCAAGCATAAATCATATCCAATAGGGAGCATGAGAGTGATTTTTTTAGTATTTTCCATTATAGTTTTCTCTTCTGTCTTTTCAGTAGGAAATATTACATGGTCCTTCATGGCTCCATTCTTTCCTAATAACTTATAAATTCCATAAGAGCAGCACAGAGAAAAAGCTGTCCAGAAGAGTTAACACAATTCTTGCCTATGTCTTCCTTCCTGACTGCTGGTGTTCCTTAAGGGGCATGATCACTCTCTGAAGCACATAGACAAACACTCCCCATGCTGTGGAATACTACAGTAAAGTGGAATTCCAGGCATTGATAGGATGTGGGGAGCTTTCCATGCTTCATTGTTGTCTGCCTATCTTTATATCTTCTAATCACAGTGTACAACACAATGATGCTAGTCCCTGTGTGTTGTGAATGTAAATTTACATAGGGCAAACATTGAAGAGATGGAACTTAATTAGAATCCAAATATCAATGATATGATAAGCAAATTATTTATTTGAATTGCTTTGCTACTTGGAAAGAAAAACTTTAAAACAAAAATACCATTGCAGATTATTTTTTAAATTTTATTTACTTATGTATATGTGTGTGAGTGTATGTGGACACGTGTGTGTAGATGTGGGCTTGTGCATTTGTACAGAGGCCAGAAGAGGGCACTGAAGTCCTCTTCTCTCATCTTTTCCAATTCCTTTTGAGGCAGAGTCTTTCCCTGAATGTGGGCTCACATATTCTTGAGTAGGCTAGAAGCCAGCAAGCCCCAGAGATCTTCCTGTCTCCTCCCCCATTAGAACTGGGGTTATAGACATATGCAGGATCCCAGGCTTGTTATAATGGTACTAGAAACTGAACTCATTATTGTACGCCAAGTGCTCTTAAGAGCTGAGTCATCTCTCCATGACCACATTACAGATTCTTTTCACCAATCTCTTCATAATATAAAATGTTTTGTGAGATTAATGCAATTTTCTCCAAACAGAGATGATTCTTAATATAAACAAATAGCCTCTATATAAAGTGCTAAAGTATAATAATTACACAAATTACTTAAAGCAGTCTTGGCTAACTGAAAAACAAGTTCTTCATTTAAAAATTATTTACCGATAGAGTATGGAAGAGGTGCTGGAGGGAGATTTTTTTAATTATTTATGGTGTTTTCCAGAATTTCCACTCTCATTAGGAAATGGAATCTATATGGGTCTCTGTGGAAATAGGAACAGCACAAAATAACTGAGTCACCTCCTAGAGTAAACCACCCAACAAATGGGAGGAAAATCAATTGTTGATTCAGCTTTTTAAAAGGCTTCTTCCATAATATCACCATCAGGTTCAAGAAAGCATGGTATTGAGTCATTACTTATATATGAATATACTAGAAAAATCATATCCTAATAGGATTACAAAAAGACCAAGCCAGAACTGGGGAGATGGCTCAGTCATAAAGCACTTACAATGCAAAAGTAAGGACTTGGCAGGCATGGTGCCATGCACCTCCATTCCTAGCACTGGAGAGGCAGAGCAGGCAGCACTTGGCCATCCTGGTCTGTATAATGAGTTCCAGGCCAGCTAGGGTTACACAGTGAGACCCTGTCTAAAACAAACAAACAAACAAAAAACTCGAGTCCAGATCCCCAGCACTCTAGCACTCATAGAAAAAGCCAGGCCTGGTGGTATGTGCCTAGAATCCTGGGGAGGCAGACACAGGCCAATCACTGGAGACTGCTGGCCAGCTAGGCTAGCCAAATCCATGAGCTCCAGGTTCAGTGAGAGATCCTGGCTCAACAACGTAGAAAGAGAGCAATTAAAAAGGACACTCATGGGTCTGGAGAGATGGCCTAGCAGTTAAGAGCACCAACTGCTCTTGCAGAGGACCCGGGTTCGATCCCCAGCACCCACATGGCAGCTGAGAACTGTCTGTAACTCTAATTCTAGAACTCCAGTTCCAGGGGAATCTGACACCCTCTTCTGACCTCCCACAGCATTGCACGACACGGGTGCACAAGCCTACATGCAGACAGTACACTCATACATATACAAAAATAAATTTAAAAAATTCAAAAAAAAGGATGCTCATGTTTGACCTCTGACATCTACACGCATGCACATACACCTGTACACACATATAACACACACACACACACACACACACACACACACACACACCAGAAATCCAAGGCTCTCTGGTAAGGATTTTTCTGAACCCTTCCCAATTTCTTTGGTAATATCAAAATTAGGCTTATATCAGGACAAATAACCAGAATCAGGAAAGTTATTAGACCCTCAATAATTCCTTGAGCAGCTGTAGATGATAATACATCTCTTCATTTTCCTCCTGAAAAAAAAAAACACTAACTGGGCATGGAAAAAACCCAAACCCAGTACCTCTGTTTCATAAACCAGCCCTGCTGGCGTCCTGGCAGACCAATCTGGAAACCATGATTAATCCCCTAGGTAAACAGAAAATGGGCTCTGGGACCCAGAGGAGACAGACCTGAGTCAGTCTGTAGAGACTACACTTAGTCAACTGAGCTCCGCCTCCTCCTTCAAGCCCTGGCTCATTTGCCAGGTGACTTTCAGCCAACAGAAAGGTCTTCTGTGGTAACAGCCTGATGAAGCAGAGACTCAAGTATCACTGTAAGTAGTTGACTGTAAGTTGGTATAGCCCAGGCATATATATGCAAGACCGCCATGTCCCAACAATTCAAATAAAAAACTGACAATAGCTCCAGCCTACCTAATGCAGAAAGCTCAGTATCCTTCCCATTTCTCCAGTATTTGGGGGAAAGAGACCTAGATGACTTTTTATCACCAAGGACTTCAAATTTATTTTTTATGTGTTATTATGTCTGCTTTGTTTGTGTTATTTCATACATTTTCATTTTCCAATTACCAGTTCAGCATCTATTTCCCTTTCCCTTCCCCCCAATTCCTGCCCCACCCCATCTCAGATTCTCATGCATTCTGCCATACTGTCCTGCATCTTTTCTCAGATTTTTTTTTCATTTTTTTTAGAAATTAAGTTGAATATCGCATGAGTAACAAGCATCCTTCATGTTTAAAACCAATTTGGCAGGAGTGTTGTGCCCAAAAACCCCCTTACCCAGGCCCCACCCTTCCAGGGGGGGGGGGGGTTGTATTTTCAATCAAGGTGATCAAATAAATGAGTGGCTCCAGACTGCCATTGTTGTAGTTTCACATTCACCCCAATCTCAGCCCTTAAATTCTACCATGCCCCTTCTTTCGCCAGGATTGTTCCCTAGGCTTAGGACAAGGGGCACAGGGTTGGGCACAGTGGCATGAGGGACGGCAAAAAACAGTCTACTTTTCTCTGAAACTGTGTCTTGGGACTCTGTGGTCAATTTTGGCTGTTTCCTTTTCCATGGGGGCTGACAAGTTCTGTCCGGAAATTTTAAACTTTTGATCCTACTATTGAAGCACACACAATTGGATATATTAGTATTTAAACAGCACTAATAGTTATTTGGTAATGGTTACTTTGGTTATAGACAACCACTATGTTTGATGTTATATGTTAATCCATGAATTACAATTTTTTTTTTCTGTTTTTAAAACTATGAACAGGGTCTTACTGTTGGCTTATAACATCTTTTAACCTGTAGAGGATGTAAAGCTTGTGGCATCAGCCACCATGGGTTATTCCTCCAAGGAAGGAGAGGCCAAAATAGGGCCAATTAGATTTTTGGGCTTTATAACAGGGGCATATGGTTGCCCTTGCTGACACAGTATTTCCAGGCGGGGCGGGTTGAGGTTTGTTTAGTGTGGGTTGTTGCTGTGACCGGTGGGCGTCCTTGCTTGACTCACAGGGAGAACCCCGTATTTTTTTTTTGGTTTAGTGGCCTTGGTAACACTCTCTGGTAATTCCAGAGAAAAATCCATTCTTGTACACTGCTTGTGTGGTCTCAATACATCTTCTCCTTGTTAACGTTCAGGTCTTCGAGTTTCATGCAAGGCTTTATTGCCTTTTTTTTCTTCTCTTGCAGTTATTTCCCCTAGTTTAAGATGGCAAAACGGAGGCCTTTTACCATTTGTGGTGGCTTGGTCTCCTGGTCAACATCTCTCTTGTAGTAATACATTGCTTATGTCAACTCTTGTATTCTAATATATTTTGCTTAGTGCAACATATATAAGCTAAATATATGGCTTTAGTCGTGTTATACTATTATTTGTGGTTCTTGATATAGAGACTAATCCTTTTCCACTAGTGTTCTGTATTCTCTATTTAGTCAATTAATCAGACAGGTTATCTTTAACGTTTACTGTTTTATAAGTAGATACCTTCTATAAGGAGTCTGGCTAATTACAGTTGGAAGAAAGCGACCTCCATCAATCCTTTCAATATGTTCTCCTTGTTCTATGGTGGGGAAGGCAAGGGAAATCAAATCTATCGGTATTAAAAACACTTTTGTGGCCACCTAGAGCGTAAAGTTTAGTTCCGTTAGGACTCAATATAAAATAGTTGTTAACAAGTAGGATCTACAGAGGGGTTCAATGTTTGTAAGGCAATCCCGAGGCTTTCTTCCTTTCAATGTTACAGGGTCCAACCTTTCAAGTTGCACTTTCTTTGGTACATCCTACTCAATTGCAAAAAATGTATCTTTTAACTGTTAGAGTTGGCATGACATTTTGACCATTGGAACATACAAAACTTTTACATTAGTTATAGTTGTTTGAAGTAATGATTGAAAAAGAAACGAAAAAAAAAGTTTTATTTGACAAAAAGGGTTTCTTCTATCTGTATACCCCTCCCCTTTTTTTTTAACCATGGAGTTCTCCAAAAGGAACACCAGCTTGGATTTTTACATACCTATAGGGTGGAATCAAGGCAACAGATTGTCAATCAAAAATTCACCCATGCCTTGTTTGGGGTGACTATATATGATTCAAACTTGGGGAAGACAAAAACTTAATTTTTATGTTAAATCATCTTATAGCTGAACTTCAATTTAATCTGATCCGTGGAGCGACTTGCTGTTGCATGAGTATTACTGTGGCTGTTGCCCCTGCTGAATATGGCCAAGTGTTTCCCACATCCATGCCTCACCTTACAAACTTTCCCCAAAACCACAAGTTCAAGTTTCTAAGTGGAACTGATTCACATTGGGAGAAGAATTCGGGTTGGAGGATAATGAGGAAGAGTTCACATGGAAAACAACAAAAACCAGAATTTTTTTAAAGTTACAAAAATTCAAAATATTCTCAAGGGCAGGCTTGGTAGTATATCATTGCAACCCAGAGCAATGTTCAGGAGCCAAAAAAAAGGAACTCATTAAGACATGTGAATCCTGTGAAAATTCAAGGGCAGCCTGGTCTACATAGTGGATTCCAGGCCAGCTGTGGCTACAGGCAGACCCTGTTTCAAAAAACATTTTTTTTTCCTAAAGGAAGACAACTCTGCTTTTTTTTTTTTTTTTTTGCAGTTCTTAGCCTCAGCCTTTAACGGCTTTGCTATCCCTCCAGCCCTGCTTATTTTTTTATAGCCTAGGCTGAGTTCACATTTACTACATAGCTGAGGATAACCTTGGACTCCTGATCCTCCATTGCTTCCATCAAGTACTAGAATTGCAGGCATGCATCACCACCCCTAACCATAGCATTTGGTCTTATGCACCTGCTACAGAGCCACTCCATTTGCATGGGGAATTTCTCCTACTCTTGGTATCTACAGCACTTCTGCTTTCCCAGGTTAACAAGCACACTTCTGGACATGCAGCGAATTCTTAGCAAATCCCTGGTGAGTTGAATAAAATAGGCCACAGTCTTCGAACTACAGCAGAATTACAATAGTCATCCCTTACCCAGTTTAATTTTTCATGGTTTCATGGAAAACTCTAGAAATAACTATTAGACACTTTTAAATTGTATGCCACTCTGGTGAAATCTCAGCTACTCTATTCTGTCCTGCCTAGGACATGAATCCCTATATAAAATACCACTTGTTAGTCATTTAAAAGCTGAATAGATTAGTTCTATTAAATGATGTGGCACCAGTAAGTGCTTATGCTCAAACAAAATTTACTTCAAATTACCCCTCCAAAGCAGATGCTGGCAATTCTGATATACAAAGAGAAACATTAAAATGCTTCCTTAAAGTGAAAAGGTAAAAGCTCTCAAAGAGGAAGGAATACATATGTGTGTGCTGAAGTTGCTAGGATTCACAGCAAGAACAAACCATCTAACCATGAAATTGTGAAGAAGGAAGAAGGTGCTATTTTACACCCACACTTCAAACTGAAAAATGCGTGTAAATGCTTAGTTAAAATGAAAAAGGCATGTGTTATGGGTTCAGTACTAACTGCCTGTTGGGGCCTCCCCTGGGGGTCTAGGAATGTGTCCTCTGTGAGTAACAGGAGACTACTACTGATATTGGCAAATATCAGTGGACACCTGATATTTGGGTTCCAGATGTTTGTGTTTTATGGCAAAGAATTAAACAGAGACACACAGTCACAGCAGAAGCTGGACAGTTTATCAGGAAAAGATACATTTCCAAGGGAGGAGGTGGGTGGAACAAAGAAAGTTTAGCTGCTCAAATGCCCTGCTGTAAAGTGTTGGAAGTTTTTAGGTCATTCTTCTTCTTTTTCTTTGTTTCATGTGTTTGTGTGTGTGACATATGTGCATGTGTGTATGCATGTTCAAATACTTGTGGCCACATGTTTGTGAAGCTCCATGTACACATGTATGTGTGGGTGTACATGTGGATGCCCATGTGTACATGTGAGTTTGGGTGTACATGTGGATGCACATGTGTACATGTGGGGGGGGGTGTACATGTGGATGCCCATGTGTATATGTGAGTGTGAGTGTACATGTGGATGCCCATGTGTACATGTGAGTGTGGGTGTACATGTGGATGCCCATGCTTGATGTCAAGAATCCTCTCCATTGCTCTTCCACCTTTTCTTTGTGTCAGCTCTCTCTGTTAAACCCAGAGCTCACCAATACTGCTTGTCCTGCTAGCCAGCTTGCTCTGGGGAATCCCCTGTCTCTGCCTTCCCAGGAGGAAATTGCAAAGTGGCGGCCACATCCACCCAGCATCTATGTGGATTCTGACAATCCAAACTCTGATCCTCTTGCTTGTATAACAAGCACTTAACTGTTGAACCATCTTCTCAGCCCAAGACTTGGGGTTCTTATGTCACAGAATGTAGGCTTTGGGAGTGTGCAGTGGTTAGATCAGGGACTTGCCAGGACCACCTGAAGTACAGGTAGGAGCCAGGCGCTTCAGCCAGGCAGATTTTAGGATAGATCTACTCCTGGGTTGTTAGATGATTGATTCATTGGTTTGTTAAACAGCTAAATCATTGTCTTTCAAGGCTGGCAGGATGGAGTCGCCCTGCTAGCTAGGATTAAAGGTGAGCCTGTTAAATCCTTGTCTGGTGTGGCTGTCAGGGCGGAGTTGCCCTTGTAGCTGGTATTAAAAGTGGGCCTGTTGGGGCTGGAGAGATAGCCTAGAGGTTAAGAGCACCAACTGCTCTTGCAGAGGACCCAGGTTCAATCCCCAGCACCCACATGGCAGCTANCCCTGGGGCGGGGGGGATTTGCCTATCCTCCAGCCCTGCTTATTTTTTTATAGCCTAGGTGAGTTCACATTTACTACATAGCTGAGGATAACCCCTTGAACTCCTTGATCCCTCCATTGCTCCCTCAAGTACTAGAATTGCAGGCATGCATCACCACCCCTAACCATAGCATTTGGTCTTATGCACCTGCTACAGAGCCACTCCATTTGCATGGGGAATTTCTCCTACTCTTGGTATCTACAGCACTTCTGCTTTCCCAGGTTAACAAGCACACTTCTGGACATGCAGCGAATTCTTAGCAAATCCCTGGTGAGTTGAATAAAATAGGCCACAGTCTTCGAACTACAGCAGAATTACAATAGTCATCCCTTACTCCTAGTTTAATTTCTTCATGAGTTTCATGGAAAACTCTAGAAATAACTATTAGACACTTTTAAATTGTATGCCACTCTGGTGAAATCTCAGCTACTCTATTCTGTCCTGCCTAGGACATGAATCCCTATATAAAATACCACTTGTTAGTCATTTAAAAGCTGAATAGATTAGTTCTATTAAATGATGTGGCACCAGTAAGTGCTTATGCTCAAACAAAATTTACTTCAAACTTACCCCTTCCAAGCAGATGCTGGCAATTCTTGCATATACAAAGAGAAACATTAAAATGCTTCCTTAAAGTGAAAAGGTAAAAGCTCTCAAAGAGGAAGGAATACATATGTGTGTGCTGAAGTTGCTAGGATTCACAGCAAGAACAAACCATCTAACCATGAAATTGTGAAGAAGGAAGAAGGTGCTATTTTACACCCACACTTCAAACTGAAAAATGCGTGTAAATGCTTAGTTAAAATGAAAAAGGCATGTGTTATAGGGTTCAGTACTAACTGCCTGTTGGGGCCTCCCCTGGGGGTCTAGGAATGTGTCCTCTGTGAGTAACAGGAGACTACTACTGATATTGGCAAATATCAGTGGACACCTGATATTTGGGTTCCAGATGTTTGTGTTTTATGGCAAAGAATTAAACAGAGACACACAGTCACAGCAGAAGCTGGACAGTTTATCAGGAAAAGATACATTTCCAAGGGAGGAGGTGGGTGGAACAAAGAAAGTTTAGCTGCCTCAAATGCCCTGCTTTAAAGTGTTGGAAGTTTTCTCATAGGTCATTCTTCTTCTTTTTTTTTTCATTTATTTTTGTGATGTTAAGACATATAGTGTACATATGTTGTATTAGAAACATGTTCAAAGAACTTGTGGCCAACATGTGTGTGTGGAAGCTCCATGTTACACATGTATGTGTGGCTGTGACAATGTGATGCCCATGTTGGTACATGTGAGTTTGGGTATGTACATGTGGAAGCGCACAATGTGTACATGTGGGGGGGGTGTACATGTGGATGCCCCATGTGTATATGTGAGTTTGAGTGCACATGTGGATGGCCATGGGATCATGGTGAGTGTGGGGTGACATGGTGGATTGGCCCATGCTTGAAGTCAAGGATCCTCTCCATTGCTCTTCCACTTTTCTTTGTGTCAGCTCTCTCTGTTTAAGCGCCAGAGCTCACCAAATACTGCTTGTCCTGCAGCCAGCCTGCTCTGGGGAATCCCTGTCTCTGCCTTCCCAGGAGGAAATTGCAAAGTGGCCGCCACATCCACCCAGCATCTATGTGGATTCTGACAATCCAACTCTGATCCTCTTGCTTGATTAACAAGCACTTAACTGTTGAACCATCTCCTCAGCAAGACTTGCGGGTTCTTTATGCTCACAAATGTAGGCTTTTGTGAGTGTGCATTGGTTAGATCAGGAGGACTTGCCAGGACCACCTGAAGTACAAGGTAGGGGTCCAAAAAAAAGGTGTTACATGCCGGCTAGAGATTTTAGGATAGATCTAACTCCTGGGTTGTTAGTTGATTGATTCATGTGGTTTGTTTAAACACTAAATCATTGTCTTTCAAGGAGCTGCAGGATGGAGTCGCCCTGCTATCTGGTATTAAAGGTGAGCCTGTTAAATCCTTGTCTTGGCTGTGCTGGTCAGGGCGGAGTTGCACTTGTGAGCGGTATTAAAAATTGGGCCTGTTGGGGCTGGGAGAGATAGCCTAGAGTGTAAGAGCACCAACTGCTCTTGCAGAGAGACCCAGGTTCAATCCCAGCACCCACATGGCAGCTAAGAACCACCTGTAACTCCAATTCCAGGAGAGAACTTCCAGTTCCAGGGGAATCCGAGACCTCTTCTGACCTCCGTCGACATTTCACAACATGGGTGCACAACCTACCATGCAGACAGTACATTCATACACATACAAAAATAAATTAAAAATGTATTTTTTAAAAAGTGGGCTGTCGCCACTTGAGACTTGAGTGCACAGTGGTTTAGATTCATGATTGCGGGATAAGTCCAGACATATCTCCCATACGACCCCCACAAAACTGGAATTACTGAGTGTCCAAGTAGATTTTTTGGAGAACTTCAGTTAAAGAAAGGCAGGAAGATGAATTAGATTCCATAAATAAACAAAATTGGAAAGCCTGAAACCTAGAACAAGTTCAACACTCCATAAACAGGAAGAAAAAAAAGGCACTCTGAAGAGGTCAACCGCAACGCACAGCCTTCCAACACATGTGAAACAGACACTTTGTGATTCACATTTGGCAATACGGCAAATTTAGGGAAACCCACATGCCAGGGACTGACAAAGGGAACAACATTGGGAAGGTGCAGGTGAAGGACAAAGGTGTGTAATTCCACAGCAAGTTATCCACCCTGTAGGAGATTGGTATAGTGGGATCCCCTTGCCGAACCTGAGCTGACCAAAGAAACAGATATAGAGGAACAAGTTGTAAGTACCTATATTAGAGAAAATTAAAGAATATGAAAGAACAAGTCAGAGAACTAAGCGAGAGAGAGAGAATGAAAAACTCAAGAAGGACCTAGAGGGAGCAATGACAAACTTCGTGAAAAGAACTAAGTGGAGAGAATGGACAAATCCCAGACAGAACTAGAGGGAGAAAATTGACAAAACCTCCCGAAGGAAGTGAAACACTGAAAAAGGAAGACAACAACATAATAAGGAGCACGTAGAACCGCAGAATTGCAGGCTCCAAAAGAAGAAGTGGAAATACTAAAGAAATCACAGGATGAAATGAAAAAGGAATAGAACACTCATCACAAGCAGAAAAGGATGGAAAAAGCCTCAGAAATAGAATGGAGGAAGCAGAACAAAGAATATCAACTGGAGGATAATACAGAGCAACTAAAAGCATCAATATAAAGATATGAGAAAAATTTAAAATACCAAAAGTGAACAACCAGGAAATATTGGGGACACTATGAAAAGACCATAAAACCTCTGCCACAAGGCAATAGAGGAGGAGAAGAAGAAATCCCAAGGAATAGTATTGACAGCTTCCAACAGAAATCAAGAGATGAAAATTTTCCCCAAACTAAAAAAAGACAAACGCCACAAAATCAAGAAGCACAATGAACTTCCAAACAGACAAGAATCAAAAAAAAAAAACTACACAAAATCATATTAAAAAAAAAAAAAAAATCTAGATGCCCAAAACAAAGACAAAATTCGATATGCCACAGGAGAAAAACAACAAATCACATGTAGGGGAAACCCATCAGAATTATACTGACTTCTGGCACAAACACATGAAAGCAGCAAGAAGACATGTGGAGCAATGCATTCCCAGTGTTGAAGGACTATAATGGATGCCAACCCAGGTTTACTATTAACCAGCCAAAAATGTCGACTATACGTCAAGAGAGAGAAGATCTTCCAATGACATAAACAAGAATGATAGAATACATGTCCAGAAATACCAACCTTCAGAAAATCTTGAAGCCATATTCAAAGGACAGAAGAAAGGAGCAACTATCCCCAAGCACCTAGAAATAGAAACTAATAACATAACTGCAGAAGTAGAACTGAGTAAATAAATGATGCTCAAACTGAGAATAAAATGCAAAGGATAATTAAGTGAAGGAAAGCAAATGATCTTCAATTATAACCTTAAATATTAATGGACAAACTCCCTGATAAAAAGACAATAGACTGGGAGATTGATTAGGAAACAAAACCCATCTATATTGCTCCTCAAGAAACTCATTCTAATCTCAAGGATAGGCAAACACTTAAAGGTGAAAGGATTGGGAAAAAATATCCAAGCAAATGGGTACCAAAAGAAAGCAGGTGGTTGCTATTATTACATATTCAGACAAAATAGACTAATAGTAAGATAGAATCAAAAGACAAAGAAGGCATCTGACATAAATCTTTATATTGAACATCTTTTACCCATTGAAGACTTCACAATCAGATGAAATATATATGCACCAAACTCTGGTGCACCAAACTTTTTAAAGGCAATCATCAAATCCAGGACCTCAAGTCATAGATTAACTCCAGCACACTAAAGTAGGGGACTTCAAATACACACATAATACAATTATATTATCTACATATATATAATATACATACTAGATTAGAATAGATATAATGAGAGAGATAATAGAAGAAATATAAGATGGAGAGATATAAAGAGATCACAACCTACTATCTGATAGATAAGCTGGGGATTATCTAGTGCCTAGATAGTACTAGAGAATAGACATATAAAGTTTGGATGCACCAGAGTTTGGTGCCAATATATATCATGATTGTGAAGTCTTCAATAGGTCAAGATGTAAATGATAGAGTAATGTCACCTCTATATAGAAATTAATTTATAGATTTCTTTTTACTTTTTGGAAGGTCATATTTTGTTCTGATTATTAAAATAGAACACATAGACATAATTATCTACAATAATTATATATAATAAAAAAAAAGAGATAACACATATATAGATAATAGAGATGAAAATATTTTTTCCCATCCTATTCACCTATAAAGATGATAGAGATGTAGGTATACATAGATATAGAGATAGAGAGATATATATATAGAATAGACAGACATATAGATAAGAGAGTTTATAGAATATATACCATATCATACATACCAGATACATATAGATACTATAATAGAAAATCAGAATATATAGAATATATATATAATAAGAATATTAAATATGAAACTATCAATGTTGCTCCTTTCCTATATCATGGCATTATTTTCAAGTATTGAATATATATTATTATCTCAGTTCGTACTTCTAACATAGTTATTAGTTCTCTTATCTAGCGTGCATTGGAGATAAGTTAGCTCCTTATACATATGTCCTATTAGAATTGCCTCAAGATATTTACTGCAAGACGGTATGGAAATATTCTGGACATTATTCTATCATTTGTTAATGTCATGGAAGATTTTCTCATCTCCTTCAACTATAATCAGAATTTTGACATAGAGGCATTATTATAGTAACCTGGGTTGCATCCATAGTCCTTTAACAAAGGAAATGCTTTGCTCCATGTTGCTTTCTGCTTTCATGCGTAATATGCTGCCAAGAAGTCCAGTTATCAATTCTCCGATGGCGTCTTCCCCTTACATTATTTGCTGTTTTTTTTCTCTTGTGGCTTTCGGAATTTGTCTTTGTTTCCTTGGAGCATTCTTAGCATTCTTTTTTAACTATGATATTGTACGGGGAGTTTCTTTTCTGATTTTTGTCTGTTTGGAGTCATGTGCTCTCTGTGTATTTGTTATTGGGATTTTGTCTTTTTTTAGTTTGGAGGAATTTTCATCTATTATTCTGTTGAAGATCGCTGATCAATACTATTCTCTTGGATTCTTCTTCTTCCTCTAACCCTATTCCTTAGGTGCAGAGGTTTCTTGATCTTTTCATAGTTGTCCCATATTTCCTTAGGTGTTCCACTTTGTGTATTTTAAATTTTTCATAATCTTATTTTGAGCTTTTTAGCTGCTCTGTATTGTATTCCACCTCTGATATTCTTTGTTCTTTCATTCCTCCTTTCTACTTCTGAGACTTTGTCCATTCCTTTGCTCTGGAATTGGATGAGTGTTTGATTCCTTTTTCATTTCATCTGTGAATTCTTTTAGTATTTTCCACTTCTTTTTGGAGATTCTCAATCTTTCTTGTTGCTCCTTACTTCACTGGTTGTCTTCCTTTTTCAGTTGCTTCCACCTTCCTTCGGAGGTGTTTGTCATTTTTCCCTCTAGTTCTTCTGCGAGTTTGTCATTTCTCTCCATTTTAGTTCTTCAGAGCATGAAAGATTTGTCTTGTCTCCCTCTAGGTCCTTCTTGAGTTTTTCATTCTCCTCCCTTAGTTCTCTGACTTAGTTCTCTTTATATTCTTTAATTTTTCTGAATACATTAAGGTACTCATTGTCCTTCTGAGATCTGTTTCTATAGGGTCCACCCCTCAGGCGGCTATCCTCCCACTGTAGCAATCTACCTTACAGGGTGGTATAGAGCTTGATTGGAATTACCTGTACCTTTTCCCCATGAATTGTTCTTCATCTCCCTGGCATGTGGTTTCCCTTTTTTGCTGGTATTCCAATGTGAATCACAAATGTCTTTTCACTGTGCTGAAGGCTTGCCTTGCTTGCCTCTTCAGACTGCCTTTTTTTTCTCCTGTTTATGGCGCCAGAGCGAGCATTAAAGTGTTGACTTGTTCTAGGTTTCAGGCTTTCAATTTTGTTTATATATTTGAAGTCTAACTCACCCTTCCCCTTCTGTTCTGATGATTCTCCAAAATTCTTGGACACCTCAGTAATTCCAGTTTGTCTTTGGGGGATATTGGGGAGGTATGTCTGAACATATCCCGCAAGATCCCTGAGTCTAACCACTGTGCACTCAAGTCTCACAGTAGAGCGACACAAGTAGCCAGACTTCTAAAAAATATTTTTATTTATTTTTGTATGTGTATTAACGTACTGTCTGCATGCATGATATGGTGTGTGACCACCCAGTTGTGCCAATGTCAGAGTTATGGACGCAGAAGAGCGGTCTTCGGATTACCCTGAAACTTGCGAGTCTCCTGGAATGGAGTTCAGGTGGTTTCTTTAATTTCTGTATGTGTATGAATGTACTGTCTGCATGCAAGTTTGTGCACCCGTGTCGTGCAATGCCGCGGAGGTCAGAAGAGGGTCTTGGATTCCCCTGGAACTGGAGTTCTCCTGGAACTGGAGTTTCAGACGGTTCTCAGCCGCCATGTGGGTGCTGGAGATCGAACCCGAGTCCTCTGTAAGAGCGGTCGGCGCTCTTAACTGCTAGGCCATCTCTCCAGCCCCGATATAATATGTTTTAATTGCTCTGTTCTATTCTTATAGTAATTACAAGAAATAAATGGGAATATATGCATATATATGGGCCTCAGATGCATGTGAGAGCCACTATATATATGACAAATAATTTAATTATTAGGAGGCTGGCCTTGGTGGTACATGCCTTTAATCCCAGCACTCTGGAGACAGAGGCAGGCAGATCTCTGTAAGTTCAAGGACAGCCTTGTCTACATAGCAAGTTTCAGGCCAGCTGGGGCTACAGGGAGACCCTGTCTCTAATAATAATAATTATTATTTTTCACAATTAAAAATATTTTATTTATTTTTATTTTATGTGTATGAGTATATTGCCTCCATATAAGTGCACCTGTGTAACGCCATGCCCACGCAGGTCAAAAGAGGGCATCAGATCCCCTAGAACTGGACTTACAGATAGTTGTTAGCTGCCATATGGGTGCTGGGAATTGAACCCAGGTCCTCTGCAGAGCAGCCAAGGCTCTTAGCTGCTGAATTATATTTCCAGCCCCCAGGATATTCCACATATTTTTTAAAGCTAGAATACTTTATCAAGTAACATAGATTATGGATTGAGATTCTTTCCTCACTTAGTACAAAGTGTTTTCTCACACATAAATAAATGCCACTTGCTTTCCCAGGGCTTTTTGTCTGTCTCTCTCAGCACCTTTGTCTCTGCTTGCTAACGTATGCAAATTTTTCCTGTAAGCAAAGTGCCTCTTGTTTTGTTTTTCTTTACTTGTCAACAAGAATTTGTTTCCTCTCCCATGGAACTAATTATC
Source organism: Rhizomys pruinosus (assembly GCA_009823505.1). Classification (NCBI taxonomy): domain Eukaryota; kingdom Metazoa; phylum Chordata; class Mammalia; order Rodentia; family Spalacidae; genus Rhizomys; species Rhizomys pruinosus. The sequence continues at coordinate 629,570 of VZQC01009623.1, read as the reverse complement.
ATATGAAAATCAAGGTATATAAAGGCCTTCTTTGAGGCCAACCTTATGAAAATGATTAGGCTTTAACATCTGGCAGCCAACTGTATTAGGCACAAGTTGGATGTGGCAAGTTTCACTTAACACAAAGGAATTATCATTTTTAGAATTTTAGAATCATGACAAATATAAAAATGCAACAAATTTTCAAATACTCTAGCTTCAGCTCTTTCTTATATCAGTATGTAACCATTTCTTTCAGTTGCTATAGCAAATTATCACAAGTTTTGTGGCTTAAAACAACCAAAGTTTGCTTTCTTGTGATTTCAGAGACCAGAAGTTTGAAATTAGGGGTTTATAGAGATTTTTTTATGTGTGTGTGCCTCGTCTGTATGTATACCATGTGCATGCCAGTGCCCATAGAGGCTAGAAGAAACCTTTGGATTCCCTGGAACTGAAGTTAAAGGTGGTTTTGAGCCACTTGATGTGGCTAAGAACTAAACCACACTCCTCTGCAAGGGCAGCAAGTGATCTTAACCACTGAATCATCTCTCCCAGACCCTTGCACTAAGTTTTGTTGGACTAAAATCAAGGTGCTCATACTCAAATCTGCATTCCTTCCTCTGGCTCTAAGGAAGAATCCCTTCCCTTCCTTTTCAGCTTCCGATGGCTGCTGACTGACTACAGACTGCCTCACTCCAGGCTCTGCCTCCATGGTCACATTGTTTCCTCATCTTCAACATATAATCTCCTCTTTCTCTTATGGATACTTGTGATGACAGTTAGGACCCACCCAGGTAACCCAGAGTTACCTCTCTTATCTCAAGACCTTTAACCACATCTGCAGGGAAACTTCAGCCCCCTAGTCCCAAGTGTGTGTGTGTGTGTTGTGTTGTGGTTGTCTGACACATACTAGACAAGTGCTCTACCACTTATCAATATCCTCAGGCTTACAATATCACTCTCTGGCTGAAAGTAAGGCCCTCTAACAAAACCTTTCTTAAAATTCACCTGACTCGACTCATTTTTCTTCTTCCATTGCTTCAAAGAAAGAAACGATGCTTACCTTTAATTTTTTTAATTTTATTTTTTTATTTTTGGTGCATGTTGCAGTGCAGGTGTAGAGGTCAGAGGTCTAGTGAGATTATTCTCTCTCTCTTTCTACCATGTGGATTCCAGGGATCAGACTTGGGTCCTCGGGCATGATGGCAGCAAGCACCTTTTCCAGTGGAGCCATCTTGATAGTCCTACAAAGTCTTCTAGAGTGCCTAAGGTTGAATACACTTCTGAGCCTGGCTCCCCAACATCCTATCAATTCTTAGCACACAAGCAACAGTATCAAATATTTCACCCCAATAAATACTCTTTAGCTTCAGTTGGTCATTTGTTAGTTATTATTAGCAGCAGATAGGAAATTCTCGCCACCACATAATGTGACTCAAACTCCCTTTTTCTTGCAAGTAAACTTTATTTAAAAATCTAAATAAGTGGGGCTGGAGAGATAGCCTAGCGGTTAAGAGCACCAACTGCTCTTGCAGAGGACCCGGGTTCAATCCTCAGCACCCACATGGCAGCTAAGAACCGTCTGTAACTCCAATTCCAGGAGAACGGTTCCAGGGGAACTGTTCCAATTCCAGGGGAATCCGAGACCCTCTTCTGACCTCCGCGGCATTGTATGACACGGGTGCACAAACCTACATGCAGACAGTACATTCATACACATACAAAAATAAATTAAAAATTAAAAAAAATCTAAATAAGTGAACAAAATACCAAAAATGTGTTAATAAGCTTTATAAGGTATAGCCAGGCATGTTGGCACAGGCCTCTAATTTCAGCTGGTTGTGGGGCTGAGGCAGGAAGTTCACCTGACCCCGAGAGCTCAAGATCAGCCTCGGGGGTATAGTGAGACCCCCCATGTCAAAATAGAGAAATAAAAAGTTAATGAATAAAAATTAAGTCATTCTCATACAAAAGTAATAATGAGCTGTACATGGTATAACATTTCTGCAGTTATATTCAATAAAGAATTCAGTATTTAAGAATTTAAGTTTTTCCTCTTTTGCTTAACATGGGAAATTTTCTATCCAAAACTTTTTAACATACTACTTCAAAAATTAGTAACTTTCAGAAAACAAGTAGCTAACCAGTAATGATGTTGTGTACTTAACCACCTTCATCAGTTTCTCATTAATAGTTAAAATTCTTTACTGGGATTTTAAAAAATTAAATCTACATTTCATGCCATAACAATTTCCTCTTTCCAAATAAAAGAATTATGATCAGAGCTTGGGGAAATTTTGATAGCTATACCCTGGCCCATTTTTTATTGTTGTTCTTCTTTCCTGTTTTGAGACAGTCTCACAAAGCTACCTCCCAACTTGGTTGTCCTTGAACATCTGATCCTCCTACCTCTACCTCCGGAGTGCTCAGATTACAGATATACAGCACCACGCCCAGCTTCACGGGCTTATTGATGAAATAAAATAATTTTTAAGTGACTTCCTTCCAGCAAAATCCAAGGTATGGAAATCATAAAGTGCTGTAGTGAATGAAGTTTGCTTTCAGGTGCAAAACAAACAAAAACTTCTAATTTTTTTAATCTCCGAAATTCTCTTTTGCACTTTAAGTTATATCTGTGTTCTTTAAAAATAATTCGTAATACCATGATACAACTTGTATTTTAGGAAGCCTAAACCAAGTAAGTTGGGAGCAACTTGGCCGATAAAAGCCATAACTTAGAACTCCTAATGGTTGAAATAATTTGCCTCTGATTTGCACAGGTTTACGCTTCAGCTAAGCAGAAACCATTGGTTGCTAAGCAACAGCTCTTCCCTCATGGGCCAGAAATAGAACACATAGAAGAAACGCAATTTTTTAAGATATAATACACACTGTATGAAGTTAAAGAAAGACCCATAATTTGGCTGTTTGCCCAGAATTATTGTCATAAATATTGAATTGATGATAACAGTTTGTGTATTCTGAACACATTTAATCTATGCATTTGTAAGTAACTATACCACCTTGTTCTTCTGGTATCCTCCCTGCTACTAGAAAACTCTAAAGAAACAGAAACCAGGCTTTGTTAGTAAATCTCTTCTCAAAAATTGTAAACTGTACAGCTGGGTTATGGGGAGCCACTTCGCATTAACACTCCAGTTGCACTGCTGCTCTCTTGGCTAAAACTACGTATTTCATGCCCTGTGATACCCCGAGACTCCGAGAAACCATCACTCACTTTGGGCTCTATGTATTCTTCACAAAGAATTGATAGTGTTAATGACATTTATAAAGTGCTAGGCACTGTTCTAAGCCCAAGGTAGGACTTAACTCACATTAGCGTTCTGCGTTGGCAGGTGGGCAAGAGGCTCACAGAGGTTATGGATGGTACAGGATCACTCTAGACAGCAGAGCCAGGCTCCTCAGCATCTCAAGCCATGAGACTGCCGGCCTTCACCACTTCCCTATTTTGCATTTTGCAAAGTGCTTCACATATTACCTGACTACCCTTTTTAAACAATGTATCCATAGGGGCTGGAGAGATGGCTCAGCAGTTAAGAGCACTGGCTTCTCTTGCAGAGAGGACCCAGATTCAGTTCCCAGCACCCACATGGGAGATAACAGCCATCTGTAACTCCAGCTTCTGGGGAATCAAGGCTGTCTCCTGATCTCTTCAGGCAGTGCATACATGGATGCACTTATATACACATAGGCAAAACAATCATAAACATAAAATTAAAATAAATAAATATCATTATAAAATATATCCTGCCTCAAGACTCAGAGAAATATATTTGAGGGTTCAATTCATTAAATTTCAACATGAGTTTTAATCAATTTTACACAAGTAAGAATGAAGAGTGTAACAGCAATCCAAAGGATCTATCTACACAGGGGCTGATTTCAGTCCCCACAGAACTGAACTTGTCAACTTGTCGGGCGGTAGAGATGGTTCAGTGGTTAAGAGCACTGGCTGCTCTTGCAGAGGACCTGGATTCCCAGTACCTGCAAGGCAGCTAACAACCGAATCCAGCACCTTCTTTTGACTCTTTGACTCTGAGGGGTGTTGCGCAATATGGGTGCACTTACACATATGCAGGTAAGACGCTCACACACATAAAATAAAAATAATAAATAAAATATTTTTTTTTAAAAAGAACTGAACTTGTTCCAACTCAGGTTAATCCGAGGCCACATGCTCTGCTTACTCAAAAAGGATCACATTGCAGACCTTTCTAAGGACTCTGTCTAAATAGAGGCCATTTCTGGGCACTGGTTTCCTTTGGAAAGGTATAGTGAATTTTTGTTTGTTTGTTTGTTTGTTTTAAAGTTGACTCACAGCCTGGGTATAACAGGACATACCTGTAATCCTGGCACTTAGGAGGTGGAGGCAGAAGGATCAGGACTTCAAAGCTAGCCTCAGCTGTGTAGTGATTTGAGGCTAGCCTGGGCTACATGATACATAAAATAAAAATTCTAAAACTAGAATATGTTCACTGAAGTCAATGTTCTTGTCCTTGTCTCACACCCTTTCTCGCTCTGGCGTTCAGAGTACGTGAGTTGGGTGTTTGTTTACTGGAGCTAAGGCAGAAATTAGTTTCTCATTAAAGTATTTCCCCAGAGGAGGAAGCTATTCAAAGGGAGGAAAAATATAAATAAAACTTGGAAAAGATCATTGAAAACTTACCTCAGTAAAATCGGTTTAAGAAACAAAACCTAGCCAGGCCTGTCTTTAATCCCAATACTCAGGAGGCAGAGGCAGGTGGATCTCTGTGAGTTCAAGCCCAGCCCTGTATTCTCATGTCAAGTTCCAGGCCAAAGGAAGGAAGGAAGGAAGGAAGGAAGGAAGGAAGGAAGGAAGGAAGGAAGGAAGGAAGGAAGGAAGGAAGGAAGGAAGGAAGGAGAAGAGAAGAGAAGAGAAGAGAAAAGAAAAGAAAAGAAAAGAAAAGAAAAGAAAAGAAAAAAGAAAAGAAAAAAGAAAAGAAAGAAAAGGTCTAAATGCAATGATTGATCTCTTCAGTAAAATTTTTTTTCCTCATACTGGGCATGATAGTACACATATGCAAGTAATAACCAGCATTTGGGAAACAGAGGCAGAAAATTTGCTACAAGTTTAAGGCTAGCCTGGTCTACATTGCAAGTTCCAGGCCAGCCAGAGTTACATAGTAAGACCATGTCTCAAAAAAACAAAACAAATAAACAAAACCACTTTTTCCTCTCCATTCATTCTGCTGCAAGCCCCCATTCTGTATGTTAAAGACAGGAAGGAAATACATGGTCTTGAAGTCTCTCAAGAGGAAGAAGATGCACAAAGCTGGGAAAGCATGGGAAAGCATCCTGATGGAGACAGGAGGAGGGGACTAATGCCAGAGCCCAATGTCTCGGAAAATGGGAAGCAAAATGCTTTCTACAAAAGGGCATGTTGTAGCATACTTGTAACCACGGTACTTGGAAGGTGGAGGGAGGAAGATCAGGAGTTCAAGGTCACCCTCAGCTACAGAGCAGGTTCAAGGCCAATCTGTTATAAATATATATATACATATATATATGTATATATATATGAGGGTGGGTGCAATGAATCTGGGTTTTGAAGCTCGAGTAGAAATTTTTCATGAAGAAAATGAGTTTGATTTCCAGAGAAAAAGCTGACAATATGTGCAAAAGCCCAGGAAGACACAAGGCCTGGGTGTGCAGGAGGCCAGCAAGATAGGGTGGGACCTGGTTGTCAAATATTTTCTTTTATTGTCATGGAGAATTTGGACTTTTTTCTTGAGGGCAACTGGGCCCTAATAGATATTCTAGAAGACAATGGAGTGTATCAGAGATGGGAATGTTTTATATTGTGGCCATGTAAAAACAGAAATGTAACTGAGATCAGTTTGGAGAAGCATGCCTATAATTCCAGTATTTAGGAGGCAGAGGCCTGGAGATTCTAAGTTCAAAGCCAATCTTGGTTACATAGTGAGAATCTGTCTCAAAATTTTCCTTCACCAGGACTGGAGAGATGGCTCAGCGGTTAAGAGCACTGACTGCTCTTGCAGAGGACATGGGTTCGATTCCCAGCACCCACATGGCAGCTAAGAACTGTCTTAGGCCAGGCATGTTGGCACATGCCTTTAATCCCAGCACTCGGAAGGCAGAGGCAGGCAGATCTCCGTGAGTTCAAGGCTAGCCTGGTCTACATAGGGAGCTCCAGGCCAGCTGGGACTAAAGGGAGACCCTGTCTCAAAAAGACCAAAAAAAAAAAAAAAAAAAAAAAAAACCTCCACCAAAAAAGGCACAATTAAGGAAAATTGTAAGAAGAGAGCAAAAACAATGGTTAAATGTGCTGATTTGTCTTATTTTCCATAGCAAGGAGTCAATAGGGACATCTGAAAATCCAAAAACAAAAATCATCTCTATTACCCCTAGTCACGAAAGGTGACCATTAAGAGAATTGAATGCCAGAGTAAACAATGTCAGAAAGTAAAATGCAATAATTTCATGGAAGGCTTTCTCAGAATGCTTCCCATCCTTTATGGCAAGGAGTCAGCAGATGTTAACTGGAACTGACAAATCAGTAATCAAAAAACTAGCAAATGAAACCCATTTCTTTTCATGCAACCCATGTTTAATTTTTTTAATAGAAAAAAAAAACTGGGCCTGAAGAGATGCTCAGACAGTAAAGTACTTGCTGTGTGAGCATGAGGGCCGGATTCAGATCCTCAGCACCAATGTAAAGAGCCAGTGTTGGGCAGGAGAGATGGCTCAGTGCTTAACATTGCACACTGCTCTTGCAGAGGACCTGAGTTTGCCCCCACCGCATATCAGGCAGTTCACAATCTCCTGTAAATCCAGATCCGGGGGGTCTGACACCCTCTTCTAGACTCCACTGTCACTTGCAGTCACTTGGGCACATACCACACACATATACCACGTATACACATAATTAAAAATAAAAACAAGCCAGCTGTAGTAGTGCATACCTTTAAACCCAGTATTTGGGAGCCAAAAGCAAGACGATCTCTGTGACTTCAAAGTCAGCCTTGTCTACATAATGAGTTCCAGGTTAGTCAGTGCTACACAGTGAGACCCTATCCCAAAATAAAATAAAAATACAAGAAATAAATAAGTAAAAATGAAGTCTTAAGAAAAAAAAGCCAGGTGCAGAGTTTGTAACTGTGACTCCAGTGTTGGGGACGCAAGAAAGGAGAAGCCCTGGGATTTGCTCTGCAGTCTAGTGAAATTGGTAAATTCATTGAGTGAGGTGCACTGTCTCAAAGCAGAAGGTGGTGAGTTATTGAAGAACACACCAGAAGTCACCCTTAGGCCTCCACATGCAAGTGCATACACATGCATGCCTATCCACACACCCATATGCACACACAGACACACACAGACACACACACACACACACACACACACACACACACACCCCAAAAGAGAAAAACTGGATAAACCATATCAGTATATTAGTCATTATCTGTGGGTATTGAGTTCCAGGTTATAAAATCCCTTTTTATTTTTTCATAAGTGTCAGTTGTGATTATGTATTAACATTGTAATTCCCCAGAAAGTTTTTCTAAAATTATATAGCTCTATTATCACTTTGGCATTAAGTATGTTCATAGGAGGGAATAAGATTTCTATAGATGCTAAAGAAAGGAAGGAAGGAGCCTGGCATGGTGGCGAATGCCTTTAATCCCAGCACTTGAGAGGCAGAGGCAGGTAGAGCTCTGTGAGTTCGAGGGCAGCTTGGTCTACATAGCAAGTTCCAAGCCAGCTGGGGATACAGAGAGACCCTTTCTCAAAAAGACAAAAATATATATATATCTGTGCTAAACAACTCTCTTGCAGAAGCAGTTGCATCAAACACTTATCCCAACCTTTCATCTTCAGTAATTACCTGTGATTTGAATAATCTTTGAATAAAAGCAAATGGCAATTGGCCTGTGATAGTTAATCTTCATTGTCAACTCTACCAGATTTGGAATTGCCATGGAAACATACATCTGGGGAAATCTATGAGTGCATTCTGGGAAGGCTTAGCTGAGGAGGAACCTTGAGTGTGGGTAGTACCATCCCATGGGCTGGAGTCCATGACTGAATACAAAGGAGAATGAGAGCTGAACACTGGCATTTATTGATCTCTGCTTCCAACTACAAATGCAATGTGACCAGCCATCCCATATTCCTGCACCACTTCCCCACCATGATGAATCATTCCCTCAAACTGTGAGCCAGGCACCTCTCCCTTGAGGAGCCCATCCCCACACTTGAGTAGGGCTTACTTTCTTCTGATCTCCTCTTTTGCTCTTAATCCTCCTGCTTAAACCTATATTAACTTTAGCAAAAATCTCAAACTCTACTTCATAAAACAAATAAAAAGATCTGTGAGCCAAAATGAACCCTTCTTTAAGTTGTTTTTGTTGGATATTTTATCACAGCAACTAGAAAAGTAACTAATACCTAGCCTAAAAGGAAACACGTATAGATCTATAAATCAAGATGACACCAAATATTAAGTAGTAGCAACAGGATTATCAGATGCATATTTTAGTTCATGGCTTTACAAATATAATTGGTTGTCTGGGCTTGGTGGTCCATGCCTTTGATTCTAGCATTTGGGAGGGAGAGGCAGGCGGATCTCTGTGAGTTCAAGGCCAGCCTGGTCTACAGAGTGAGTTCCAGGACAGTTGAGGCTAAAGGCAGACCCTGTCTCAAAAAGATGGGAAAAAAAAATATATCTGTGTGTGTGTGTGTGTGTGTGTGTGTGTGTGTGTGTGTGTTTCTAGTTTCTCTTCAATTGCTGAGACAAAACCCTCTGACCAATACCAACTTTATTTGGCTCACATCTCCTGGGTTACACAGTTTATCACTGAGGGAGCCCAAAGTAGGAACTCAGGGCAGGATCCTGGAGGCAGAAGCTGAAGCACAGGCCATGGAGGAACGCTGCTTACTGGCTTGCTCCCAGGCCCATACTCAACCGGCTTTCTTACAACAGTACAGTAGAACCACCTACCCAGGAGTGGCACCACCCACAATGGGCTGGGACCTCCCACATCAATCAACAATCAAGAAAATACCCCCACAGACATGGCCACAGGCCAGTCCAATCGAGGCTCCATGTCAAGTTGACACTAAAGCTATCCAGCACACACACACACACACACACATATATAAAACAGGGATGTGAAATGACAATGAGTTATAGAATTTTATTTTTTATTTTATTTATTTTTATTTTTTTGGTCTTTTCGAGACAGGGTCTCCCTGTAGCCCCAGCTGGCCTGGAACTCACTCTGTAGACCAGGCTGGCCTTGAACTCACAAAGATCCGCCTGCCTCTGCCTCCCAAGTGCTAGGATTAAAGGCGGCGTTTATTTTTAAAGTACTATGTCTATATTGTAGAAAATATGTTTTTAAGAAATAGTCACCACTGGATAAATAGTCTTTACTGAAAATGAAAAAAAAAAAGTTCATTCCTAAATACCCTATGAGAAAATATTGTTGGCTTAAAACCTTGAATTCCCTGTGTTTGGTGCAAAGGAGCACAGCCACTTTCTTTCTCTTTCATCACTTTCTTCAGTGAGTGTTTATTACTTTGTAACATTTCCAGTGCACCCCTCCCTCTGCTCTCAGGAGTAAGTCTCCAAAGGGATGTTTATTTCTCTTCTAAGTTCAGTTAGCCTTCACTGATATAATGAGAAAAATAGTCTTTGAGACACTCACTGATACAATACAGGCTCCCAAGGACTTCAAGGGCTTAAAATAATTAGTACATGCGTCACTTCTCTAATAGATACAAAAACCTAAAGAGCAAGAAATGTAAGCCTTTTAATCATCACAAGTTAATTGAGAAAAAGTGATTAGCCATACCATAAGTACTAAATTATGAACTTAATTGTTTTGTATTTCTTCAGTGTTTTTCATATAGAAGGAAGGTACAAACTTTATTAGTGATAATTTCTCTTAATATATAGAATGGGAAAATGTCACAGGGGCTCTAAATTCTCTTGGAAATAACATCTTTGTGTTGTGATAAATTCAAGCTAGAAAAAAATGGCATCAGCTATACTAAATGCAAAACAAGTTTTGAGTATTTCTTGTGGTTGGATCATTTACACAAAGCATCATGACATGATTTCTAAGCCTTTCCTCTTCCTATGCTAAAATAGGCAAATTACAGCTGGGCATGGTGCTCTTTGGAGGCACTTGCCTAACATGTGCTAGGTCATAACCTCTGAAGGAGTTTCCCTAGACATTTCTTAGGTGTTTGTTTTGTTTTATTTCTCTGATACAGTAGGCTCTCACTCTCCAGTACAGGCTGGACACCAACTCAAGATCTCCTGGCCTCAGTGTGCATAGCACTGGGATGGAAGATGTTCACCACCAACTCAGCTTGTCTGTGTTAGTATGTTGGAAATTTTATAGCATTAGACACTCTTCTCTGAATAGAAGATGGAGGTGTTTGGGTGGAAGAGATATTGAAATTGATAACAGAAAATATACGTGGGCCGCCGATTCTAAAATACTACCTGGTCCTTCCTGGAAAAAAGTTAGCTAACTCCTGCTTTGGAGTATAAGCATTCAACTTAAGAGTCCTGATGTAAGGTTTCAAACTGTAATCAATCAAATCAAAATGGCTTCTGATCACAGATCTGGATATTAAATGGAAAGACATTATGCTTTCTCATTTGCTTCTTCCATCCTTTCTCCCACTTGGACTCCTACAGGTGAAAATACTGGTTTTGTGGCAGAATTGTCGTTCAGAATTGTTTGCTCTATCACTGGGACTGAAACTGAGAACAGGAACAAGAACAAATGTTCCTAATACCATAGGCCTCTGCATCACACAACTCAGGGCTGAGAGGTCACCCCAACCAAAAACAACTCAAAGTTCTGCAAACTGGGTTTTCCGTGCTTTTGCACCAAACCTATTTTAAAAACAAACAAACAACAACAATTTAAAAAAAAAAAAAACCTCAATGCAGGTCCATGGGCTTCTTGTTGCCTCTGGCCAGGGGTGTGTCTCTTCACACAGTGCTTGCATGCTAGATTTAAGCACTGCCCTTGAATCTGCAGAGCTTATCATGAGAGTGTTCACATACTCCCCTTTACCCCTAAAGACTGGAAATCACAGTTCGGAACACAGCTGGCCCCAAGGTTTTCAGTAAGACACTGTGTCCTTGCATTCTAATTCCTGCACTGCTGAGGATTGCAGGCAAAGGGGACTGTGCTTGCAAAGGGGACTTCATGTTTTTAAACAGTATAGGCCTAACCCTTTTCCCGTCAACACTGAATGCATTTTTATGAATAGGCCTCTTTTTTTTTATGTGTACGAGTGTACTGTCTGCATGTAGGTTGGTACACCCATGTTGTGCAATGCTGCGGAGGTCAGAAGAGGGTGCCAGATTCCCCTGGAACTGGAGTTAAAGAGAGTTCTTAGCCGCCATGTGGGTGCTGGGAATTGAACCCGGGTCCTCTGTAAGAGTAGTCAGTGCTCTTAACTGCTGAGCCATCTCTCCAGCCCCCATGAATAGGCCTCTTTTTAAAGAGGGATTGTGTACAACTAGTGATGTCAGAATTACAAATACTACGTACATAAATAAGTATTAAAGCTATACATACTCTTCTCCCTCCATTGTCATCACTTCCATTTTGAATGAATCCAATTCCAAAAGGCAAGAAGTACCTACTCTGTGGTAGGCAGTAAGATGGGTCTACTAGTAAACAGATTAGGCATCTATTATAAGAAAACAATGCTTTGAAAGTGCCTGTAAACTGGGTGTGAAGGCTCACTCTATAATCCCAGCACTCTAGAAACTGAAGCAAGAGGATTGCTATGAGTTTAAAGCCATCTTGGATTACATAGCAAACTCCAACACAACTGGAGCTAAAGAGTGAGACAATCCCACAGATAGAGACAGAGACAGATAAGCTTCTGCTGGTGTATAAAGCAGGAAAAAAAAAACCCTCTATGATCAGGAATCTTACATTTTAGTGAGGAGAAATAAATAATATAGAAGAAAATAGGGAGTGGCAGACAGGGGTGGGTGAAGATGCCATTTTTGATGAGTGGCCAGAGGTGGCATCACTAAAATGATATTTGAGAAAACTGATAGAAATGAGGGCAAGCTATGTAAGTGCTGGGGATGAGCGTTCAGAGAGAGGCGAGGAGTAGCTGTACCCTGGAGAGAAGCCAACCAAAGGTGCTGAAGAGAGTAAATGAACAGAGGGGGAAACACAGGCTGGAGTTCAGTGGTTAAGAGCACTGCACTCATAGCCATAAAATAAAAATGATAAATAAATGAATTAATTAATTAATGGAACTACAGGGAAATTACCTAAAGTTTTAAAGCCTCCTCATTGGTGAAATGGTAGGAAAATTATTTTCCTTACAGAGTTAGATAAAAATTATATAAAATCCTAAGGTGGTAGACATTTTTAATCCCAGCACTGGGGAGACAGAGACAGGGCTATTTCTATGAGTCTGAGGCCAGCCTGATCTACGCAGTGAGTTCCAAGTCTACCAGGACTACATGAGGCCTTGTCTCAAAGAAACAAAAAAAAATTTTTTGTATGTGTATGAATGTACTGTCTGCATGTAGGTTTGTGCACCCGTGTCATGCAATGCTGCGGAGGACAGAAGAGGGCGTGCTCTTGTAGAGGACCTGGGTTTGATTCCCAGCAACTGCATGGTGGCTAACAGCCATCTGTAACTCCAGTTCCGGGGGATCCGACGCCCTCTTCTGACCTCCATAGGTATTCTACGACATGGGTGCACTCACCTACATGTGGGCAATACACTCATACACATAAAATAAAAATAATAAATAAAAAAGAGGGGAAAAGCCGGGCATGGTAACTCAAACCTTTAATCCCAGCACTCAGGAGGCAGAGTCAGGCATATCTCAGAGAGTTCAAGGCCATGGTCTACCTAGCTGGGGCTACAGGGAAGCCCTGTTTCAAAAAGATAAAAAAAAAAAAAAAGAAAGAGGGGAAAAACAAAGAGGCTAGAAGAGGCTGGTTTAGGACCTGTGGACCACTTCAAGGACTGGAGATCTGAATGAAATGATTGTGGAGGATTCATAGCATTTGGGTGACTAATACTTTGTTTTTCTCTGCTCTGAAAGCACTAAATATAGAAGATCACCCAGTGAAGGGATGTCCCTAGCCCTTCCTGAAGAAATGCCATCAGGTGAGAAGAACCTGGAAATAGTGAGAGGAAGGAGCTCTAAGAAAAAAGGGGCGGGGGGTTGCTGAGCATGGTGGCACACTCCTTTAATGCCAGCACGCAGGAGGCAAAGAAAGGCAGGGGAATCTCTGTAAGTTCAAGGCCAGGGCGGTCTACATAGTGAGTTCCAGGCCAGCTGTGGCTACAGGGAGAGCCCCCCCCCCAAAAAAAAAGAAAGAAAAGGGGAGGTCAGTTGATAGCTGGGAGAATGGTGGGGAAACCCAGAAGCCACAGTGATCACCTGGGTCTTGAGTAGAATATTATTGAAGGATTTAAGCAGGAGCATGACATGATCTGCGCAAGCTTTCATAAAGACTCTTCTTGTTTGTTTGTTGGTGGCCGTGGTGTTGAGGCAGGGTTTTACTGTGTAGCTCTAGCTGGTCTGGAACTTTCTATATAGGCCAGGCTGGCTTTGAATTCATAGCAAACCTCCTGCTTCAACCTCCCAAGTGCTGATCTTACACATGTGAGCGAGCAACCACACCCAGCTTTTCTTTTCACTTTTTGTTTTTGATATGGGATCTCCCTGTTTCTCAGACAGGTCTGAGATTCACAGGCATCAAGCTCCTGACCACCTGGGACTCTTAACAGATGAATATTTCTTTCTCCTCGGTTCTTATCTCCTCAAAAGAAAGAGATACAGGCAGTTTAAACAAGGTTTAATTTAGCAAAGCAAAACAAAACAAAGGAGACATCAGAGACTGGACCAGACTAACCCAAGTAGGGGTAGCAGCCTATTGAGTTCTACAGTGTGGATGTCTTAAGATTTTATTGGTATTAAGATTTTGAATTGGTATTCATGGTGTGCAGTGATACTATTCCTCTTTAGAATCATGGTGGACCTGATCTCTCTTTTAGGGAGTTTTGTGCCATAATGCTCTTGAAAAGCTCATGAGTCAGGGAAGTCAATGATAGTAAAGTGAAAGCAGAGTCTTTCGAGGATGCAGACTTTTTGTTAGTGCACATGTGTGCAGTTGGGAAAGTTCCCGAGAGTCTTAAGCAAGAGGAGCCTGACTGCAGCTTCAAGGAAGTGCAACCACCAAGGGAAATTCTGATCACAGGGAGACACAGCTGCCAAGACACAGATGCAGTCCCCCTGGCTCCCTTACATCTAACTCTCTGCCTAACCAGGGGACTCAACCACCCAAATATAGATGCAGTTTCCTTGGCGCCTTCCTTTCTAACTCCTTACCTAAAGCAGGAGGACATAGCTACAAAGACACAGTTGCAGTTTCCCTTGGGTAACTTACATCTAACCCCTTGCCTACCTGTCTCGGGCCTACAGGAACGTGTCACCGCACCCAATTCATGCTATTTGTAAAACAAAATATGCAGTGTTTTACATAGTTTTTATGTCTTTTGAGTTTATAGAACAAGCGAGGTCTCACTATGTAGTCCAGGCCTTGAATCAGGTTCTCAAATGCTGGGATTATAGATGGCACCAATACATTCAGGTTAGGCAGTGGTTTTAAGCAACAAACTATCCATAACTAATTGATTCAGGGCTCTCAACAGCTTTAAAAGAAGCAAAGAGCCAGGCATGGTGGTACACATCTTTAATCCCAGCACTGGGGAGGCAGAATCAGGTGAATTTCTATGTGTTCAAAGCCAGCCTGCTCTACATAGCGAGTTCCAGGCCAGCCAGGGTTACATAGTAAGACCTTATCTCAAAAATAAATAAATAAATAAATAAATAAATAATAAGATGAGCTTATAAAAGTGAAGATTACTATACTCTTTTTTTAAATTTTTATTTATTTTTGTATGTGTATGAATGTACTGTCTGCATGTAGGCTTGTGCACCCATGTAATGCAATGCCTCGGAGGTTAGAAGAGGGTGTTGTATTCCCCTGGAACTGGAGTTAAAGACGGTTCTCAGCCACCACGTGGGTGCTGGGGATCAAACCTGGGTCTTCTGCAAGAGCAGTTGGTGCTCTTAACCACTAGGCCATCTCTCCAGCCCAGATTACTATACTCTCATCACAGGTAATGCTGGTTGTGAACCTGAAAAGGGTAGAGAAGCACAGTGGTCAGGAGCTTTGCAGACCCACCTCAGGGACACAGGGCAAAAGAATGGTTGGACGCAGTTTCAGAAACTGAATGGCATCTGCAGAGAAGATGGACTGCCTAAAAGAGATCACTAATCACTACACAGATTTTCAGTTTAGAATACATGATAAGGCTAGATATTGGGATTTGGGTAAAGAGAAGAGATTGTTCAGCAGTTAGGAGCACCGGCTGCTCTTTCACAGGACCTGGGTTCAATTCCCAGCACCCACATGGCAACTAAACCATCCATAACTCCAGTTCCAGAGGAAATCTGATGTCTTCTGACTCTGTGGGCATTTCATGACCCTAGTGCTCTTACATGTATGAAGACAATACGGCCATACACATAAGATAAAAATAGTAAATGACACAATACACCAAATGGACCTCACAGACATCTATCGAATATTTCACCCAAACACCAGAGAATACACTTTCTACTCAGCACCTCATGGAACATTCTCCAAAATAGACCATATACTGGGACACAGGAAAAAACTCAACAAATATAAAAAGATTGAAATAATCTCATGCATTCTATCAGACCACAGTGCAATAAAACTCATTATCAACACTTAGTAGAATATAAGTTTTTGAAGTAGTCCCGTAATAATTGTCTGGGATCTTTTCATTGTCTGTTGTGATATTTCCCCTTTTGTCACAGATTCTATTGATTTGGAGTTGTTCCTTCTTCTTTTGGTTAACTGGGCTAGAGGTCTGTCTATCTTATTTATTCTCTCAAGGAACAACTTTTGGATCATTGAATTTTTGTATGGTTTTCTTTGTTTCTATTCATTGATCTCTGCTCTTGATTTTTTGTTATTCTTCTTGTCTGCTCCATTTAGGGTTCATTGTTGTTGTCTCTCAGTTTTTTAGCTGCAGTGTTAGATCATTCACTTGTGTTCTTTTGTTTTTTTAATGTAGGCACTTAGAGCTATAAACTTCCCTCTTAGGATTGTCTTTTAAAGTGTCCCATAGATTTTGCTGTGTTGTTTTATCATTGTCATTCAGTTCCAGAATGTTTTTATTTCTTTCTTCTATTTCTTCCTTGACCCACTCATTATTCAGGAGGGTGTTGTTTAGTCTCCATTGTTCCGTGTAGGTTGTGGGTTTATTCTG
>VZQC01009623.1:512980-609028 GCA_009823505.1 Rhizomys pruinosus | reverse complement strand
AAAAAAAAACTGAGAGAGATATGCAGGACAGTCATGGCAGAATGCATGATCTCGGTTGGGGTGGGGGTGGGGGTGAAGGGAAGGGGATATATGCCTGAACTGAATTGGAAAATGATGTATGAAATGCACAAAGCATCAAAAAAAAAAATGTTGAGAAAAAAAAAAGAAAAAGAAAATAATAATGATAAATAAAAATTTCAAAATCTCTGAAAAAAAAAATAGTAAAATATTTTTTAAAAAAAGAATTTTTAGCTGGAATTGGTGGTGCATGCCTTAAAATCACAGCACTCGGGAGGCTGTGGCAGTTGGATCTCTGTAAGTTCAAGGCCAACCTGGTCTATATAGTGAGTTCCAGGGCAGGTAAGACTATAGGAGAGCCCAATCTCAAAAAGACAAAAAAAAATTTTTTTGAAGGATTTCATGACAACTATAATAATATTTTGGGACAAATATACTTTAAAAAAACAGCCAGGGGCTGGAGAGATGGCTCAGCAGTTAAGAGCACTGGCTGCTCTTGCAAAGGACTGGGGTTCGAGTCTCAGTACCCACATGGCCACTCCCAACTATCTATAACTACAGTTCCAGGGGGATCCAACAGCCTCCTCTGACCATGCTTCTACATGCATTGAACAACATGGGTGTACTTACACACATACACACATACAGGCAATATACTCATATGTGGAAAATAAAAATAACCAATAATATATATATTTTAAAAAGGCCAAGTGTGATAGAGTACTAAGAAGGCTGAAGTAGGAGGATGAAAAGGCTATGTAGAGAGACCTTGCCTCAAAACTCACACACATATGTACAACACAAAATGATGCTGCTTATATGGAATTCCCTCTTTTTTTGAGGCCAAGTCGCACCAAAGAAGCCAAGCCTGGCTTTGAACTCACTATGTAATCAGGTTGATCTCAAACTCATAGGCCTCTCGCCTCAGTTTCCCATGCTGGAATTATAAGAGAGTACCATACTACCACAACTGACTCTAGAATTCACATCTAGCAGAGCATCTTATATTTTACCTGGCAATTTAAAAAAAATAATATGTATTTATTTATAGAAGGGGACACACATATGCTGTCAGAGGGGGTGTGGAGGTCAGGGGACAACTAGAAGGAGTCTTGTTTCTCTCCTTCCTCTATATGAGTTTAGGGGATTGAACTCATGTCATCAGGTCTGGTGGCAAGTGTCTTTACCCACTGAGACATTTCCCCCACCCTTTTACATTTTCGCTTTAATAAACCTGCTTACAGCATTGAACTTAACATAAAAAAAATTGAATGGTATTATCATTGATTCCATACACTTAAACCGCACATATTTTCAGTATGTGGACCCATGATCTGAACAATGTAGCTTTAAAAAGAAGGCACTAAAAAACCAAAAATAAATGCACCATATCAAAACTATTTCAAAACACAGAATATTTTCTTCCTTGGAGCAGCTGTGCTCCCACTACTCTAAGTGATATATAACACACACTGTAAACAGAATTCTTTGCCCTTGATCTTTTAGTAAACACTGAAGAGCTAACTGTCCCGGAGCGCTGATTCCAAAGGGCTCCTGGGAAAGGAAAGAGTAAACAGTTATTCTCCTTTGTGTTCTCAAAGTGGATGAGCAGGTCCAGAAAGACTGCTTTTTAGATTGTTGCAGGCCTAAGTTCCATGAGCAAAAACGTCTATAGTAGCAGAGGCAGTCTTAAAAACCTGTAAGGAGGTATAGAATAGATGAAACTGAAGAAACGTGAGCCGCCCGTCAATGGATCACGTGACATCATTAATACTCAGGTCGAAACCGATCTTCAGTGAGAGTGTGATGTTACTCTGTACTGTGTACCAATGCAGTTTTCAAGATGAAGGGTCCAAGACAGCCATTCATTGTGTTGATAGAAGCTGAAAGTACTCAAAGCTTACCATTCTCAAGCTTGTTGAGAGCAACTCAGTGACCAAAGGCAGCCATTTTCGTTTATGCAGTGATCATCTGTGAACCAATAAAGTACCAAGCACTGGGCTATGTTCTGTGCTTAACAAATAGAAGAGGCCATACATACATACATACATACAAACACTATAGCTATACTATAATCAACACATTAGAAAAGATAAGGGTGGGGTGTAGCAGAGTAGGAGGCTGTGTAAAAATGTTCATAAACCTGGGTTCAAGCACAAACAAAACAAACAAAAGATGTGACCCTATGAATATGATTGAAATATATTACCTGGAGATATAAAAATATCATTAAGAATTATCTATAGTTGATATATGTTAATCAAAATACTTTAGGTTTTTAGCTGATATTATCATTGTGGACTGACCTCTTGTACTGTGGTCTAATAGAAGATACAAAAATGAAAACACTAAAATCTATCAAGCCAAAACTAAGTGGCTAATCTGACCCTGACTTTCAGAGGCATCAGGAGAAAGAAGGAGTGGGGGGATAAGAGTAACAGGCAGAGCTAGAAAGAGTGCTACAGAGAGAGAGAGACAGAGAGACAGAGACAGAGACAGAGAGAGATACTGAGACAGAGAGAGATATAGACGGAAAGGCTATGAATAATGGGCCAGTTTTAGCCAGCCCTCTGCTTTAACTCTTTTTAATATTTTATTTATTATTTTTATTTTTGTGTGAGTATATTGCCTGCATGTGTGTGAGTGGACTCCTGTCATGCAGTGCCTGAGGAGGTCAAAAGAGGATGTCAAATTCCTTGGAACTGTAATTAGGGATGGTGTTAGCCACCATGTGGATGCTGGGAATCGAACCTGAGTCTTTTGCAAGAACAGCCAGTGCTCCTGACTGATGGCAATCTATCCAGCCCCTTTGCTCTTACATGATAAGGACCCTGATGTTAGCTAGATTCCTTTAATTTTTTTTATTTATGAGTATTTTGACTGCATGTATGTAAGTGCATGTATGTTGTATAAGGCCTAAAGAGGCCAGATGAGGACGTCAGATCCACTGGAACTGGAGTTACAGTTGTTAGCCACCATTTGGGTGCTGGGAACTGAACCTAGGTCCTCTGCAAGAGCAGCCAGTGCTCTTAACTGCTAAGCCATCTCTCTAGCCCCACTAGCTAGTCCCTTTGATCTATTTATTTGTTTCTTTGTTGTTGCTCAACTATCTTATAAAACTCACTTCTCTGTCTCACCCAACATCGCACCTCTATTTTTAGAGGAAATTCAGATTCATGAATTCCAAGTAAGTCTAATTCAATCATTTAACTAACTGGAATTTCTGTCTTATGACAATATATTTTAAAGGCAGACTATAAGCAAAATCACTGAATTGAAACCAGGCATGGTAGACAGGCCTTTAATTCCAGCACTCAGGAGGCAGAGGCAGGTGGATCTGAAGCCAGCCTGGTCTACATAGTGAATTCCAGTCCAGCTGTGGCTACAGAGAGACCCTGTCTCAAAACAAAACAACCAAATTACTGAATTTTACTCGTTTCATTTTATTTTATACTTTATATTTTGGAGGGTGGGAATATGCCACAGCATACAGAGATCAGAAGACAACTTTTGGGAGTCAGTTCTATCCTTCTACCATATGTGTCCTAGGAATTGAACTCAGGTCATCAGGTTTGGTAGCAAGTGACTTTACCAGCTGAGCCAGTTCTTCAACCCCTGAATTATACCTGTTTTGTTGTTGTTGTTGTTGTTGTCATTGTTGTTTTAAAACAGGGACTCATGTAACCCAGGCTAACCTCAAACTCACTGTGTAGCCAAGAGTGGTATTGAACTCCTGATCCATCTGCCTTTACCTCCAAAATACTGGGATTTCAGGCCTGGGCCACTACATTTAGGTTTTATATGGTGCTGGAAGTTGAACCCAGGGCTTCTTGCATGCTAAATACTCTACCAACTGGATGTCAGGATTGGCCATATCTGCAATCCTGAAATGTGCATTTTAAGTCACTTGCGATCTCACCCTGGCCTTTCCTCATCTTCCTGGTCCTTGTGATCTCTGTAGATCAAGCAAAACACACCAAGTGTAGTATAGGAGACAGGCAGAGTTTATGCAGAGTGATGGGGGCTTTCTCAAAAGAGTGAGAGTGAATAGTAGCCAGAAACCATATCCCTGTTATTCATAGCTCGGGCAAATTTTATTCTACTTTCTAATGTCTCAGACAGATTCCCTGAGGGACATTTCCCTGTGCACATAATTGACAGGCCTTATATGGACTGACTGCTGGGATGGGTCAATGGTGTGCCCTTTTTATCAAAAAACTTCCTGTTGACAGTAATCTTAAAGGTTTCAGGGCTCCTGGAAGCAGCCTGAGATAACTATCAATGAATGGCCTTCCAGTCATCTCCTCCCAAGGCCAGAGATGTGACTCAGTTCCCCATCTTCTGAACAGTAATTAGAGTCCCAGTTGCGTTCCTTGGTATTCTGAGCAGCTGATTATGAGGGAGGGGCCCAGCCCTAAAGTCTTTGAAGCCTACTGATAGCAAGCTAAGAAAAGTTTTAATCCTATGTGAGTTATTTATCCTTTTTTTTTCAGGGTTTATTACTCTTAACTATTCTTAGCACTGACTGGACTCAAGCAGACTCTTAGTAAAGAAAGCCTGTGCCCTTAACAGTCCACTCCTGTGTTTTTTCTAAGGTTAGCATATTCTGCAGTCTCTTCCAATTCCATTTAGTGCCTTTTCTTCAGAGCTTTTCTTCAGAGCTGGCATTTGTGCTGCAGTACACACACAAGGAAATGAGATGCTGAGTGTGTGGTGCTTTGGTTCCTGGCTTCTTACCTTCTTTATTTAAGGGCTTTCTAAAACCATTTTGGCAGAGATCACCTTTAGAGAGATTGAAGATTCTGTGGGTTCTGCTAGCTCTTCTGGGCTCCAGATGACAAGGGACAGCCGTATCTGTCAGTCCAGGAATATCTTTCTGTCAACAATAACACACTGGGAACGTCAGCCATGATGCATCTCCAGCGCATTTGTTCTTTCTCTTCTCAGTTCTCCTTGATCTCTAACAGAAAGGTCTCTTACCAAGAGCAGGCACCTGTGGCCAAAGGTCAATATACTCAGCTTCACAAGAAAACCTTGTTTGTCATTCTCACTACTGATCAGATCACGTAGCCCTTTCATTCTTCATCCAGAGCATCCGGAGCAGTCTCTGCAGCCATGGGCTTCACATCCAGGTCTGAAATTTGTGGTCATTGTCCAGTGAGTTTCCTACAGCCAGCAACTGGGAAGATGCTCAACTCCAACTTGATGCAGCTAATTGCCCAAGAGATGCCATGAAAAAAGGGTTGTTTGGGTGATTGGTTTTGCTTTTCTTTGTTTTTATTTGATTTTCATTTGTTTTTTTTTTTTTTTTTTTTTTTTTTTTTGTTTTGTTTTGTTTTGTTTGGTCTTTTCAAGACAGGGTGTCCCTGTAGCCCCAGTTGTCCTAGAATTCGCTCTGTAGACCAAGCTGGCCTTGAACTCACAAAGATCTGCCTGCCTCTGCCTCCCAAGTGCTAGGATTAAAGGCATGCGCCACCACGCCCGGCTATTTATTATTTTTTTATGTGTATGAGTATACTGTCTGCATGTAGGTTTGTGTACCCGTGTCGTGCAATGCCACAGAGGTCAGAAGAGGGTGTTGGATTCCCCTGGGCTGGAGTTAAAGACAGTTCTTAGCCTCCATGTGGGTGCTGGGAATCGAACCCAGGTCCTCTGCAAGACAGTTGGCGCTCTTAACCACTGAGCCATCTCTCCAGCCCCAATGTTGAATTTTTAATACCACTACAGAGATAATTTTAAGGAAAAACTCTAGAAAATTGTTCTATAAATCTAATATTATTTTACATACATATATAAATATATGCATATGTGTGTAATGAAGATCTAAGTAGATCAAACTCTTTACAAGTTATCTAAAGTCCTTCCAAAGTGTTAAAAAGAAGAAATTTATTCATGATACTCGTTAATGAAAGTAAAAGGAGACTCTGAAGGAAGGACTACTACAATGGGGTTTCCTAGAAGATAAGAGAAATAGGGTTTAACTCCAAATGTAAAGAAAAAGTGAGAATTTATAACCGAGATGGGAGATTCAGGGCCAGGTTGGGTGGACAGAAAATTTCTAAGAGGAAGCATCCAAAGTAAGTGGGTATTCTGGCTAAACCAACCTAGCTGGATTCCTGCTAAAGGAACCCCAAGGCGATTAGATATTAGATGATGGTAGAAGAAGATTTTGAGCAGTTTGAGAGTGACTAGATTCTAAGGTGAGGGTTCTTGGCACACTAATCTCGCAGGATTTCTCCTTGGTGAGCATGCGCAAGGAGGAGTGCAAGCTCAGTAAAGACAGACTAAAGTTAGGCATGCAGAGACATGGCCAATAGCACAGGTAAGACTCTGGAAAAGGCTCTACAGTATTTCCCACCATAAGTTGGCAATCATAAACAGGAAATAATCTACAAAGGGTACAGTTTCCTTTGAACCATCCCCTTCATTCACAACCAGCTGACTGCACTTCTGCAACAAAGGAAGCCCCTTTAGCAGTGGCAGGAAAGCTGACATAGGCAGGAAGAGTACGCCAATCTGGCTCCCGGCTCCTCAGCTATATGACTTTGGATGTTCTTGGAGTTCAGAGGCATGGGCAGCTGAAAGGAATGGATGCTCAAAATCCTTAACTCTCTGGGAACACTGCTCTCCTGAGAATGCTACAGTGGCCTTTGCCTCCCTGACCCACAGAAAAGCTAGAGCTGGGCCTTGATCTTTTGGGGTGGCTGCTCCAGGGGTAACCACCTCAGAGGGACAGAGCATGGGGAGCAGGGAAATGGAGATCTGTTGAGGACGGGTAGGAAAGCAAGAGCAAGGAAAGAAAAGCCTCAGCTCTGCTCCAGCCCTGTTTTCTGTTGCTCGATCACAAACATGACTTTAACCTTTTCCTGACAGGAAAAGTCAATCTCATCTGACCTGATATTTTGCTACTTTCTTTGTCAACAATGTCTGATCTGAGTGAGGCAAGATCAGAACCCTATGCTTTGGAAGATAAGATATTCAAAGCACGAAGACATATCCTTTGTACACGATGTTCAATGGTTGATTTATGAATGTGCAGAGTTTAAAGTTGAATAAAATTCTTAAACTTTATGAGAGCAAGAAGTGGGAAGACCATTGGTCTAAGGAACTTAGCCCAATGAAAGGTCTACGTTTGCTTATTTACGTGATTTAGTTACATGCTCAAGCCCTGTCAAGAAAGAAAAAAGGTAGTTTTGAATGCAACTGGATTATTCCTAGCCTGAGTCTCAGGAACTTTTGTCTATTCCTAGGTAAGCGTCCCAAGATTGTGATACAACATGGGGCCACACCACCCTGATATCTTGTGGGGCCAAAGGAAAAATTATAACAATTTAAAAATCTTAATTGGCTTTATTTCAATTCTAAGATAGAGAACATTTCATTCCATAAAATAGAGTAACTGTGGAACTTGCCCTGGAGTATGGGCAGCAAGAATCATGGCTTTAAAGAAAACAGACTCTTCTTCCAGTAGCTACTATGCCAGTAGCTCTCAGGTAGGAGTGGGCCTTCCTGCCCATCTTCCCAGCTCCAGTCTAGAACTCTGTCTGTCTGACTTGAGCTTTAGTAGCCTTGTGCATTCTGTGGCAATTGCGGTGAGTTCGTATACGCAACTCCCTTCCTGTCTGGAAAACACCATCTCCTTGTAGCTGTAGACCACCTCTGTCTCTTACAATCTTCCACTCTTCTCTTCCAAAATGATCCCTGAGCATTGAGGAGAGGGATGTGCATCGATGTCTCTTTTGGGACTGAGCACGCCACAGTCTCTTATTTTCTGCACAACGACAAGTTGTGAATATTTAGGCAACAACATGTTGGACTCAATGGGGAGAGCATGAAATTGGGTGGGCAGGGAGGTGGGGGATCTGAGAGGAATTGGGGGAGGGAGAACTATGACCAAAATACATTGTATGAAGCTCTCAAAGAATGAATAAAATATTTAAATTTACAAAAGAAAAATGAAATAAAAATTTAGTACTTTTTTTCTAAAAGCAAATAGAATAAATAATAAGTGTTCAAATCCACGGGCCAAACAGAAGATACTGGTTTATAGACAGAAAAGGACTTGAAGAAAGAAGACACAGAAGTCAAACGCAGATTGGTCATTTTAAAATTATTTGACCCTTTGCGGATTAGCATACCATCCAAGCATCTGTGTCTATGCTCACAGCTTAGCTTGACATAATAATTAGTACTGCTTAAATGCCTGTGCATCCAATAGCTTGTGCTTTATTAGTATGACTAAAAAGGTATCACTGGAAAAGCTGTCAACCCATGAAGGGAAACAACCTGAACAGACTAGAGTCCAAAATGACAACTCCAAAGAAAGTAGACTGTTTTCTTCTCACCCACTTGTGCCCCTTTCCCAAAGCCCAGGGAACAAATTGCGGAAGAGGAGTGGTAGAATGTAAGGGCTGCGGAGAGATAGGAGTGAATCATGAGACTACCGGAATATAGTCTGGACTCCTAATTGATCAACATGTCTGTGCATACAAGCATCACCAACTGGACTATGGGAACCTTGGGTTGTTCAAAATTTGGACATAGATACTTGCAAAATGCACCAATTATCTAATTGTATGGCAAACTGAGTAACATCAATGTTATCTGCAAACAACTGTGTTATTATATTGTAGAATCCCTTAAAAATAAACAAATTTAAAAAAAGAAACATTATAAAAAAATAAATAAATAAAAAATAAAATTATTTGACCCTAAAAGTAGGGCCAAAGAGTCAAAAACATAGGTAAACCACCAATTAGTTAAAAATCGGATTACCTCAAGTAAGTCATATATTATAAGGATTAATGCAAATGTTTATTATTGTGTCAATTGAAACTGACCTACTTGAGAAATTAGTTCTTATCTAATCCTTATTTCTTAGAAGATCAGATAAATTAGTTATAACTTGGTAATATAAAAACTTTTAGCTGGGCGTGGTTGCGCACGCCTTTAGTCCCAGCACAGGCGGATCTCTGTGAGTTCAAGGCCAGTCTGGTCTACGAAGCGAGTTCCAGGCAAGCTGGGGCTATAGGGAGACCCTGTCTCCCACCCCACCCCCCAAAAAGAGTACTGGTTGCACTTGCAGAAGACCTGGGTTTGGTTCCCAACATGGTTCCCAGAACCCACATGACAGCCAACAACCTTTGGTAACTCCTGTTCCAGGGCATCCAATGCGCTCTTCTGGCTTTCACAGGTATCACATGACATGGGTATATTTACATACACATGGGCAAAATACTCACATACATACCACTTAAAAAGTAAATAAATTTTTAAACCCAAAACTTTTATATAGGAGTCAGTGAGACGGTGCAGTAGGTAAAGGAGGCCACTAAAGATGAGGAGTTAAGTTCAATCTGAGTCCTATATGGTACAAGGAGACAATTGACTCCCAAAAGTGGAGGTCTTCTGACCTCCACATGCAAGCCCTGACATGCACACACAGACAAAATAAATAAAAATATGGGCTGAAGACATGGCTCAGTGCTTAAGAGTAATTATCACCCTTGCAGAGGACCCAGGCTGGGCTCCCCGCAACTTCATGGCTACACACAACTGTTGTAACACCTGTTTTGGGGGATCCATTGACCTTCTCTGGCCTCTGTGAGCACCAGGTATATACATGGTGCGCATACATGCATTCAGGCAAAACACTCAGACATATTCAATAAATAAGTAAATTTTTTTTGGTCTTTTTGAGACAGGGTCTCCCTGTAGCCCCAGCTGTCCTGGAACTCACTGTGTAGACCAGGCTGGCCTTGAACTCACAAAGATCTGCCTGCCTCTGCCTCCCAAGTGCTAGGATTAAAGGCGTGCACCACCACACCCAGCTGTAAATATTTTTCAATGCAACAGGGGGTTGGAAAGATGCTCATCATTTAAGAGCACTTGTTGCTCTTCTGGAGGACCACAGTTCCATTCCCAGCAAGCAACTCATAACTGCCTATAATTCCAGCTCCAAGGGCACCCACACACATGGCGTACACTCAGGTGTACATACACAAATACACACAAATAAAAATAAATCTTTTTAAACTAACAAAAAATTAAACTTACTACAGGGCTGGGAATATAGCTCACCTGACAGAGTACCTCGTTCATTTGAAACCCTAGGTTCCAGCCCCAGCACGACATAAAATTGGTTACCTAAACCTGTGATCCCAGCAGTCAGGAGGTAGAGGCAGAATGAGCAGAAGTTCAAAGCGAGCGTTTGCCACATAGTGATTTTGAGGCCAGCCTGAGCTATAGACCCTGTCTCAAAAAAAAAAAAAAAAACACTAGTTCGGCGAGATGCTTATTGGTTTAAGTGCACCCGCCGCTCTGTAGAGGATCGGCTCGATGATTCTCAATACTCACACAGTGAGTGGCTAACAACCATCTATAACTCCAGTTTCAGGGTATCCGACATCCTCTTCTGACCTCTGTAGTCACTTCACAACACTGATACACTTACATACATGCAGACAATACACTCACTCATACACATAAAATGAAATAATAATTTTATGACTCCATTTTTATTTTCATTTTATGTGTATGAGTGCTTTGCCTGTATATATGTAAGTGCACCAGGAATGGAATCCCCATGGAAGCCAGAAGAGGATGTTGGACCCCCTGGAACCTGAGTTAAGAATGGTTGTTAGTGAAGTTCTCCCCAAAATAATAAGCCTCTGCTTTGAAAAAAAAAAAAAAAACTCTGGAAAGACTCAGAAAAAGATGCAAGCCATGTATGGCAGAGTGCATGAACTCAGGTGGAGTTGGGGACATGGAAAGGGAAATGACTCTAAATTGGATTGAGAAATGATGTATGATGTATGAAAAGTTTACTAACAATAAAAATATATATATTTTTTAAAAAAGATGATTGTTATGTGGGTGCTGAGAACCAAACCTAGGTATTCTGCAAGAGCACCCGGTGTTATTAACCTCTGAGCCATCTGTTAAGCCCCCATTTTTATTTTAGCCTGATCTGTTGGGATAGTTGTTTAATCCAAAACAATGACCCCCTATAACTCTTATTTACTTTGGGAAATAGCTCAAAACATCTCCATTTTAATGAAGAGTGAGCTGCTACCTAATTGGTGGTCATCACAAGAGCTACAGGATTCTGGAACTATATGAAAACAATAATCAAGAGACACCAGGGTAGGTGAGATGCTCAGCCACTAAAGGCCCTTGCAGGTAAGCCTGACTACCTGAGTTCAATTCTTGGGACCCACATGGTGGAAAGAGGGAACTGACTGCTATAGGTTGTGCTCTAACCTCCTCATGTGCACTATGGCATGTGTGTACCTCAACATGTAAGTGTATATAAACAAATGTAAATTTAAGTTTTTATATAGGGATCACAGAAATGCCAAATCACTGGAGTGACACCACTTGGAAACTTCCTGTTGCTGCTGGGAGCAGTGGGGAAGGACTGCAGACCACCCTGTGTTATCCCACCCGGGGAATCAGCGTCTCACTGCTTTTCTCTTGAACTCAGTGTACAATATTCCTCAAGGAAACACAGGTAAGTACTTCAGTTAATATTTCCAGAACTTATTAAACAGGAACTCCTTTCTTTATTGTCTCTACTTCCAGCTTCCTCATCTTCCTAGTCAAACATACGAGGAAACTGAGGTCCAAGAAAGCTACGTTGTCAAAGGTTCTAAAGCATTCCTGGTCATGCTGAGGGGACAGCATGGGTATTTCCATTTCTGTCTCTAGTCGGCTCTTCTAATGCCAACTCCAGACTAGACACTCCAGCAAACACTCTCAGAAAGGCATACTTTGTATTTTCTCAAGTTGTTTGTGATATCGCTTGGCTATAAAACAGTATTGGCTCAGATATGGAAAGAAACCTGGCTGTGAAGTGAGTGTTGCTGACTCATCAGGCACACTGCTACAGCTGGGCAGCGGTTCATCTCCAACAGGGAAAGCCTGGCCAGAGGCAGCAGACAAGGAGCTGACTGTGTTCACTATAGTCCGACCCCGATCTATGATATTGAAATGTTTTGGTTTTTTTTTTTTTTTTTTTGCAGTTCTAAGGTTAAGATTCAATCGCGAAAACCAAATCTAGCTCTTATTTCTGTTTTTGTTCTTATTTGTTCACAGATTTTGTGTGTATGTGTGTGTCTGGGTGGTGGTTATGTGTGTATATGCTTGTACATGTGGAGGGAGTACACATGTACATGTGTGCATGTGCTTAGGGAGGTCAGAGATGAGATCAGGTATCGTTGCCAGTGGCTCTTCACCTTCAATTTTGAGACAAGGTTTCTCACTGAACGTGGAGCTCACTGATTCTGATAGACTGGCTGGCCAGCAAGCCTTAGAGACCCTCCTGCCTCGGCCTCCCCAGTATTGGGATCACAGGCAGACTTTGGTAGACTCGGGTTTTTATGTGGCTACTGGGGATCCAGATTCAGGCAAGCACTTGATTGATTGCGTCATATCCCCAGCCTTTTGTTTCGGAAGCACTGGCAGGGCAACAGGCATGCAAAAATCTGGTTTAAGGGAAGGTTTTTGGCTGTTTGTTTCTTTCTTCGTCTATTTCTTTTGGAGTAAGGTCTCATGCAGCCTAGGCTGACTTCAAATTCTATCTGTAGTTAAGGATGACCATGGATTTCTAAACCTCATGTCTCTACTTGCCAAGTGCTGGGACTACAGGTGTGCACCACTACACCCTGTTTTGCGTGGTGCTGGAGACTAAACCCAGGACTTCCTGTATGTTAAGCAAGCACTTTATCAATTGAACTTATCTCTAGTCCTATGGGGAAGTATTTTAAAGCATTCTAAATATTTTTCCTGGCTCCTTAATGCCACAATGGTAACATCCTTAAACTATACTTCACAGTTTTCTAACTCCATTCGTAATGTTTTGATATATATATATATATTTTTTTTTTAAATTCTCTGAACTGAAAAGAGCAGTAGTTTCCCAAATGATGGCCCTTGAGATTTTAGTTTGCTTTGCATTTAAGCCAAGCGATAAATTTGTTCACAATTTGTTGGACTTATCCATCCTTGAAAGCTATAAAAAGTAATCATTGACTAGGAATTATTAAATATTGACAGGTATACTGAAAAACTGTTGGGTTACTCATTTATAAAGGAGAAGCACTTTGATAAAGTAAGTCCAAATCTTGCTTGTAGGATTTCAGAACTGAGTGAAGATTCTTTTTTTTTTTTTTTTTTTTTTGTATTTATTTATTATTTTACAAATCTAGACGCGTGTTCCCGCTCATTCCCCCACGCCATCGCTCAGAGCTGTGATTCTGCCAAACATGTCCCCCTCTCAATCTCTTAGTCTTTCTCTGATATTCTCCATGGGAAGTTGACTGTTTTGGAGCAGAAGTTCACTGTTTCAAGTCAGTTCTTTGACTGAGTATTTTCTGTTGTTGTTGTTGTTTCTCAAACTGCATTTGTCACAACTGCTTTGTACAGAAGCTCGGGGGCCCTACACAAGACCAATACAACTGGGTAATGGCACTAGCATCCACATCGATGAGGGATACATTTCGTCGTTTGTTTTTCCTGGGACTGTATTGTGAATGCTATCACCCAGCTATGATGATCCCTAAGTCTCCCAGCCATTTTCCTGCAAAACTCGTGAGTCGTCTTTCTTACTGCGCATAGAGCTCCATTAATGTACCATTTTGTAGATTGTACCACTTTTCTCTGATCCATCGTCAGTTGCGGCAACACTTAGGGTGTTGTTCCAGCTCTTTTGCGTAATTGGGTTGATAGAAGGAGGCCTTGGGAAAATAATAAACCAATTGGCCTCGTCGCCACTGTATCCTGTGGTGGGCGTGAGTCTTTGAAGGGTAGCATTGCCCAGGCGTGGTTGCTGGGTGGGTGGCAAGTTCATTCCAAGTCTTCCAAGGGTTCTCCACACTGCGTTTCCATAGTGGCTGTACGAGTTTACATCCACGACAGTGGATGAGCTGTTTCCCCCTTTCCCCACAACCTCTCCAGCACTTGGTCATCATTTGTTTTCTTGATCCTCAGCCAGTCTTCTGAGGAGTGAGATGATTATTCTTAAAGTGGTTTCTCGTTTCATTTCCATATAATATTAGTAATGTTGAAGGCCATTCTTGGGTGTTTCTAGACATCTCTAATTCCTCGCTGTGATATGCGTCTCTGTTCAGTTCTTTGCTCCATTCTATGAGCGGCAGCAGTCGTTTGTTTCTTTTTTATTGTACCTTTGTTTTTTTTATTGAGTAGTTTATATATTATGCGAAATCAATCGCTTTTGTCAGATGTATCTTGCAGTGAGGTTTCTCCCCACTCCTGTGGGGATTTCTCTTCACTCCTTGATTGTTTCTTGTTGTTTCTTTTGATGTAGGCGAAGCTTTTGAGTTTGATGAGGTCCCATTTGTCAATTGTCGATCTTAATTCTTGTGCGCTGACTGTCTTGATTTATAAGAAGCTTTTCTACGCCTATGTCTTGGTAGTCTTGCTGCCAACTTTTTCTTCTCATCACCTCAGAGTTTGGGTTTAACGTTGAGGTCTTTAATCCATCTGGAGTTGACTTTTTGTCAGGGCGGAGGTAGGGGTTATTCATTCTTCTACAAGTGGTGTCCAGTTTTGCCAACACCACTATGCTGAAGATGCTGTCTTTTTCCATTGTGGTTTTCTCTGGCCCCCTTGTCAAAATATGAGATGGCTGAAATATTTAGTGGCTAGTTTGGCCTCTTCGGTTTTTGTTCCATTGGTCAACAGGTCTGTTTTTGCTGCCAGTACAGGCTGTTTTTATGACTATAGCCCTGTAGTTATATTACTTGGTTAAAAAATCTGGATATATCAGATGGTCCCTCCTGTGTAGACTTCTTTTTCTACTACAGGATTGATTTATTGGCTATTCGGGGTCTTATTTTTCCAAATGAATTTAAGAACTTTTGTTTCCAACCTGTGAAGAAACTCTTGGGAATTTTTGAATTTGAGGTATTGCATTAAAATCTATACAGGGAGTTTTGGTAAATGGAGCATTTTTAACAATGATTATTTCTCCAATCCTATGAGCATGGGAGGTTTTATCCTCTTCTGATTCTTCTTCAATTTCTCTTCTTTACGGGTTTCAAAATTTTTGTTGTACGAGGTCTTTGAGTCTTGTTAAGGTTTGTTTCAAGGTATTCTTATTGTTTTGAGAGGCTATTGTGAGTGGGAAGAAGTCTCTTTGAATTCTTTCTCACAGTTTTCTTGTTCCTTGGTGAAAGGAGAAATTGGACCATTGATTTTTCTAAAGGTAATTTGTATCCTGCACTTTTGCTGAAGCTGTTAATCGTTTCTATGGACGTTTTTGGTGGAGTTTTTTTGCATCACTCTTAAGTAAAACAATCTATCATCAGCAAATAGGGATTACTTGACTTCCTCTTTTCCAAAAGTACTCCTTTAATATCCCTTCTAGCCATTATTGCTCTGCAAGGTTCACAAGCACTATATTGAAGAGCAGTCTGGTGATCAGGGGGCAGCGCCCCCTTCATCACCGAGTTACCATCACCTTATAAAGGCAAGTTTCCACCGTCATGTCCACATTTAGGATATATTAGAGCATGTGGGTATATTCCCCATGTATATAATGGCTTTAAGTTACGATTGAGGAGAAATGATCCCCTCACAATTCAATTCACTTCTCTAGGACTTTATGCTAGAAGGGATGTTAGGATATTGTCAAATGGCATTTTTACAACGCATCACATTGAACATGATGGTGGGTTATTTGTCCTTTTGAATTCACGTTTTGTGTTTGGATGTATGTTATTGATTTTTCGTATGCTTAAACCATTCCCGACCCATGCTTATGGATATGAAAATCACACTATGGTCATGATAAGGGATGAATCTTCTTTTGATGTGAGGTCTGTAGCGATTTTGCAGTATTCAAATCGTATTATGAAATTTTGGAATCTGCTGTTCAATGAGGGAGCATGGGCTTCTAAATTACATATTTCCATCTTTTTGGTTGTATTTTGCCTGGTTTTGGGTAATAGATGATGCTTAGGCTTACTAGTAAGGAATTTGGGACGAACCTTTCCACTCTGACCTTGTAATTTACTTTCTAAAACGAGTTTCAGAATATAGGATTGTAGGTCTTTTTGGAAATTGGTCTTATGATGAATCTGCTGTGAAACCGTCTGGGCCGGGCTTTTTTTTAGTTGGCGAGGACATCTTATTCACAGATCCTCTAAAGTTTCTTTTATCATGTTGATGGTCTTGTTAAGCGCTGTTACTACTTCTGTAGGCCACAAGCTTTTGGTGATTCTCCACCAAGTCATTTCACGCTATTCATATCTACTAAGTCCATTTCTACGATTAGTGTTCAAAACCCTGGTGGTAGATTATTGAGGTTCTTGAGTAATATTCCGCGCATAGTGAAATGAATTTTCTTATTATTTGTCCATTGTCTCACGTGGTGTGATATTCTGTTCCCTTTTTCATTCAAACAGATTGTTATTAAGACTTGGAGTTTTGCCTTTTTTTTGTTTTTGTTAACTGGGCTAGGGTTCTGTCTATCTTGTTTATTCTTTCCAAAGAGGACTCCAACGTTTTGGCTTTGGCAAGGTTGATTCTCTTTTGTATTTTGTGGTTTCCTTTAGGTTCTCTATTTCAATTTGATAATTCTGCGTCATGGATTGCTCTTCTGAGTTGTTTCTTCTTGTCTTTTGGGTTTATGATTCTGTTGTTGCCTCTCAAGTGCTTTTAGCTGTAGTGTTAAGATCATTCACTTGTGGCTCTTTCTGTTTTTCCTAATGTAGGCACCCAGGGCATAAATTTCCCTCTTAGAACAGCTTTTACCAGGTATCCCATAAGTCTTTGTTGTGTTGTACTTTAGTCATTGATTCTATTCCAGATCGACATCTTCAGGAATAGTTTTTATTGTCCAGTGGTTTCTCTTACATTTTATCCTCTTACTTAAGAGTACTGATATTATCTGCTCTGTCCAGAACAGTTGCAAATGAAAGGCTCACATACAATCATTATTCAAGAAGTAGATGTTAGTTTTTAGTCCCTCCCATCCGTGTTTTGATAGAGAGAAGGAGGCTGCTTGTCCTGGCCAGTCAGTTAGGAATGATTAGACTGCAGGACTCAATTCAGACCATCCGTTCGTGTCTTGTAGCAAGATGATGACATTGGAAAATTATGGTTGCTAGATCCTAAGTGTGATATGATGTGAGTATTATGTGAGAAGGAGAGAGTTTACATATCTGATGTTCCCAGTGATGCTGGGAACTGAAGACTATATATTGAGGAGATATGTCATCCGTGGGAGTGGCTGCGATACAGAACAAGCAATAACGTTATTCATGCGTGAGTATTACGACTTGGTAATTTGCAGTCGCCGTAGAGGATCAATGAGTGTCATTATTGGTGCTCACTCGGGTGCCAATACAGTTATCGTATCAAGTATCAGAAATGTCCTCCTTCTGTTTTATTGAAATTGTAGCTATCACCGTAGTGACTGACTCATATCAAGCCGACTCACAAGCAGCTTATTGAGGAGCGTCATTTTGTGGAAATCACATACCCACACCAGTATGAAACATGACGTGTAAATAGCGCCTGGGGAGTTACGTACGGTACGAACGAATGAAATTGTGGTACACATAAGAAAGAATATTGTCACTTTTTGGCAAGAAAGATTCTATATGGAGTGATCGAGCAGAATCTTGGAGGCAAATATGAACAAATCATACTAAACAATATAATCAGAGTGTTGAGAGAGTCAAGTCCACTTAGAATAGATTTTGTTTGGTTCCTTTGATGATATATATGAAAGAATAAACCAAGATGGCCTTAGACCTTTGTCTCTTCTGAGTATCTCTTCTATTGCCCAACGTTTGAAGTAACTAATATAAATGTATAATAAGATAGGCGATATTAATAGCTCACAATCCCACCACCATAGCTTTCCATATAATTACCATATTTCTTGTTGATCAATATAATGCATTGGAATTAGGTTAAATTATCACTAATACTGGCACGCAATGCGCTAAATCAGAGCATTTTTAAAGGAGAGAATGTGTTGATATGGGACCATATACTGATTACCTGATGAGGCTAAGATAGTAGTTTTCTTCTTAGCAGACAGCACTAACATACGTTGATGGTAGAATTCATGATTTTAGATCCTGAATCCAGTCTGCCCAGATCTGAATTAACTTGGATATATTCCTTTTGGGATATTCGGGGAGCTTTGGTGCTGATACGGGCATATAAGGTGAAGACCAAGTATGAATTATGAGATTATGACACGTAGCATAGGAATCATTGTGTATTTGAAGACTATAGAGTGCATCTACTTAAGTATAGTGCATTATATACTTAAACAATCTGAAAACCGAGGGCTTGATCGGTTGATTTTACAGGCTGTCAGAATTATACTTACTAACCACTGTCATGTTATCCGCATTATTATTAAGAGTCTATCTCTACCCATTCTCATTATTTTCTGTGAACCCTTGGGTTTGTAGGTTATACTGTATACCTCTTCTTCTGTTCTTTGGACTTAATGAGAGGCGTGGAAACTAAGTTTCTATTCCCAATTATGCACTTCCAGGGAATGTAAGCTGGCCAACATTCTCACTCCGGACATGGTTATCTCTTTCAAAGACTCTGTTTATGGCTATGGAGTACATCCATATTCTCTAACAGCGAGAATTTACACGACTCTCACTCCACTATCGCACTTTCGCACATCTAATTTTGTGAGTATAACAGCTAAAGCACACTGCCCTGGGCTAAAAATTGCTCATCAAAAATCTAGTCCCACATCACTGGGACAAATGCTTTATGCGCACTAGGTTCAGTTCAGTCTCGACGCACATCATCAGAAGTCAGTTTGACTGTGACAGAAAGTCTGTTGCCTTATATTGACTGATAAGAGTTTCCTTATTAGGTTACGTCACTTGTTGGTTGTTTTCACTTGTGCGCTTTAAGAAATTGGTTCTAATTTGTTTTGGGTGTCCAGCATTTTGACTATGATGTGGCGTGGAGATTCTTTTCATGATTTTGTCCTGTTAGAGAGTTTATGTGCTTTCTTGTATGGTTAATTGGTTGTCAATTTTTTTAGTTTGGGGCAAGTTTGTTCATCATTACTTAGCCAGATTGAGACTCTGGATCATACTATTCTCTTGTGATTTTTCTCCGTTCTCTATTCCTATGATGCGGGAGGTTTGATCTTTTCCTATATTTCCTCAACAGCTCCTTTGGTTGTTCCTATTTTGGTGTCATTTTTTAAATTTTTTCATAATCTTCCTTGAGGTTTTTTAAAGTTGTTCTGTGTGTCCTCCAGGTCTGAATATTCTTTGTTCTGCTTCCTCCATTCTGCTTATGAGGCTTTTTCATTCCTTTCCTCTTGAATGGATGAGTGTTTGATTTCCTTTTTCCATTCCTCTTCCTGATTTCTTTAGTGTTTCTATTTCTTTTTGGAGGCTTCTCGATCTCTTTTTGTAGCTCTATTTGTTTGGCTGGTTGGTTTCTTTTTCATTTTTCAGCATGGGATTTTTTCAGTGATTCTACTTCCTCCGGAGGTTTTGTCATTCTCTCTCTCTAGGTACTTCTTGAGTCCCTCATTCTCTTTTCTTAGTTCTTAATTTGTTCTTTATGATTATGTATTTCCTTTAAGTATGTTCCAATTGTTGTGTTTTTGATGTCTAGTTGTCCTGGGGATCCCCAGGGGGGGATCACCACTGCAGGAATCATCCATAGGTTAGTAAAGCTTGGCGTGGATTAATCCTGCCCCTTTCCATGTTTGGTGAGTTTCTTCTTCGTAGATCTGGCATATGGGCTTCTCCTTGCCTCGTATTTCCAATGTGAGTCCTGAATGCCTCTTCACTGTGTTGAAGGCGTGCATTTGCTTGCTCCTTCAGGTCCTTCTCGTAATCTCAGGTTGGCGGGAAGGGGGGGGGGGGGCTCCTTTCAGCCCAGCGCCCCCACCTGTCTTCCCCTCTTCCTGCCGCTGGCTCAGAGATCTCGAGAGTGAAGATTCTTAAGTCCTGGTAATGATCAATGTACCTAGTTCTGCTCATAGCTTCTGTCTATAAAAGAAAGTCCGAGATCAATAAGATTTAAGATCCTGAATCCAATCAATATCTCACTCAAATGTTTACAGGAAGCATTACCATGTTTTAACTTTGTTCTTTATTATTTTCTTTTCAGAGTACTGATTGAAAACAATCAGGGCCTCTGTATGTAAGTATAAAATTCTCCACCACTGAGCTACAGCCTGACCCTTCATATTACAATGTTAAAGGTTCAATGTTCTACAGGAAATAGATGTAGTCAATTTGCCATGGTAAACATTTAGAAAGCTCCAGAACTTTGTTTTCTCTTCATCTGTTAATAAATGGAGCAACCCCTAGAGAACACTATAGGAAATCTGAACACATCTAAATATTGCATCTACCTGAGAGGTAACATAAAATGTGAAAGAAGACAGTGAGCATTCAATTCACAGTTCAGCTTTGGAGAGTCTACCAACTCTTCATAGTCTCTGTCTACTCTCTCACAGGCTAGGGTTCTTTGTCTTATCAAATGACTTTTGCAGTGATTCTAACTTCAGATTTCACTTCTATTCTCTTCCTTGTAGGCACAAGGGAACTCATCAACTTTCTCCTTATGAAAACCCTCTGCAGAGCCTGGAAAGATGGATCAGCAAGTAAAGGTGCTTACTGAGCCTCACGACCTAAATTTAATCCCTGGAAGGCACATGCTAGAAGGGACCTGAGTCCAGTCCCTAGAACACACACAGTGAAGGAGAGAACCAACTCTAACAAGTATTAATTCTCCTCCTCCTCCTCACTCCTCCTCTCCTCCTCCTCCTCCTCCTCCTCCTCCTCCTCCTCCTCTTCTTCTTCTCCTCCTCCTCCTTCTCCTTCTCCTCCTTCTTCCTCTTCTTCTCCTCCTCCTTTTTCTCCTCCTCCTTTTCTTCTCTCCTTCCTTCTTCTTCCTTCTTCTTTTCTTCTTCTCCCTCCTCCTCCTCCTCCTCTTCTTCTTTTTCTTCTTCATCATCATCTTCTTTTTGGCCTTTTTGAGACAGGGTTTCCCTGCTGCAGCACGAGCTAGCCTAGAACTCACTATGTAGACCAGGATGGCCTTGAACTCACAGAGACTCCTTGCCTCTGCCTCTGGATACATATATCTTATTAATTGACACATAAAATTATAGATATTTATGAGCTACTATATACTTCTTTTTCATTATTTTAATTTTAAAGACCATGATTTTTCATCTCTAGTAGTTCAGTTAGGTGATTTACATTACATTTCCTGTAGAGCACAGGGGCTATACACCTGGGCTATAGACTGGGGCTGTAGAAGAGAAACAATGGAAAACATCTTAATGCTTGGGAATAGGAAAGGTCCTAGGTATCCAGGACCATGTATGGAGTCAAGACCATAGCTTGGCCATCAAGGGAAGTTGAAAATCCATTCTAAAGAATCAGTCCTTTTAAGACTAGAGTCTGAAACTTCCCCTGTCCCTAGCACAAGCCCAACACAGAGGCAAAGCCACTGACATGCACAGTCCGGGACCTTGGGAGAAGGGGCTATGGGCAGTGCAGCCACTCAGAGAAGGCTGAAACTCCTGCCCAACAACGGAAAGTCTTCTATCCTCCAATCCACTCCACCAGAGGAATGTGGAACGGAGGCTCCTGGTTGAGGACCACAGGTCCAGGCTCATGGGAGGGACCAAAACTCCAGGTTCACAGGAGGGGACCACAGCTCCATGAAGGTTTTATTTTGGGGGGGGGATAGAGAAATGGCTCAGCAGTTAAGGGCACTGAATGCTCTTGCAGAGGACCTGGGTTTGGTTCCCAGCACCCACACACCAGGTAACAACCATCTATAACTCCAGTTCCAGGGGAATCTGACACCTTCTTCTGACCTCTGCAGGGATTGCATGATATGGGTGCTCTTACACACATGCAGACAATATACTTATACACACAGAATAAAAACATAAATAAAATTTTTTAAAAATATTTTTACTTGTGGGGGGGTGGGGGGTGGGGGGTGATGCCTGAGGAAGGCAGAAGAGGTGTCAGATCCCCTGGAACTGGAGTTACAGGCAGTTGTGAGCCACCCCAAAGTGGATGCTGGGAACCAAATTGGGGTGACTGTAAGAGCAACAAATGCTCTGAATAACTGAGCCCCAATTTTTATTACATTAAATTTATTTATTTTGTGTGCACATGTGTATATCTGTGTTGGTGCCTAGGTGCCACAGTCCACATGTGGAAGTCAGAGGACACCCTTCAGGATGGAGTCCATTCTCTCCTTCCAGTATGTGGTTCTCAGGGCTTGAACTCAGATGGTCAGGCTTGATGGTAAGCACCCTTTGCCCACTCCTAAAAATGCAATTTTTAATAATTAAAAAAGGTGACTCTGATAATGATAATACTCCTCCCTAGGTTAATATTCTTCAACCACTGCTCACAGTCTTTAAGACAATTCCAGATTCTAAACAATAGCAAACAAAGTACCTGCTTCCCTTCCCTCCTTCCTTTCTTTTGTTGGCCAGCCATCCTCCTGGGATTACTGGGCGTGTACCTGCAGACCCAGAGGCAATTTAGAATTTGAGCAGTAATTTAAAGGCAGAGTATCATTAAGCAAAAGCAGCTATAAAATAGAGATATGTCTCCCCTTCAGGTCCATAGAAACTGCTGTTGGGGCTGGAGAAGTGGCTCAGCAATTAAGAGCACTTACTGCCCTTCCAGAGATCAGAGTTCAGTTCCCAGCATCTGTTATCAGGTGGCTCAAACTGCCTGTAACTCCAGCTCCAGAGGATGTGACAACCTCCCCTACCTTCTGAGGGCTCCTGTATGCACATACACACTACCCCCCCCCACATACACATAATTAAAAACAAAACAAACCTTTTTTTAAAAAGTTTGCTATTTGTTTAGAGAGGGCCTCAGTCTGTAGTCCAGGCTGGCCTCAAACCTGCAATCCTCCTATCATAACCTCCCAAGTAAAATGACCACAAAATGTGTACTATACCCTATTTTATAGAAGGTTTCCACTCTACTAGAGAAATCTAAGAGGATCTTTAGGCATAAGTTGTGAAGCATTACCACCACCACCAAATATGTGTGTGTCAGTACACCCTGAACGAAACAGAGTAAAGGAAACAGTCCTGACTGCCCAATAGAAATGTATGAAAAGTCCACTGACTTTCTTACAGCTCTAGGAAGCTTATTTGTTTTCTTCTCTAGACAGCTATACACTCAGAAAAACATCACTGCTCAACAGAAACCTTGAATAATTTATCATTTTGGTCTGGTCTCTTAAAAGGCCTCCAAAGAAAAAGATGGCCATGTGTTTCAAATTTTCTCTCATCTTAGAGCTCAAACTGGAACTCACATGGTTTTTCATTTGTTTTGTTCTTTGGTTTTTCTTTTTTAAAAAATATTTTTATTTTACATATATTTACACATAAATACATATACATGTGTATTTACGTGTGTAAGTGTACCTGTGTAGTGCAATGCCTGTGGAGATCAGAAGAGGGTGTTGGATCCCCTGGACAGGAGCACTGGACTGTGAATTCAAGATCAGCCCAAGGTACATTACCTGGTCTCAAGTAAAATAAAATAAAACAAGCAGTTGTATCCATTTCATTTCTTTTTTTAATTTTATTTATTTTTGTATGTATATGAATGTACCGTCTGCATGTAGGTCTGTGCACCTGTGTCGTGCAATGCCGAGGAGGTCAGAAAAGAGTCTCGGATTCCCCTGGAACTGGAGTTATCCTGGAACTGGAGTTACAGACAGTTCTCAGCCACCATGTGGGTGCTGGGGATCGAACCTGCGTCCTCTGCAAGAGCAGTTGGTGCTCTTAACCGCTAGGCTATCTCTCCAGCCCCCCATTTCATTTCTAACATAGTAGTAAGAACTACAAATTATTAAAACTAAGAAGATTAAAATTCAGGTGTGTGGGTCCACTGAGCCCCTTGAACAGGTTGAACAGGCTAAAGAGGGTATGGCACCAGTTACTCTAGTAACATCCCAGAGACCATGTCAGTGGGTGCAAATCCATTCACTCTATGCAACAAGCAGCTTATATAGGTCTGAGATGGGCAGCCCCTACATCATGTGACATCAATCCCAGTGGCCAATCTTAGATCTCCACACCATCACAAGTCACTCCAGCTCATAGGATGTACCCATGCAGACAAACAAGTCAGCTCATGGCGCCAAGTGTGTGCTAGCACCATGCAGCAGGATGCACCCTGTACTATAGCATTGCTTAAAGTGCTAAGCAGATTGTGCCCGCACATGTGAAATGTACACCTGAGGTGTGTTCTCTTCTATGTTTGTAGCTTAAAACTATAGAAGACTGATGATTTATGTTATATATGATTAAAATATGCTTTTTAAAGTTCTCAAATATTTCTGACTATTTTAGTTTTCCCTGTTCATTAGTGTTAAGAGTTAACCTGGATTATAAAAAAAATGTTAACCTGGGTATGGTGGCACATACCTATGATCTCAGCACTTAGGATGCAGAGGCAGGAGAACAGGCGTTCTAGACCAGCCTGAGCTAAATAATAAGAACTTGTCTCACAAACACACAACAAACATCCTGAACTCACAGCAGCTGTAGTTCCTGGCACAAGATCTGCACAAGATCGAGCCAGTCAACATTCCAACATGGAGAGGGGAGGGGCTCCTGAGGCCACAACCCTAGCTGAGGAGCTATTGACAGTTGATGGCTTCTAAGGGAGAGAGTCAGATATAAGGGTGTGGACCGAGGTAAGTCAACCAGTCACCATTAAATTCCCCCACACCCTTGACAGTACGTTCAGCACAAATGGAACCAGTAGGTTATTGAAACAAACAAATAGAGAGGACATGAAGCTGGGAGGGGATGAGGAGTGGAGGTGGATCTGGGAGGAGTTGGAGGCAGTATGGAGACTGAATATGATGAACTACGTTGTAGGAATGTATGAAATCCTCTATTTTTTTTTTTTTTTTGGTCTTTTTGAGATAGAGTCTTCCTGTAGTCCAAGTCTGTTTTGTGACTGGCAATACAGTCTTGATAATCCTTAAATTCAAAGGACTTGATCTTGATTTTCTTGAGGAAAAATAGGATCCCTACTATTTAATTAAGAAAGCAGGGACTAGCAAGGTTTGATAGCACAGGCCTTTAATCCCAGCACTTGGGAGGCAGAGAAAGGATGATCTCTGTGAATTCAAGGCCAACCTGGTCTACATAGGGAGTTCTAGGCCAGCTGGGGCTTCAAAAAGACCAAAAATAAATAAATAAATAAATAAATAAATAAATAAATAAATGAAAAAGAAAGAGAAAAAAAAGCAGTTTCTGTTTGCAAGGAGTTTGAAAGATAAAGATGCTAAATTTTAGCTGTTTCTGATAGTCGAATTCACTGACTGATTCATTAGAAGATTAAGCAGGTCCTCCCAAGCAGTTGTAAATCTGCGTCATTCATAGCCACTCCTCTAGTGGCATAAATTTGTCTTGTGTACTCAAGCAATAAAATTATTTTAAATAAATAAACAACAGCAAAAATCTTAAAATAAATTCCTCCCAGGCATGGTGGCACACCCCTGTAATCCCAGCATTCAGGAGGTTGAGGCAGGAGAAACAGAAGTTCAAAGTCAGTTAAAGATGGCCTGGGATACATGAGATGCTGAAAGGAAAAAAAAAAAAAAGATCAAA
This sequence comes from Rhizomys pruinosus, assembly GCA_009823505.1. Classification (NCBI taxonomy): domain Eukaryota; kingdom Metazoa; phylum Chordata; class Mammalia; order Rodentia; family Spalacidae; genus Rhizomys; species Rhizomys pruinosus. Next base: position 583,347 of record VZQC01009623.1, on the reverse strand, counting down.
TCCCAAATCCCCACAAAGACCTGTTGGAAGGTGACTGAATTAGGGGACAGGGGTCATTCTCTAATAGGATCTTTAAAATAAGCACTTAAATTTTTTTTTTTTTCCTTTTCCTTTAGCCCCAGTTAGCCTGGAACTATGTAGACCAGGCTGGCCTTGAACTCACAGAGGTCATAAAGATCTGCCTGCCTCTGCCTGCCTCTTTCTCCGGAGTGCAGGGATTAAAGGCGTGCACCATCAGGCCCTGTAACATTATGCATTTTCATATACATATGTCATCATATTTTGTTCTTACTCCCCTCTTTCCACGCCCCCACCTCCACCACAGAGGACCAGGGTTTAGTTCCCAGCATCCACATGGTGGCTAACAAGTCCTGTAACTCTGGTTCCAGAGGATCTCTGTCAGATCGAATCTGACAGCCTGATTTACATAGAGAGTTCCAGAACAGCTGGGACTACAGGGAGACCGTCTCAAAAAAAGCCCCTCTTGCCGAAAATTCAGAATTACGTATGCAACCACTGTTTTGGTTGAATATTCTTAATGAAACAATCAACATTGTGAGATATAAAGAGGGCAGAAACAATGACTACCTCTTTGGAGGTAGGGGCCTCTTGGGGGGTTACTGGAGCCCTGATCCACGGGAAATATAGCTTTTCTTCCCACCCTATCCCCCCGCTTTTTGCCAGGATCTCATATAGCGCAGTCCACCTCCAACTCAGTGTAACAGAGGAGGATCTTGAACTTCTGACCTTCTGTTTCCATCTCCCAAGTGCTGAGATTCCAGGTGAGTATCACACGCCTGGCTGAGACTGTGGCTTTGTATAAAGACCTAAGTGAGGACATTCTGTTTCAGCATGTGGTCTGTGCCAACCCAGGACTCCCTGCCAGCAAAAAGGACCCCAAAGATGTAGCCATCCAATCTTTAAACTTCCTGCCTCCTCCTGCACCTACCTGTCCCACTGGAACCACTCCCAACAAAGCCCCCTCCCACTTTCATGTCTTTTTTGTGTCTTGATATTTTTTTCTTCTTCAAAAGATTTTATTTTTATTTTATTTATTTTTTCATAAATTCTTTTTATTTAATGTGTACGAGTGTACCATCTGCATGTAGGTTTGTACATCCATGTCATGCAATGCTGTGGAGGTCAGAAGAGGGTGTCGGATTCCCGTGGAACTGGAGTTAAAGACAGTTCTTAGCCACCATGTGGGTGCTGGGAATAGAACCCAGGTCCTCTGCAAGAACAGTCAGTGCTCTTAACCGCTGAACCATCTCTCCAGCCCTGTCATGATATTTCTTACATTGTGCCCAGTGGTCAGAAGAATCTCAGATTGAGCCATTGAGTTTTTTCAATTATAAGCACCCCCCAAAAAAGGTACACCTTAAAACATGCCAGAAATGCAGCACTTTATGACAATATTCACACAACCAAGCTTAAACAGTGAGAGGGCAGGACATCTGGGTACAAGTGATGAAAGGTCAAGCTGCTGAGCATAAAGGAGAAAAATAAATTGATTCCCAGACATACAAGTCTAGGCATTTGTATCAGTTACCTTTCTGGTGCTGTAATAAAACACTATGACCAGGACTGGAGAGATGGCCTAGCGGTTAAGAGCACTGACTATTCTTGCAGAGGACCCGGGTTCGATCCCCGGCACCCACATGGTGGCTGAGAACCGTCTTTAACTCCAGTTCCAGGAGAATCCGACACCCTCTTCTGACCTCTGCGGCATTGCACGACACGGGTGCACAAACCTACATGCAGACAGTACATTCATACACATAAAATATATAATTTAAAAAATGTTTAAAAACAGCAACAACACTATGACCAAGGCAACTCATAGAAAGAAGATTTCATTTGGCTTATGGTTCCAGAGGGATGAGTCCATCATTGGATAGGAGGCAGCTGGAAGAGATGGGGGCGGGAGGAGAGGATGGAGAAATTAGATATTTGGCAAGACTGGGAACTCTCAAAGCCCAGCCCAGTGAGTGATACACTTCCTCCAGGAAGGCTACACCTCCTAAACCTCCACCAACTGCAGCCAAGTATTCAAATACTTGGAGCCTATGGGGGACACAGTCCCCACACCACAACATTGGCCTCAGTTGTGGCTGGATCCAGAGCCAGTCCCCTGCTCGTGCTCCTTTCTGTAGCTCTCAATCTTCATTTCCTTTTTGCTGTCTTCCTCTCAGGCAGGCTTTTTTTTTTTTTTTTTTTTTTTTTTTTTTTTTTTTTATTAAGGAATTCTATGATAGAAGCAGCACGTTGTTTCAGATACACATGACGTTGCCCAGTTGAGGCAGGCTTCTTACAACAGAGCCCCAGGCAAATGTCTTCCATGTTCCTGAGGGAGACAGCGTCCAAGGGTTCATCACATTGCACAAGTTTTGTAGCTGAAAGGTGTTAGTCCAGAGAGACCCCAGACTGAACTCCAGACAACTGGAGTAGATTTTTACAACAGAAACTGTTAAACAAGTGTCATTTTGCTTTCTAGTTGTGACAGCTTATTTTGGAAAATTGGACATTCTGAGTATATCGGATCATATAACTATCTCAAATTTTTGCGGAGCATGGTGGCACACACCTTTAATCCAGCACCTTGGAAGCAGGGCGAAAATCTATGTGAATTCAAGCCCAGCTCATCGTGACATTGCAAAGGTTCCAGGTCATCTGGGGCACTAACAAGGAGACCCTGTCTCAAAAAGAAACCCCCCAAAAACACACCTACCACACCACCACCAAACAACAAAAAACTATCTGAAAATTTTGTGGAAATGAAGCATTGATTGGAAAGACAGTTTGGTTGTTGTTCTTTTTTTTTTCAACAGTTGTTGAATAAGGTTTCCCTTGTTTATATTCTTTTTTTTTCTTTTCTTTTCTTTTTTTTTTTTGGTCTTTTCGAGACAGAGTTCCCAGTAGCCCTAGCCGTTCCTGGAACTCACTCTGTAGGACCAGGCTGGAATTTGGATTAACAAAGATCCGCCTTGCCTCTCCTCCCCGGTGCTAGGTTAAGGCAATGCACCACCACACCCAGCTATTTATTATTTTCCTGTTGCTGATGTCTGAATATGTCTTGCAGTATAGCGTTTGTGCTACCCAATGCTTGTGCCAATGCCACATAGATCAGCAAGAGGGAGTCCCAATTCCCCTGGAACTGGAGTTTAAAGATGGTCCTTAGCTGCCATGTGGCGGTGCTGGGAATTGAACCCGGGTCCTCCTCTGTAAGAGCAGTCAGCTGCTCTTAACTGCATGAGCATCTCTCCAGCCCCTAGAAGTGCTAGGATCAATAGTGTTGCAACCACCATGCCCAGCTTCTATTTATATTCTAACTGAACATCCAAAAGCAGATACCATGAAACAATTTCCCCCAGATTCTAAAAAGTGCATGCATGCTGCCCAGACTTAGTTTAAAAAAGACAAACCAAACAAACAAAAAAAAAACTTGAAAACACAGACTAGTTCTATATCTCGCAAAGCTCCATGTAGCTTGTAATAAGTTCCAAAAATATGAACTGGTCATTTAGAAAGAGAGATATGCTGGGCTGGTGGCGCCACGCCTTCTAATCCTAGCACCTGGGGCAGAGGCAGGGGATCTTGTGAGTACAAGAGCCAGGCCTATCTACATGTCGGTTCCAGGACAGCGCTGGGGGCTATGGGGAGACCCTGTCTCAAAAAGACCAAAAAAAAAAACAAAAAAAAAAAAAAGAAAAGCCAGAGAATAGGAATTCAAAGCGAGTAGCAGATGGTCAGCCCTCTCCCCTCATTTTCTATCCTCCCTTCCAGTGTTAAGCATGATTTATCATGGGAGATGAGAGAAAACCATCCAAGTAAGGAAGTAATGGGTGTGAGCACAACATTTGGACAAAGGAAAAGCAGGGGATGGGGCTATGTGCTGACAGCTCAGTTTGGGACACTGAACCCAGGGCTTCACATTGAAAGGACAGTGACCTGTCCTGGTTAGCTTTCTATTGCTGTGATAAGAAACACTTCACCAAACAAACAGTTGGGGTGAAGGAAAAGGCTTTATTTAAGACTATATTGCAGGAAATACTCAACACTCTCAGAGAATACTTGAACATCAAAGGACAGAAGAAACGAGCAACCATCCCCAGCACCCTCGAAAGAGAAATCAATAAAACCTAAATGCAGACGTAGGAAAACCTAAACCCCAAACCGAAAATGGAAAATAAGGCAAAAACGGACGCAACACAAGCCTATCAGTCATAACCTTACAATATTAATGGACTAAATTCCCCAATCAAAAAGACATAGATATGAGATTGGATTAGGAATCAGAATCCATCGATATGCTGTCTACAAGGGAACCATCTCATCCTTTCAAGGCCAGGTACCACCTTAAAGTGAAAGATGGAAAAAAACTTCCAAGCAAATTGTCTACCAAACAAAATAAAGCAGGTGTTGCTATTCTTTTTTTTTTTTTTTAATTTTATTTATTTCTGTATGTGTATGAATGTACTGTCTGCATGCAAGTCTGGCCACCCGTGTCGTGCCGTGTGTTGTATTCAACATACAGGACAAAATAGACTTCAAAGTTAAAGAAACCAGAAGAGACAAAGAGGCATTACTATTTTTATCAAGAACAATTCACCAAGCAGACTTCACAATTATGAATATATACTGCCCAAAACTCTGGTGCAACAAATTTTTTAAAGACAATTCTCCAGAACTACAAGTCACACACTAATCCGTACGCACATAGTAGGGGATTCATTACCCCACTGAGTCCTTTGGAAGGTCAACAGGACAAAAATAAACAAAGAGACATATGAAATGAATAATACAATATATCAAATAGACCTAACACACATCTACAGAATATTCTACCCTAATACCAGAGCATACACTTTCTACTCACCCCCCCCACAGAAACATTCTCCAAAAATCTAAACCACCCTACTGGGCCCCAGAAGCAACCTCCACCAATTACACAAAACAATTGAAATACTTTCCTGCATTCTATCAGACCACAGTGCAAATAAAGCTCAAACATCACACCACCGGCTAAGCCCCTACTTCCTACACGCCCCCCTGGCGACTCCACACCCCCTCTTGCCTCCTGCCTGGGTCCCGGCGCGCTTCACGCCCGCCCCTCCCCGCCTTCCTGGAACTGACTGCCACTGACCACTACAACAAAACCTATGGGATCCTTAAAAGCAGTACTAAGAGGGGAAGTTTATAGCCCTGTGTGCCTCCTAACATTAGAAAAAACAGAAAGAGCCCAATCACGTGCCTATCTAACATTACAGCTAAAAAGCACTTGAGACCGGTACAACAGGAGAACCTAACATGCAACAGACAGGAAGAAATACAAAAATCAGAGCAGGAATCAATAAATAGAACAAAGGAAACAATACAAAAAGTCAATGCATCCAAAAGTTGATTCTTTGAAAGAATTAACAAACGACAGCCTCTCTCCCCCGTTAACCAAAAGAAAAGAAGGCACAACTCCAAATCAATACAATCAGAGATGAAAAGAGAAATATTAAAACAGACAAGGAAAAATCCAGAAAATCATAGGCGAATACTTCACAAACCTATACCTCTGCCACGTTTGAAAACCTAGAAGAAATGGCTGCCCACATACCACCAGCACACCCCTAGCACCCTCCGGGACTCACCAACCGCCAACAAGAACGCACCCCCCCCGCACGCAGATTGTGACATTTGGATGATCTTTCTTCAATGCAGTGTTAGCTCCTCATAATACCCATGAAGCAAATGTGATCAAGATTGCTGTACAACAAGCAACCGTCCCAATTACCTAGCATAGACAGCCCCCACGGCGCTTCGCTTTCTTCCCACACGCAAACAGGGAAAGATACAGTGTTTCGTAAAGGGGCAAAAGAGATAAAAGATGCTATATATGACATATATATATATATGTCATAAAGAGAACAGTATCGTAGAGAAGATATGTATATGTATAACGACAGCAAACGACGAGGCTAGTTAGAGGGAGACGTGACGAAGCGCGAACCAATAAAGGGAAAACAAAAGAAAAAATAGAGAGGTTGGCAGCTGCGAACATGGTAGAAGGATATATCAGAGTGGAATATTACCAAACTCATTCTATGAAGCCAGCATCACTTATTACCAAAACCAGGCAAACGCTACAACTAAAAAGGAGAACTAGAGACAATCTCCCTAATGAACACAGATGACAAAATTATAACACGGATACTGGCAAATTGCATACAGACCCACATCAAGAAGATCATCTATCTATGACCAAGTTGGATTCATACCCAGAGATGCAGGGGATGGTTTTCAACATATGAAAATCAATAAAAATCATCCAACACCTAAATCGGAAATGAAAAGACAAAACCACCCCATCATCTCAACTGATGCAAAAAAAAAAAAAAAAAAACTTTGACAAAATCCAGCATTCCCTTCATGCATAAAGTCCTAGAGGGAATTGGATTAGCGGGATCATTCCTCAATGTATAAAGCCAAATACAGGAAAACCACAGCCATATTCATCCTATTATGCGGATAATGACAGAAGCATTCCTGTAAGGTAGTAAAACTCGGCAAGGCTGCCCCCTTGTCAACATTCCTCTTCAATATGTGCTTGAAACACTTGCTAGAAGAATAAGGCAAGAACGGAAATAAAGGAATACTTTAATTGGAAAAGAGGAAGTTGAGATATCCCTATTTGCTGATTGATAAGATTGTTTACTTAAGGGATGCTAAAAACTCCACCCGAAACTCCTAGAAATGATTAACCAGCTTTCCGGCAAAGTGGGCAGGGATACAAACTTAACCTAAAAAAAAATCAATGCCTTCCTTTACACCAAGAAACCAAGCAACTGGAGAAAAGAATTCAAAGCGTACTTCCACTCCCACAATAGCCTCAACAACAATACAAATTACTCGGAACAAACCTTAACCCAATTGATACCAAAGATCTCTAGAAACATAAAATTTAAACCTCTGAAGAAAGACATTGAAGAAGAACTCAAAGATTGACAAACCTCCCATGCTCAGATTGGGAAAATCTCATTGTAAAAATGTCCATTCTCCCACAAACTCTTGTTATAGATTTAACGCAATCCCCAAGAGTTTTTCACAGCTTGGAACAAAAAGTCCTTAAATTCGTTGGAAAAAACAAAACACCCTGAATAACCAAAACAAACCTGAGTGAAACGAGCCACACCCGGGGGGGACCTCTATACTAGACTTCAAACTCTACTACAGGGCCATACAGTATAAAAATAGCTTGTACTGGCACAAAAACAGACCTGTTGACCAATGGAACAAACCTGAAGATCCAAACCTGAGGTACCATACAATTTCAGCCCATCTCATATTCAATAAGGGGTCCAAGAAGACACCATGGAGCAAAGACAGAATCTTCGGCCCAAGGTTGTGCCAAAAAAACTGGACACCACTTATAGAAGAATTACATTACAACCCTCTACTCTCGCCCCCTGCTACAAAGTCAACTCCAGGATGGATTCAAAGCCTCCCGTGAAACCCCGAATTCTGAAGGCAATAGAAGGAAAAAGTTGGCAGCCGCCTCCCCGCCTCGGCCTAGGCAACGCTTCCTTAAATCAGACAGCAAGCTGCACAAGAATTAAGGTCCACCATTGACAAAGTGGGACCTATTAAACTCAAAAGTTTCTGTCCATCACACGACCCCCTCCCCGGACACTGCCGCGCCCTCCCAGAGTGGCGGGCCCTCTTCCGTAGCCCCCTCTGCCACCAACCTTGATTTCCAGAATTTGTAAACTACTCAAAAAACAAAGAGAAAGAAAAAACAAATGGACCCATTCAAATAGATGTGCAAAGAGCTGACATAAGAGTTCTCACAAGAGGAGGAATTGCAGACTGGCTGGAAAAAAAAAAAAAAACAAACCAAAAGTGTCAACCATCACTAATCATTAAGGAAAATGCAAATCAAAACCACTTTAAGATATCATCTTACTCAATAAGACTGGCTGGATCAAGAAAAACAATGATACCAAGTGCTGGAGAGGTTTGTGGGAAAGGGGAACATTCATTCAACTTGCTGGTGGGAATGTAACCACATCCATACAGTCAGTATGGAAAGCAGTGTGGAAATCCCTTGGAAGATTGGAATGGAAACCCTCTGCCACCGACTCAGCCATACCACTTCCTAGGCATAGTACCCTCAGGCTCACCCACCACAGAGGACACATGCACTGGCCATTTTATTGCAGCTCTCTTTAAAAATAGCAAGGAGCTGGAAACCAACCCAAATGCCCCTCAATCTGAAGAGTGGATAGAGACAATGTGGTACAATCTACACAATGGAATTCTAATGCAGCATGTAAAGAACAGATGGACTCATGAGCTTTGCAGGAAAAATGAGGCTGGACTAGAGGAACATCCATGCTGATGTTGAAGTAAAAACAGTCCCAAAAAAAAAAAACGGACAAAACTGGTATCCCTCATTCTGTGGATGTCTAGTGCCATTACCCAGTTCTAAGTAAGTATTTTGTGTATGCCCCTTGAGCTTTTGTCCAAAGCAGTTGGGAGTGATGCATATTGGAAACAACAACAACAACAACAACAACAACAGAAAGGACTGCATCAAAGAACTGACTGAAACAGTGAACTTCTGCTCAAAACAGTCAACTTCCTCATGGAGAATATTGAGAAAGACTGAGAAAGAGATGAAAAGCATGTTTGGCAGAATGCATGCGCTCTGGTGGGGTGGGGGGATGGGGGGACACGGGTCTAGATTTGATAAAAAAATATATAAATAAATAAATAAAATAAATAAAAATAAAAGATGCAAAAAAAGACTATACTGCAATCTTTCATTGAGCTAAACCGAGGCAGGAACTCAAGCAGGAACTGGGAGGCAGGAGCTGAAGCAGAGACCATGGAGGGATGCTACTTACTGGCTTGTTCCTCTGGTCTGTGCTTAGTCTGTTTTCCTATACAACATACTACCACGAGCTCAGTGAGCTGGGCCTCCCACATCACTCAACAATCAAGAAAATGGCCTTGGAAAAAATTCAATTAAAAAAAGAGAAAAGATCTTTCTTCCATCTTGGCACCAGTGGAGGTCTGCTGGGAGCAGGACTTCTAAAAAGGAAGGCTGTGCTGCACGGCCACTTTTGCTGGCTATAAGCAAGGCCTCTGGAACCAAAGAGAGCATATGGGACTTCTTAAAATCAAAGGCATTTATGTCCAGATGAAACTGAATTCTAGCCGGGCGTGGTGGTGCACGGCTTTAATCCTAGCACTCAAAAGGCAGAGGCAGGTGGATCTTTGCGTGTTCAAGGCCAGCCTGGTCTACAGAGTGAGTTCCAGGACAGCTGGGGCTACAGGGAGAACTCGAACTCGTCTCGAAAAGACCAAAAAAAAAAGAAACTGAATTCTAGTCAGGCAGGAGATGTGCTTAAGTGTCTAAAGCAAAACAAAACAAAACAAAACAAAAACACAATTACTCCTGGTGGCAAACCAAACCCAACCAGAGTAATCTGGGGAAAGACCCATGGAAACAGTGGCACGGTTCATGCCAAATTCTGAAGCAACCTTCCCACAAAGGCCATTGGACACAGAATCCGTGTGATACTGCACCTCACAGATTTAAACTAATAACAAAGAAAACAAAGAAATAGCAAAGTAAACAAAGAAAAGTGGATTTGCGCTCTCGTATTTTATTTTCCAATGGAAAGAAACAAAGTGGATTTGTGCTCTTGTAAAAAGAGAGAGAGAGAGAGAGAGAGAGAGAGAGAGAGAGAGAGAGAGAATACCTCACAGACATTGGCGATTGGCCAATTCAATGGGGCAATTAATTTCTCAACTGAGGTTCCCGCTCCCCAGGTATGTTGGGTCCTGGCCCCCAGGGGATCTGCTGACCAGCTTGTTGACCAATCGCTTATCTTGCTGGAACATCTTGTTAACCTCCTTCCGAGAAGGCCTGACCCACCCTCGCCAGAGAACCGCCTGTGCCTGGGAGCGTGAACTTCTGACCTTGGTTTTTTCACTTGTGCCACAAGCCTGTATATAAGGCTCCCCTGTCTCTGCAATAAATGGCATTCAGTATTCTCTCAGCACGAGTGACCCACTATCTTGTCTTCCTTTAAATCCTCAGCCTCTCGCCTGACCCTTTGGGTAATGCAGTAGCGCAGGTGCTATACAGGTACATCAAAAGTTGATAACTTTGCACTTGGGAGGTAGAGGCAGGTGGATTTTTGTGAGTTCAAGGCCAGCCTGGTCTACAAAGTGAGTTCCAGGATAGCTGGGGCTACAGGGAGACCCTCTCTCGAAAAGACCAAAAAAAAAAAAAAAACACAAAAGTTGATAACTGAAGCCATCCAGCACAGGCCCTAGTGGGAATATGTGTAATAATCCATTCTGAGATGGGAAGGTGGCCAAAGATACCACAAAGAAGTGATCAAGAGAAAAAAAGAAACAGAATGTAAGGGGAGAAAATGGACGTGCCATTTACCACCATGGGATTAGGAATAAAATAAGAATGTGAGAAAAGTCTCCCCCTTTCTCAGGTTCAGTTGGGACCTGAGCCTTGGGTCAGGCCAAGGGGAACTTGGAAGTAAATGTGAGGTTAGTTTTAATTCCTGAAAGTGAGTTGCAAGTACCCAAAAGGATTAAAAAAGTTATGGGGTCTAAAAAAAATAAAAATAAAAAATAAAAAAATAAAAAATCCGGGCATGGTGGCGCGCGCCTTTAATCCTAGCACTTGGGAGGCAGAGGCAGGCCGATCTTTGTGAGTTCAAGGCCAGCCTGGTCTACACAGTGAGTTCCAGGACAGCTGGGACGACAGGGAAACCCTGTCTCAAAAAGACCAAAAAAAAAAAAAGTTATGGGGTGTGAGAGAAAGTATATATATATATATATATATATATATATATATATAGCAGGAGAGACTTAACAGTACATGTCTGGAGGTTACAAAAATAAATATACAAAAATAAATCTAGTCCTCATTTATACAGCAGAGATTTTTTTTAATTTTTCTAATTTTATTTATTTTTGTATGTGTATGAATAGTACATTCATACACATTTGCTTTTGTGCTTGATTTTAGTGAAGATATTAAAACAGTTTATGTGAAGGCCTCTTAATCCATGTCTTTCTCATTCTCAGGAATCAAGTTGATTTTAAGAAGATTGGTTTTTTTGTTTTTGTTTTTGCTGGGCATGGTGGCACACACCTTTAATCCTAGCACTCCGGAGGCAGAGGCAGGTGGATTTTTGTGAGTTCAAGTTCAGCTTGGTCTACAGAGTGAGTTCCAGGACAGCTGGGGCTACAGGGAGACCCTGTCTCGAAAAGACCAAAAAAAAAAATATATTGTTTTTTATGCTGGGCATGGCGGCACATGCCTGTAATCCCAGCTCTTAGAAGGTGGTAGCAGGAAGATGAGGACTTCAAGTCTGAGACAGCCTGAGCTACAAGAAACCCTTTCTTGATCATATAAACAATATATGCCTAGGCTGCATATCAGAGTTGAAAAGCTAAATATAATACTTGTGTCCACATGTCAAAGAAGCAGTAGGGAGAACATGAAAATTTTTATTTTATTTTTAGAGACAATGATGGCCTTGAGAAGTCACTAAACAGCCAAGATGACCTTGAATTCTCGATCCTACTCTCCTGTCTCCCAAAATGTAGAGCTTTGTGCATACTAGCTGAACATTCAACTCCAGCTAAGATTACAACAATCAGGGAATCCTCATATTTAGAGTAGGAGGCTTGAATGAATCTCAAAAGCCTTAGCAGTAATGAGTTCAGAAAAGTAGCACAAGGTCAGCAGTAAAATCATCTCCTTGGATAATATAACAACCAGTAAGGATAATTTAGTGCTAAAGTACTCTGAGATAAATATTTGAAGAATTTTCTTTTTTTAAATTTATTATTTTTTATGTGTATGAATGTACTGTCTGCATGTAGGTTGGTGCACCTGTGTAGTGCAAATGCCATGGAGGTCAGAAGAAGGCGTCAGATTCCCCTGGAACTGGAGTTAAAGATGGTTCTTAGCTGCCATGTGGGTGCTGGGAATTGAACCCTGGGAATTGAACTCTCTGTAAGAGCAGTCAGTGGTCTTAACTGCTGAGCCATCTCTCCAGCCCCTGAAGAATTTTCTAATCATTAGATTTAAAAATAAACAAATGGAGCAGTGTATTCTGGTGAAAAATCTATGAGGATCTTAGCAGGAAAAGGGAAGCTTTGTCCTAACAGGGAATACTTATTAAGAAAACAATATATTAGGAAGGCATCAAGCTCTTAATTTTTTATGCATTATAATACATCACAATTTCCAGTGACCTACTTTAGTGGGAGTATGGAAGCTGGAAGATTTTTCTCCCCAGGCTTCTTGTGCCTTTCATGATACCACTATTTTCTAGTTCTTCCTCTTAAGATTCCACTAATGTGCCCTAACAATACATTCATGGGCCGAAAGGGAAGATGAGAAAGAAATTGAGGAAATTGCAACATTAACTGTAAGGAATGAAACACATGAAGCAGAAGTTAGTCAGTCAGAATACAAGAGAAAACAGTGGACTGGAGGGTCTGAAGAAGTCCCTGCCAAGTGCTGCCAGGGCTGGCATAGGCTTTCATTAGGCACAGGGCATGCAGAAAATGTTGACCATTAATAAAAAAAAACAATGTCATGTGGCACAGAAGTTTTAAGATGTAAACAAAATTCCAGCCAGGCGTGGTGGCGCATGACTTTAATCCTAGCAATTGGGAGACAGAGGCAGGTGGATCTCTGTGAGTTCAAGGCCAGCCTGGTTTCTATAGTGAGTTCCAAGCTAGCTGGGGCTACAGGAAGACCCTGTCTCAAAAAAGCCAAACAACAACAACAACAAAACCCTCCAAAATTCTAGTTTATGTCAAGACTATGATATAGTAATTGTCAGAATTTCCAAGTGGTAATATTTAACTAAATCAATCTACGTAATATAATTAACATGGCTACTAAATATGAGAGGTGGCAAATATCTGAGAGAAATGGAGCCTGCTCACCTGATAAGAGCAGACACAAAGAAATCTGGAGTGGTTTTTCCAATTTCAATGTGGGAAAAAGTTGCTGGGTTGTTTGTCAAGATGTTTTAGGTCCCTTTCCCAGAAACTGAAGCTTAGTGGTTCTAAGGCAGGGTTTCTAATCTTGGCATTATTAATATTTTGGGGGAGGAGATCAATTTTGTTGAGACAGTGCATTGTGCATTGTGGGATGTTTAGCAGCACTCTAGGCCCGTTTGATACAAGTAGTATCTACTTCCTGATTTCCAGGCATTGCCAAATGTTTCATCCGTTTAAGATTACTTGTCTATGGTAAAGCCTGGGGATTTATCCGTCTCATAAGAACAAACAGGTAATTCTTACAAATGTGGTCACTGACCACACTTGAGAGACACTGAATCAAAGTGTTATGAATTGGATCCTGTTCTCTCCCTCCCAAATTCATTTGGGAGCACAAGCTCATTTGGGAACAGAGTAGTTGCTAATTTAGTTAAAATACAGTCATCCAGGAATACAGTGGGCAGTTATTTCAACATGACTGATAACCTCTTAAAAAGGGAAAATGGGAGGAGGGAGCTAGAGAGATGGCTCAGCACTCAAGAGTACTGGCTACTCTTTCAGAGGACCTGAGTTCAGTTCTGGGCATCCACATGGCAGCTAACAACCATCTGTAATTCCAGTTCCTGGGAATCCAACACCCTCTTCTAGCCTCCGTGGGCATTGCATGTATGTGTTACACATATATCCATGCAGGCAAAACATAGACATAAAATAAAAATAAGATATATTTTTAAAAAGGAAAATTTGGATACCAGGTATGCAAACAGAAAATATCACAAAAATTAGAATTATAGCTGGGTATTGGTGGTATGTTTCTGTGATTCTAGTACTTGGGACAATGACAAGTTCAAGTGCACTCTTGCTATATAATGAGACTCTGTCACAAAACCAGCAAAAGCTAGCTTATGGCAAGAAATGGATCTTCCACAGCACCTTAGAGAAAGCATGGCCTGTCAGCACCTTGATCTCACACTTGTAGCTTCCTGTACTGTGACACAACAAATTTTGTCCTACGAAATAAGCCAGTTGTGAATAAACAAATTACAAGTCAAGATCAAAGAGAAAATTGAAAAGTGGGGACTGTTACCAAATTCCCAATTCATCTTCCTCAGAGACTGCCACAACATATACTTTCGATAAATTAATACTTTAAAAAAATATTTTTACTTCATGAGTGTATTGCCTGCATGTATGTTAAGTGTGCCTGTGTCATGCAATGCCCATGGAGAGCAGAAGAGGGGTTCCCTGGAATCAGAGTTACAGATGTTTGTTGTTAGCCACCATTTGGGTGCTGGGAATTGAACCCAGGTCTTCTGCAAAAGCAGCCAGTGGTCTTAAACACTGAGCTATCTCTCCAGCTCCAAATTAATACATTTTTAAATAATTTTTTTTTATTTTTTATGTGTATGAATGCACTGTCTGCATCTAGGTCTATGCACCCGTGTCGTGCAATGCTGCGGAGGTCAGGAGAGGGCGTTGGATTCCCCTGGGACTGGAGTCAAAGACGGTTCTCAGCCGCCATGTGGGTGCTGGGGATCGAACCCGGGTCCTCTGCAAGCGCAGTCGGCGCTCTTAACCGCTAGGCCATCTCTCCAGCCCCAAATTAATACATTTTAAAGATTACATTTATTTATCATATATGTGTGTATGTGTGTTCAAAGTCAGAGGGCAATTTGTGGGAGTCAATTGTCTCTTTCCACCATGTGGGACCCAGAGATTGCATTCAGGTCATCAGGCTTGGTGGCAGATGCCTTTACCCACTGAGCCATCTCACTGGTCCAAATTAATAATTCTTAAGTACTTTTATATAATCTGTATCTCTCTCTTTTTCTCCTCTCTCTCTTCTGTGTATGTGTGTTTGTTTTTGCAGTGTTAGAGATGGAACACACAGCCTTGAGTATTTAGGCAAGTGCCACTGAGTTATGCCCCCAGTCCTGAGAGAAAAATTGTATAATTTATTACTGTTAAGGATATAATGAAAATAATCGCCTATAGCTCAGTTTCAAGTTTTAGTGAGAATTATATAGTAATTGGACAGACTTGATTGCCTGTGAAACAAATACAATATGTAAATTATGCCATTATCCATAGAGAAGGGGATGTGTAAAGGGAAAAATGCATTGGCTTTGATCATATCATACTGTAGCTTTAAGAGAGAGAAGTGTTGACTGTTTCAGATCACAAAGGCACTATTTAGAGTAGAGCAACTGGGGCCAGAAATCCAGCAGGCCAGTCAAGTGCCTGCCCCAAGTGGGCAGTTCATATTCTCACACTGGAAGGATAAAATCTATGGCATTAAAATAGCTATGGAATTATGTACCCTAATAGTTTCATTTGCGATACAAGTAATAGCTATTATCAGCATAAGACAAGTCAAGTGACAAGTGCCAGTCTTTCTCTTTAAGGTACAAAAATCATCTCAGTTCCTACTTCCTCCTCTAGTTGAAACAAACAACGAAAAAGGAAACATGTCTCCTTGCCTCAAGATCTTAAAACTATAAAAGTTGTAAAGCTTCTTTTAGTTTGTGAAGCCCCCACCCCAATTTATATTTCTTGCCCCAGAAGCACAAGCTGAAAATGGGAAGCATAGACAAAAACTCTAAGAAATGTCTACAAATGAAGCCAGGTGATACAAAGACCAGGTCTAGACTGCTTAAGCGCCCCCCCCATCAGCATAAGCTAATAGGACAATAACCAAGAAGCCTTTACCAAACTCTTAATTTATTTAATTTACACACGTTTGGATATAATCCCACCAAATCCCCTCATCTTCAATGAAGGAGTGCCCTTCAGTGTTTTATAAAGTCGCTACAGAGCCCAGTTTAAAATCACATCTCACCTAAACAGATTTGCCTCCAGGGGACAAGGTGGTGGGTGGATAATTGAACCTGGCAGCTGGGCTAAAAGACCCCAGGAGGTTGAGCTGGAGACTACCAAATCTCAAGGCTATTTCTTTGCCCTAAAAAAAGGCAAAAGTTAGGAAGGGACTGACTTGTCTTGTGAGAACTTGGGGGACAAAGTGTAGAAGGGAACAAGTCTTTAAGGTACACTTAGAGGATCATCTCTCCAATCGTTTTCACCCACTTACTGAATGAAGCCTCACCCACACCAGGCCAAATGAGGGTTTGGGTGTTCAGGCTCTCCTCTAGGACTGCCTTTCTTCTTCCTCCATTCCTCTCCCTCCACCTCCAAGGTAACCGCCAATGCCCAAATACTGCCTGGCTCCAGAGCGGCCAGCTTCAGTCTAAAGTGGTTGCCTAGAAGTCAGTGTGACGCTGAGAAATTTAATAGCCACGTCGGATCTGCAGGGCAGTGGTGCTTTGAGAAGGCAGAACAGGTGAAGGTGGCAGGAGGGAATCAGCTCAGGACAGAGCAAAAGGGCGAAGCCAGGGTGTGGAGCGCGGGAGTGAGCGGCCGCGGAGATCACCTTGCGCTGACCTAGTACAGCCACGAAGTAGCCAGAAGACCAAGGAGGAGGGCGGGGTGCGTGTGGGCGGGGCCTCCGAGCGGGAGCTTCCCCCGAGCTCGCCTCTAATTCGATGAGCAGTCCGAGCCGGAAGCGAGCCGGCAGGCGGCGGCGGCGCACGTGGTGACGTGCGAGGGAGTGCTGCGCGAGCGCGCGCGGCGGCGGCAGTGTGTCCGGGACGCGCGTGGAGGTCGGTCACTGGCTCGGAGCTGCAGTGCGCGTCGGAGTTCCTGCGAGTGCCCCGTGGCGCGGCCCGCCGCCCTCCCGCCCCGTCGCCTCCGCCGCGTCGCTGCGCTCTCGCTGGGCCCCTTCCCGCGCCTTCCTCCTGCACCCCAGCAAAGCTCTGGAGATGAATTTCGCCGTCTCTTCAGAGATGACCCAGGTACCGCGGGCGGGAGAGGGCGCGGTTGGGGCTAGCGAGGAGGGCATGGCGGGTGAGAAGATGGTGGCGGGCGCCGTGCTCCGGCTCTCGCGGGGAGGAGACCGGGCGCCGTGCTCCCGAGGCTGCCGGCTCGCGTCGCCAAGAGCGGGCGACCTCTATGGGGACACGGCGGCCCGGGACCTTCGCTCGGTTGGGTCCGGGATCGATGAGAGGCTTCGACGCAGGTGGTAAGGGCCCTCCGGCCTGATCCCCCGCGCCCCGCAGGAAGAAAAGGCGGCCGGAGCACGGCACGGGAGTCGCTTCCCGCTGTCAGGGTCGGGCGCCCCACTTGGTGTCGAGGCTGTCCCCGTTGCGACCTCCCCGGCGCGTGGGGACCCGGAGTCGGTCTCGGAACACATGGGTTCCCAGGCTTGGCGTGGGGTGGCACCGAGTCCCCGATCGCCGTGGGCCGCGGGGTCCTTTGTTCCCGCTCCACGTTGCCCGCTTTTCTTGCCAAGCGCGGGGAGAAGGGGGCGGGCGGAGTGAAGGAGCTAGGGAGCGGCTGCCCTGACGCGACGGCGCTGAGTGACTGCGGAGCCGGCCAATCGCGTCCGGGGGTGTGCGGGCGCCTCTCTCTGCCCGCGGAGCGGCGTCGGGGTCCCCGGGAGCTCCGGAAAGAGATGGGTGGAGAAGCTTGCAGTCCCAGTTGGCGCGCTTTCTGCAGAGGATCTGTAAATTATTGATAAGACATCGGGGAATATTCTTTTTTTCTTATTGCTCTGTTTTGGGACCGAGTTTCCTGTTAGCCCCAGATAGCTGGCCTGGAACTCACTATGTAGACCAGGCTGGCCTTGAACTCAAAAAGATCCACCCAACTCTGCTGATGGATGTGCGCCACCACTCTTCCCCCGACTTTGGAGAATATTTAACTGAAGGTCGAATGTAAGGAAATCGGAGCCCCCCCCCCAAAAAAAACCTTGAGAAATACGTTTGCTCCCTCCCCCCGCCACCAAAGCCTAAGATTATTTCAGAAAGCTGACATTTCAAACAAGAAGAAATAGGACGCTCTAAAAGGAGCGTTTTGACTTTTAATATCAGTTGTCAGTGACACAGGTTGGAACACCCCGACATCAGAGTTCTTGGAGTTCTTTCATGTTGTCTCGTTTTTATCATCCATGGTAATTCTGGTAGTTTAGTAGACATGTGGAGGACGGACTAGACCATCATGGCCACATTTTCTTTTAATAATTCTGGCAGTTCTAGCACCCACAGTTGATTTAGGGAAAATACTAACAAATAGACAGTTTTAGGTTGAATCCTGCCAAAACTTAGGTCTTAAAGATGTTGAAAGAGTAGATGTGTTTGTAAAACCGACTGGGTAGAATTGGGTTGAAACCAGTCTGTTGTCATGCCCCCTAGCAGGCTGCTTATTAAACCTCTGTGCCTTGGTGTAACTGGTTAAATTGGAGAGGCTAGCCTGGGATGGTTTTCCTCTGTAGTTTCCTAATACGTGGAATCTGGGACTAATTAGTAAGTACCCTTTTATATAGCTTTTGCCTTAATGTCTTGCATTTTTCTCACACTGTCCTTTCCAAAGACAAAGCATTCCAGATTCTGTTTTAGTCTTAGTTTTAAACTTGTGGGTTTGGGGCTATTTGCTCTTAAAAGGTGAGATTAGTTATTTATTTTGCTTTTCCTGGATATTTTACGTGGCATAGAAATGTGGTTTTATGTATAAGTTTATGTAACTGTCTTGATCATTGTTACTAATGTGAAGTACCTAAAATCATGGCTTTTTTCTTTTTTTTTTCTTTTTTTTTTGTCTTTTTGAGTCAGGGTCTCCCTTTAGTCCCAGCTGGCCTGGAGCTCACTATGTAGACCAGGTGGGCCTTGAACTCACAGAGATCCGCCTGCCTCTGCCTCCCAAGTGCTAGGATCGAAGGCGTGCACCACCGCGCCCAGCTTACAATCGATTTTTTAAAACCAAGAGAATACCAGTAGCTCTTCAAAAACAATGCATTATTGCAAATTTAACAAATATCCACCTTAGAAAAAAATACAAATAAAAAAAGGAAATAAATATTGATTTTCTTCCAAAAATAAAAATGTTTAGTTCCTTATCATTATCCTTTTGAATATTTGTATTTACTTTTACCATGTTATTTTTCTATTTATAACATTTTAATTTAATACTTCATACCCTTTCATATTAATAAATGCTTATCCTATCCTTCCTTACCTAACCCCCACTTCCTGGATTGTCCCAGTATCTTCAAAATTGTCCAGATGAGGATCCAGTCCCGGTCGATGAATTATATCTGGTTGATATATTCTTAAAATCTCATTTGAATAATCTTTTTATGATTCCAGGATTAAAGCAGAGGCCAGTCAGTGATCTTACCTGCAGAACCCCACATTCTGGAGTTTGGGGTTGCTTTCTTGCAGCCTCCTGTATGCCCTTGTCACCTAGTTACTTTATACTAGAGGCGAAAGGCAAGGTGTGATGGTTAGCTGTAATTGTCAACCAGACACAACCCAGAATCACCTGGGAAGAATGTCTCAATAAGTGACTGTCTNGGTCTCCCTTTAGTCCCAGCTGGCCTGGAGCTCACTATGTAGACCAGGTGGGCCTTGAACTCACAGAGATCCGCCTGCCTCTGCCTCCCAAGTGCTAGGATCGAAGGCGTGCACCACCGCGCCCAGCTTAATCATAGCTTTTTTTTTTAGCCATGTGATCATATAGTAAAATACTGCAGGTAGGAATTTTAAAGGATTCAGGCTCCTCCTATCTTGTGTTGGTGTTAAATAGAAGTATTAGTACAGTGATTTCTGGGATTTTTGCTTATCCTAACCTGTAACTGTCCATTACCACCTTGTTCATGTTTCTAAGCCTACAACTATATTCTTAACACTTGGGATGTCAGCTTGGATATACAACAGGTACCTCAGCATCAGAATATCTCAAACTAGGTTATTGTGCCTTTCTATTTTTCTCCATACAGTAGCTCAGAATGACTGTTACATTTTCCAGAATTAAAAAAAAAAATCTATTTTGGTCATAATAGCATATCATACAAGCTAAAATACTTTCTAGTCCTCCTTACTTTAGTTAAGGATGAAATAAGCATAGGTAGACAGAATCTTCATTTAAATAACTTATGTCCATGTCTTTCCTAGCATCTACCCGCATTCCCTTTCTTCTCAGATGCCCTGTGCTTCCTTACAACCTTCATCTGGTCTCCCTATTTAGCATTGTTTAAACCCTAAAATAAGTCTCACTTCCTCTCCCACCATTTACCATGTACATCCTGCAATCTACTGTCTATTGAAACCAAAATAGCTACAGTTTCGGGAATATGTGTTCTGTCATACCTTCCTTTCCCTTTTGCTTGAGCTGTTTTCACTGTTTGGTTTATCTTCCTTCTTGGCCTGTGAAATATTCAAAACTGGGGGATTAATACAATTTTGTTGTAAGCATTTCATTCTAGTTTGCATCTGCCATGTTTGATGCCACAAATATTTGAGCTATAATGAAAGCATTCTGAGACCATCATGGTAAAGGTGTAAAGCAAATAAGTTGTTAGTTTTGATTTAGATGGACGGTGGTAATAGTTTTAGGGATAACATTGGGAGACTATAAACCTGATTTTAAATAGTGGGTTGAGTGCTTGCTTAGTATGCATGAGGCCCTGGGTTCAGTCCAGTGCTTGAGAAAAAGGGGGTTCTTGAATTACTTTGTAGTTGCTGCCTTACAACAATTGCCTTTAAGCTTAGATACTTGTTGTTTACCTTGAGGTTTTAAGAATGCTTTAAAAATTTGGTGAGTTTATGAGGCTGGAGAGATGGCCTAGCGGTTAAGAGCACCGACTGTTCTTGCAGAGGACCCGGGTTTGATCCCCAGCACCCATATGGTGGCTGAGAACCATCTTTGACTCCTGCTCCAGGGGAATCTGACGCCCTCTTCTGACCTCCGCGGCATTGCACAACACGGGTGCACAAGCCTACATGCAGACACTATACTCATACACATAGAAAAAAAAATAAAATAAAATAAATAAAAATTGGTTTCTTTTTGCCTCTTACTGAAGGCCAGAGAAGAATGGAAGCAGGGAGAAGTAGGGGTGGCATGCTATGCTTACCTTTTTCACAGCTCTTTAAGACCTGTTGGATTGTATTTCACTTCAGCTAATTTTCTGGGCTATGGTAACTTGTGAATTCTGAGTTGTACTTGCAAGTCTTCTATCTTCTATTTCTTTTTTTAAAATTTTTTTATTAATTTTATTTATTTCTGTATGTGTATGAATGTACTGTCTGCATGCAAGTCTGTGCACCCATCTCATGCAATGCCGTGGAGGTCAGGAGAGGGTGTCGGATTCCCCTGGAACTGGAGTTCTCCTGGAATTGGAGTCTCAGACGGTTCTTGGCCGCCATGTGGGTGCTGGGGATCGAACCCTGGTCCTCTGCAAGAGCAGTCGGCGCTCTTAACCGCTAGGCCATCTCTCCAGCCCCCTATCTTCTATTTCTTATACTGACCATATCACTGTATATAAATTTGAAAAGCCAAATAAAAAATGTGAAATTTGGGAATACTTTAAAACACTTAATTTGCCCAGCTTAAGTATACTAAAAGTAAAACACAAACTTTTGAAAAGAAGCATGCATTAAACATTATTTGGGGGGCTGGAGAGATGGCCTAGCGGTTAAGAGCGCCAACCGCTCTTACAGAGGACCCGGGTTCGATCCCCAGCACCCACATGGCGGCCGAGAACCTTCTGAAACTCCAATTCCAGGAGAACTCCAGTTCCAGGGGAATCCGACACCCTCTTCTGACCTCCGCGGCATTGCACAACACGGGTGCACAGACTTGCCTGCAGACAGTACATTCATACACATACGGAAATAAATAAAATTAATTAAAAAAAAAACATTATTTGGACTTAGATTCTATCTTTTTAAAGTTAGATATAGTTTTAAGATTGGTAGATAATTAAAAAAAGCTGATGTTCATTTGTTGTTGTTGTTGTTGTCTTGAAACAGTCTCAAGTAGCCAATGCCTTGAACTCACAATGTAAGGCAAGCTGGCCCTGAGCTCCTGATGTCTTTGTGCTGCCACACCCATCTCCTTAAGATCTTGATATACAAAATGTCAAGTACTAAATATAAGACCCATTCTTAAAAAAAAAAGACCCATTCTTTCATAAACTTATAATGATGATGTACAAATTCATATGCTAAGAATTGCTCCTAAGTCCCCCTAAAAGACTAGTAATTCTAACCATCTTTTTCTTCCCCAAAATAAGGTAGAACACTCAAATTGTTAAACAAGTTTTCAAACACAGGCTGAGTAAATCTCCAGTATGTTTTGTGTACATAGGCTCACTTGCTTTCACAAAACGTGTTAAAATTAGTATCTTAACAAAGTATAAAGCAGAAGAAATCAACATTATATATGATAGGGTTGGCATGTTTTTGAGAGTCTCATGTATTCCAGACTGATTTCAAACTAAATATATCAGAAGATGGCCTCAAATTTTTATTATTACTTTTATTTTGTGTTAGGGTTGTGTGTGGGCACGTGCTATGGTGAACTCTCTGTAGTCAGAGGACAACTTGCGGGAATCAGTTCTCTTTCTGTCATGTGGGTCTTGGGAATCAAAATTGGGCCCTCAGGTTTGGCCGCTAGTACCTTTGTCCACCAAGCCATCTATTGTGATTCTCCTGGCTCTCGCTCTCAAATGCCAGAATTACAGGGCTTCATGCATGCTAAGTAAACACTTTACCAACTGAGCTACATCCCTAGCCTGTAGAACTTTATTAAAGAAGCAGCTTTGACAGCATACCCGATCTGTTTTGGAATACTTGCATTTCCTTGGAATTAAAGCTTAAATTATAAAGATGCTAGTTAGGGCATATGGATTCCAGCATTCTAACAGGTTGTACACATCTTAAACCTAGCACAGAAAGTTAGTTAACTAGAAAGTTTGTTAGCTTTCGGTGGAGTCTAGGACAAGTAACTATTCAGCTGACCTAACTGATAGAATCTGATGGGTTAAGTTTGATGTATGAAGCAAATCAAGGTAATTTTTGAAGCAGTTAATAGTAAAAGCATTTTATACAAATTTTTTAAAGTTTTTTTATGTGTATAAGTATTGCCTGTGTGTGTGTCTATGTCATGCAATACCCTAGGAGGTCAGTAAAGCCATTTTATAAACTTTTAAAAAAATTATGTATATTAGTATATGAGGGGGTTGGATTCTCCTGGTACTGGAGTTACAAGTGGTTATTAGCTGCCATGTGGGTGCTGGGAATTGAACCCCGGTCCTCTGCAAGAGCAGTCAGTGCCATTGCCCCAGTAAAGGCATATTTTTAAACATTAGGATTAAGAGAAAGAGAGGCACTCAGATAGACACTTAGAACATGGGTGTGGGCTTCTCAAAGAAGATTCACAAAATCTAGGTAATAGTCATTCATTCATTCATTAATTCACTTTATTTATTTGGACGGGGTCTCCCTGTAGCCCCAGCTGGTCTGGAACTTGCTATGTAGACCAAGCTGGCCTTGAACAGAGATCCCTCTGCCTCTGCCTCCTCCTCCCAAGTGCTGAGATTAAAGATGTACACCACCATGCATGGCAAGAGTATTTTAAAAGTATTTGTGCATTTCAAACAATTCCTTTTTCAGTTCTGGATCCCCAAACTAGACTGTGGTATATAAAATAGTACAGGCAGTTAAAAAATAAATACCATTTGAATCTGACACTGATAATTGACATAAAAATGAAGGGGAAAGGATAGGTAAGAGGGACTGGTTTCCTTTAAGATTTGGTTTGAACCAAACCTATTCTATTGTTATTTTATTACTCTGCAATACAAAAATTGCACAAAACAAATGCAAATACTCTCTTAAAAGTTTGCTTCAACAAACTGCTGGTGCTTGTGATCAAGTTTTAGATTGCTTGTGGTGGGGGATGGGATGAATAAAAAAATGAACAAGGCAGAAGTTCTGCCTTCTTGCAGACTGTAGTTGAGCATGCAAGTGGTACATGGAAGCAGAGCACAGGACAGACATTCATACTACCTTCAGAGGGGGTTCTAGATTGCGATGGGGCAGGACTACCTCCTAGCTCTGGGGATTTGTCAGAGATCTCCATCTTTTGGGTTATCACTAATTTTTTTTTTTTTTTTTTTTTTTTTTTTAGTCTTTTAGAGACAGGTCTCCCTGTAGCCCCAGCTGTCCTGGAACTTGCTCTGTAGACCAGGCTGGCCCTGAACTCACAAAGATCCACCTGCCTCTGCTTCCCAAGTGCTAGGATCAAAGGCATGCGCCACCACACCCGGCATTGGCATATCACTATTAAACAATTAGTCATTAGCTCCTGCTGTCTGGGGAAGGATTTTTTAATATTTTTAATTTCTTTTATTCGTGCCCAAGTGAGGGGAATGTGGCATGTGTTGGCGTGCCACCAGACCAGAAGCTCACGAAGCCAGCAAAGCTGGAGCTACAGGCAGTTGTGAACCATCTTACTGTGGGTTCTCAGAATTGAACTTGGGTACTTTGTAATAACAGTAGATACTATTAACCTCAGAGCCATCTCTGCAGACTAGATTTTGTTTTTTCTTTGTTATAAAGATCACGTGAGTATTTATTTGCATGTTAAGTGAATGGTTTTTATGCATAATTGTAATTATTTTGATTTTTTTTTTTATGTAGTGTGAATGTTTTTGCCATTTACCTCAAAGATTAAGACTTCTGATCTGTTTTACCTAGATGAATGCCACCTGATCATTCCGAATATCTAACTTTTTGTTACTGTTACAGATTATGATGCATGATTATCACAGAAGAAATTCATGTCTATAGCTTTTAAGGACTTGATTACATCATTTTCAAGCCTGATAGTTTTGGAACCACCATTAAAGCTTAAGACATCTCCCTTCACTTCAGCCACCTAATCTTCATACCTTAACAAAGCACTTTGTTTCAACACTCCTTTGTCTTTGATCATTCGGGTTCTCAGTAGTACATTTCTCATCATTATAATCGGTAAGTACTAAGGGAACACTCAATGCCCATCTGTTATTATTAAGACAACGTGTTTTGAGGGCCTGTGAGATGGCTTCAGCAGGTAAAGACACTTGCTGTACAAGCTTGTTGTCCTAAGTTTGGTCTCTGAAATCCACATAAAGGTTGGAAGGAGAAAGGACTCCACATGACAGGGTATGCATGTATAGTCTCTGTCTTTCTCTCTAATAAGGAATGATTTTTTTTTTTAAGACGGTGTTTTTCTACAGGCTGTACTAAGTACAGAAACAGTGTCTGCTCTGTCTCCCTTCCTCCCTCCTCTCTCTCTCTGGTCTTTTTGAGACAGAGTCTCTGTAGCCCCAGCCTCCCTGGAACTCACTATGTAGACCAGACTGGCCTTGAACTCACAGAGATCCATCTGCCTCCTGAGTGCTGGGATTAAAGGCATGTGCTACCACACCCAACTAGAAACAGTCTCTTAATGTTTAAAAAGGCAGAGATGTCCCTAAATTATTTGACTATGAAAAACATTTTTAACACCGTTGTTGATTTACTTACTGTGTGCATGCATGGGAGTATGTGCATGCCAGGGCAAGAATGTCAAAGGTACAAGGACAATTTAGGAAAGTCATTTTTCTCCTTTTATCATTGTGGGTCCCAGAGATTGAGTGAATGCAGGTCATTGGGTTAGATGGTAAATGCCTTCTTAACTGTTAAGCTGACTTACCAGCCCCTGAAAAGCATTTTTATATTCTTTTCTATAAGCTTTTTACTATTAAATGCTTCAAACTAAAGTCGTCTACTACATAAAGGTATATTTTCTTAGTAGTTTTATAAGTAAAAGTAAGTTGAAAATTTCAAGGGCGTTAGGCTGGAGCTATGCGCAGTGGTAGCATTTGCCTAGCATTCCTGGGCCCTAGGTTCAAGCCCTAATACTGGGTGTGGGGACTGTGTTTATAAAGAAAGCTAGTTTTGCCCAGTGTGGGACTCTGTGCCTATCGTCCCAGCACTGAGTAGAGGGAGGAAGGAAGATCAGGGAGTTCAAGGCCACACTCCATATGAGCTACATACTTACTGAGTTTGAAGCCAGACCTATTTCAAATAAAAAAGACCATTGGTTTGTTTCTACTTGGGAGGAAAGGAATCACAGTAGTCCAACCCAAGGTCTGTATGCTGTACTTATCCTTAATGGCTTTTCAGTTGCTTCTTCTTATAGGTTTGGGCAGGACTGCATTTTGTTCCCCTCTCCAGAATAATCTGTGTTAGGCATGGAAACTTCATTCAGGTTGTCTGAAATCATAAAGATCAAAAGTATGGGGGATATAAACTTTTGTGTCCTGCATCAGTGTTGTTTCAGCCAAGTTTCTCTGTGATTGATTTGTGTGTGTGTGTTGATAGAATGGAATTTGAGTATAAAGATACTATATTTTAAAATATTTTAAAACTACTTCAAGTAAAATAATTTAGCTCTCTTCTGTTTAGCCAAATTTATAAGGAAAAATGATTCCCAATGGTTATTTGATGTTTGAAGATGAAAATTTTATTGAATCTTCTGTTGCCAAATTAAATGCCCTGAGGAAAAGTGGCCAGTTCTGTGATGTTCGACTTCAGGTATTTAGAGCTTAAACACCCCCCCCCCCAAGACTGCTTTAACTAGAAATAAGAGGTAAAGGAGGTGGTGTATTAGAGAAGAATGCGTACATAGTCTGTGACAGATTTTAATTTTCATAATTTCAGGTTTGTGGCCATGAGATGTTGGCACACAGGGCAGTACTGGCTTGCTGCAGCCCCTATTTATTTGAAATTTTTAATAGTGACAGTGATCCTCATGGAGTTTCTCATGTGAAATTTGATGATCTCAATCCAGAAGCTGTTGAAGTCTTGTTGAATTACGCATATACTGCTCAGTAAGTACTTTAAAGCAAACTATAAAATTAAGAATACCTTCAGGGAATTCCAAATCTCTAAAATTATTTAAAGTAAGTATCTATTTTAAGACCTTGGTATTATAAAGAACTTTTTTTTTAATAGGTTGAAAGCTGATAAGGAATTAGTGAGAGATGTTTATTCTGCAGCAAAGAAGCTGAAGATGGACCGAGTAAAGCAGGTAGGGTATTAGAAGTAATGTAAAAAGATTATATTACTTGTGTGTTTTGTGGAACCAAATGTAGAAATTGTCATGAAACATTTTATTAGTTCCAAGAATTGAAAGTTCTGCTTCCCTCAACTGAATATGTTTTGAGTGTTGGGCTTTAGTAATGTAGCACAGTCACATCCTTGCTCTTCAGTCTTTGTGGCACAGTTGCTGTATCAGAATCTCAATGAATTTCCATCAGATTTATTTTTTGTTTAAACTATTAGTGTATTTTCCTATGGAGATGACAAAAAATTAGGAAATCAAATTATATAAAACACATCTAGTCTAGGGCAAATAATACATTTGTGGCAATACATTAAATAGCATTAATTATAACTGTAAGGTTACTAACCTAAATCCACAAAATTTGCCTTAATTTGAACCTCTCTGGCTTGAGCATTGGGTGAACTCAGTTTCAGAACACTAAATGAGGCCTGGCATGGTGGCGTACACCTTAAATCCCAGCACTTGTGAGGCTAGAGGCAGGTGGATCTCTGAGTTCAAGGCCAGCCTGGTCTACAGAGTGAGTTCAAGGCCAGCTGGGGCTACAGGGAGACCCTGTCTCAAAACAAAAAATAACACCCCCCAAAAAAAACCACTAAATGTTTACCCCAGAGTAGAGCCACAGAAATCTGTTAAGGAATTGATGGTGTCTGGTAGCATAAATTATTTCATCTGTTTACCAAGGAGTTAACAATTTATGAATTAAGTTGTTCTCCTATGCTTTGGATTCTGCTTTAAAAAACATTGTGCCTGGCCAGATATGGTGGTGCACACCTTTAATTCCAGCACTGGGAAAGCAGAGATAGGTGGATCTCTGAGTTCCAGGTCCATCTGTTCTACAGAGTAAGTTCAGGCCAGCCAGGGCTACATGTCTTAGAAAACAAAGCAATTCTGCCTAGAATTTAATGCCAGTGGGAAGTGCTTAATATTTCATGGGGAAAGGCTTCTGTGTGTGGCATGTATGTTTGTGTGTCTGTGTTGCACTGTTGCACGTATGTTTGTGAACATGTGTCAGGCCAGAAGAGGATGTTGTATTTATGCCCTGGAGCTGTAGTTATGTGCACTTGTGAGATGTGGGTGCTGGGAACAGAGCTCAGAGCTTATGGGGGGGGAGGGGTGCAGCAGTTAAGAGCACTGACCGCCTAGCACCAACATGGCAGTTAACACACGTCCTTAACTCTAGTTCCAGGGAACAAACAACCTCTTCTGACCTCTATGAGCATTGTACAACTCTGGTACACTTATATACATGTAAGCAATACACTCACACACATAAAATAAAAATAATAAATAAAAATGTTTTATGAAAAACAGCTGTGTCAATTGTATGGATGATTGCTTTCTAGTTAAAATGACAAAGCTGTAACAGAAAACATGGCTTACAGCCTAAAGTCACCTAGCCTTTAAGAAAACATGGCTCAGCTGGGCATGGTGGTGCACGCCTTTAATCCTAGCACTTGGGAGGCAGAGGCAGGCGGATCTCTGTGAGTTTAAGGCCAGCCTGGTCTACAGAGTGAGTTCCAGGACAGCTGGAGCTACAGGGAGACCCTGTCTCAAAAAAAAAAAAAGGAAAACATGGCTCACAGGCTAAAGTTGCCTATCCTTTAAGAGAATGTCTGGTTTGCTGGCTATTCTTCGATGCTACTTTCTCTGCTCAAAAAAAAAGATTGTGCCAGCAAGATAGCTCAGTGCATAAAGGTGCTTGCCGTGTCAGGCCTAACAGCCTGAGTTCAAACCTATAAAAGGCAGAAGGGGAGAACATACTCCCCAAAAGTTGTCTTCTGACCTCCACATGCAGGTCCCCCATCCTGCGTACACACAATAACAGATTTTAGTAGACTCCTGTGATTTATATCACATTGCTGAGTTTCACATTCTGGCTTCCTGATAATGCTGTTTTTTCCAAAATGATTTCCCTTTGCTACAAATCCTTTGTGCCCACTGCATTCATCTTAACTGATTGTTACTGTTAAAAATACCAGAACCATTTCGGTTTGTCACATCTGTTGTTAAATGACTTAACTGTTTATGTAGTGTTATTTCTTTTGCTCTTTGGTTTGTTTGTTTCTGAGACATGATCCTGCCACTCAGCCCAGGCTGGGTTTGAATTTAGAATCCTCCTGTCTCAGCCTCCCAAATGCTGAGATTCTAGGCATATGTCTCCATGCCCAACTGATGGTTATCATATGTAATGGTTATCATAAACATGTGCTGTCCCATTGCTAGTTTGTTGTATCAAGATAGTGATTTGGGGCTCATCTTTATATTTTCTCATGGTTATATAGTGAGCATTAAATTTTGAATAAACTATATTCTATAAAAAGTCAGAGCTTCTGTATTTCCTTTCCAAGGTTTGCGGAGATTATTTACTGTCTAGAATGGATGTTACCAGCTGCATCTCTTACCGAAATTTTGCAAGTTGTATGGGAGATTCCCGTTTGTTGAATAAAGTTGATGCTTATATTCAGGAGCATTTGTTACAGATTTCAGAAGAGGAGGAATTTCTTAAGCTTCCACGACTAAAGGTAAGGGGTGGGTCATAAAACACTATCTAGTTCCAGGCACAGGTTCTCTGTTTCAGGCAAGTGAATAATGGTAATTTATTAAAATGATTGTAAATGTTAGTATAATGGGGTTTACTTACTTGCTTTCTTTTTTTTTAATTTTTTATTTATTTATTTTTGTATGTGTATGAATGTACTGTCTGCATGCAGGTTTGTGCACCCGTGTCGTGCAATGCCATGGAGGTCAGAAGAGGATTCCCCTGGAACTGGAGTTAAAGATGGTTCTCAGCCGCCATGTGGGTGCTGGGGATTGAACCTGGGCCCTCTGGTGCTCTTAACCGCTAGGCCATCTCTCCAGCCCACTTGCTTGCTTGCTTTAGGCTTACTGATTTCCTTGAAAAGTATATGGAATGTAACTTTGAAATACAGTATTTTTAGTTGAGATTTTATACATGGATGAAATATATTTGATCATATTCATTCTCTGACTTCTTCTAAGCCCACCTCCCATAAATACTCCTTGTAGTTTGTCCTGCCCATATACTCATGGATCTGGGACCATCCTCTGGAGCTTGGTGGACCTACAAGGTGTTGCACTCTTAAAGAAAACTGATCCCTCCCCTGAAGCTGTCAACTGTCGCTAGCTCTTCAGCTATGCAGTGGGGACTCATAAGCCCCTCCCTGAAATGCAACTTATATGAAACTGAGTATTAACATGAGAGCTTGTATTCTAGCACTGATACTATATGTCACTGTGTATTTGTTTATTTGCCAATTCTAGTTGGAGGTAATGCTTGAAGATAATGTTTGCTTGCCCAGCAACGGAAAATTATATACAAAGGTAATCAACTGGGTTCAGCGTAGCATCTGGGAGAATGGAGACAGTCTGGAAGAGCTGATGGAAGAGGTTAGTTTTAAAGTAAATGGGATTCAACAGTTTTTACAAATTATTTTGCTATAACATGAAGGATTCCCTTTCACTTTTATTTTATAACCATGACCCTAAAGAATTTAAATTTTGCTATAGGTACCCCTAAGCTGAGAAACAGGGGGGGTGTCCAGGTGAGCTGAATGAACTGTTCAGTTTGGTCTTCTGCTTTTCTTTTTTTCCCCTCCCCCTTTTTTCTTTGCTTATTATGTGCTGTTAACTTTCTTTAAAGTAGCATGTAATTTGCTTTAGAAATGGGAGGTGGTACTGATATTTTCTGTAGATTCTTAATTTTTCTTCACAGGTTTTTGCTTTAAACTTGACAAGTAGGTAAAGCTTCTAATGGTTGTTCCTCCCCATTGGTTTATCTCCCCATAGGTTTATTAACAAAACTAGGATACCCGAGACTGAAGAAACAAGAAGAAACCTCAAGTGTATTGACACGTAAAGAAGCAGCAGTCCTGCCCCAGTTCTCCTAAGAAAACTCTGCTGTGGGCAGAGAACGATGTGATTTAATGGTGTTTACTCCTTTACAGGATTCTTCTCTTTAAAGCTTTGTGTTTTCAATGGTCTTGTTCATACATAGTCAGTTTAACTTGCACTATTTTTTTAAAATACACAAGCAAAAGAAAAATTTATGGGAAAAACTAATAACAATCAGTGTGTAGGTTGGAGCAGTGGAATAACTTTGAGTATATCATTCCACATAAGTCTTTCATCCTCACCCAAGGTTTATCAGATCTGTTAGTCCTCTTGTTACTGTTATTACTACATATTAAAAGGCTAACAGATGACCGATTTTCCCACTTGAGAATCAGATGCATCTGTCATGTTATTTGCATCTGTCCATGAAGAGTAGAGCTTGTTTGAATTTTTGCATTTGTTTTATCTGTTTTTCTTGACATAACCTACAGGGAAGAAATATGTTTATACAAACCACGTCATTTTATCTCCAAAGGTGTAAACTGTTAAATGTTTTGTTGTAAATAATGTATATTTAAGAATCTGTGTGTTGTACTATGCCTTTTTTTTCTTAATGTGACATGATAGAAGCCATGAAAACAATGAAGATTTCTTTCAAGCCAATCAAGCCAAGGACTCTTAAACCAGTAT
The DNA here is from genome assembly GCA_009823505.1 of Rhizomys pruinosus. Lineage (NCBI taxonomy): Eukaryota > Metazoa > Chordata > Mammalia > Rodentia > Spalacidae > Rhizomys > Rhizomys pruinosus. The sequence goes on along the minus strand of VZQC01009623.1, from coordinate 551,766 downwards.
TAGAAGATTTTGTATTTGATCTTGAAACCTTTTTTGTTTGTTTTCGCTTTTGCTTTTTAAATTTTTACTACCATGACATGTATTTTTCTTTACTTCGGGATCCTGCCAGAGTAAGATGTCAAGAAGCACACTGGAGGTTTCCTTGAGCGGTTGTGTAATCTGCATTCTAGCGGAGTAGCCATGGTGACAGTAGCCACATGGGTGTTCTGTTGCTGTTTTGCAGGTTCAAACCTTGTACTACTCAGCTGATCACAAGCTGCTTGATGGGAACCTACTAGATGGACAGGCTGAGGTCTTTGGCAGTGATGATGACCACATTCAGTTTGTGCAGGTACACATTGCACAGTCTGAGGTAACCTCAGGTTAAAATTTAACTGGAGACTTTATAGCATACTTAAATTTTCCTTTAATAAAGGAAAGTGGACAAATTTCATTGGTGTAACTGGACAGAGACCCTTTTTTGGAAGAAATCAAGCGTATTTCAGAGCTACTAGTATTTTTGCCACATGAATAAAAGTTTATCTCAGCAAGTAAGAAAAATCCTATATATATTTTTTCCTCCAAGTATGATTTTCACAGCTAGTAATAAAAACAATAAAATGAAGCAGTATACTAATTTTTTATTACTTTGGTTATATTATGAAAGTTATTTGTAACAGGTACCACTAACCAATTTTTAAAAGATGCAGTTGACTTAGATTGCTGATGGCTATGAAAGAAATTTTGGCTAATTACTTGAAATGGAATTGGTATAATAGAGGATTTAGAATGTTAAAGTTATGATATTGAACTCAGAAGTGCTTTGATCATATGTTAGAATGTGATCTGAATTTCTTGAGCAAAATAAAGTAAAGCTATAATTTTAATATACTTATTGAGTTACTTTCAAAGCCTTTTATTAAACACATACTTTGGACATTCTCAACAGTTAGAGGACAAGCATCTGAGGTGTATAATACTTTCTCTGCTTAGGGACAGATGACACAATATTATAGAGAAAAGTAACAGTTTGGGGTTTTCATGAACTAGTATTTTAACACTAAGCTACATCCCTAGCTCTAGAAATCATGAATGTCACAGTGAGCCAGCTAAACAATATAAACCATGTTCTTCTCAATCACTGCCACACACTGAACAAAAGAAGATACAGTTCTAACCTAGGACACAAACGTTTTACCTGTGTTTGGATCTTTTTAAATGGTTATATAGTATGTATTCTTCTTCTTGTACTTATGAAGGATATGTTATAGACTAAACCCAGATTAAGAAGTGTTTGCTTTAGAAAGAGAAAGTAAATGGTAGTAATGAATTGTGTGATTATGTTAACAGGCATTAACTTTCTGTGACGTGGCAATAGTGTGTTTCTCTAAGGAATTTTTGGGTTTGAGTTCATTGAAAGATTTGTTCCTATTTGCATTTTGGGCATCTAGAGTTATTTTCTCTGTTAACTAGACATATTTTTAAGTTAACATTTTCAAAGTATCTTTTCAATTGGCCAGAGATTGAACGCCTAGTAAGTGGCGGGCCATGATGCTTGACATGAGGATACAATAATGTACAGAAGATAATTGGTGTGTTTGTAGGATATTATCAAGGTGGTAAAACCATACAGAGTTAGAAAAGCTATCCAAAAAGGCCTGAAGGGGAGCCCAGCAACAAGCAGATTGAGGATTTAAAGATTTATCATAGAGGAGGTATGTTAGACGATTATATGAGCATGGGTACTGTTTTTGGGTTTGGAAGCCATGGTCTGAAAAGTAGGCACAGAGAAACTTTTATTTATATATAATATTAAATATATGTATATTTAATTTTACTTGGTATGGAGCTAGGGATCAAACCTAGGGCATTTGTACATGGCAGGCAAGTTCTCTACCATAACTATATGTTCAGCCTTTAGCGAGAATTCAGATGAGAGTGTAGTGAAGGGTAAGAATATATTTAGTGTTTTTTTAAATAATTAAAAACAGCAGTTAGGGGGATATGGTAAATTGACATTCATTAATCATTTTAAGCAAATGGCCAATTGTCAGGTGGACTATATGATTGTCAACAGAGTGGGGTTTTTTTAACCTTTATAATTGTTGCCTTAGACTCTTCTGTTCTTATGGCCAGGCACAGAGGGTAGATTAGATTTCTGAGAGCAAGTTACAGGTTATTGCAAGGAGTATTTAGGCGGAAGGCTTAATCTAGGAATCCTTAATAATGGAGATAGGATGAACTCCACCTATTCATGCCTATGTATAGATATAGGAAGGTTGACTTAGTAGGTCTTAATGGTTGTTTTGGAAGGTTTGAGGGAAGAATGGGAGAATCAGTGGGGTTCTTGCTGTTAGAATGTCATGAACAGAGGTTTTGGAGTAGAAAAGGTGAGAGGTCCTATACGAAGGCTTCAGAAATAGGGAAGACAGTTAAGAAGCCATTGGAAAGATAAGAAATGTGAGGAGAATCTACTGAAGTTGTAACAGCCACCTAAGGTAGAAGGAAATGGAGCCAAGTAAATTATGAATTCTGAAATCCTTTGAAAGGTCACATAAGATTTGGGTTTATACTCTGTGTATGCAGCCACCTAAGGTAGAAGAAAATATAGCCAAGTAAATTATAAACTCTGAAATCCTCTGAGAGATCACATAAGATTGGGGTTTATACTCTGTGTATGAAAGAGTTAACAGGGACTTTTATATTAGGCTTATTAGTTAATGATGCTAGTCATCTTCAGTGGTATACTGCCTCTTTTTCATACTCATTTTCTCTCAGTTACAGTCCATACATTAGAGCAGTTTTACTGCTCCAAAACTTTTTGTGATACATAGGACTCCTTTCCACAATGTACCTTGTAATAGTCTCTTTTAAATAACAGCTTTACTTATCTATCAGAATCTTTTTCTCTTTCTCTGTTGCTTTTTGTTTCCATGAGCAATGTAAGTTTCCATTAGAAGTTCTACTTGCCTGTGTGGTCTGTTCCTGTCCCTGGGGACTAGGATAAGCGAGCAGAATTTGCTAGAGTATTCTTTTTAAAACAGGCACCACTGAGCTCAGGCTGGTCTCAGACTCACAGCAGTCCTGCATCAGCCTCCTGAGTACTATGTCCAGCATGTTCAAGGTTCTATATAACCTATCTTTTGGAAGTTGTAGGAGCTAAGGTAGTTGAAAGCAAGCTGCAAGTTCATATGTGAGAATACATGAATATAGTTCTCAGAATCATTTCTTTATTTGTTACGTTCCCATATTGTAATTTTGTGAGTATATGGTTCTTTTAGTATTGTTTCATTTCTGGTTACTTTGTGTATGGACTTAGTTTTGTCTCTGATACCACTCTGCAGTACCTATTAAAACAGCCTTAAACAAGTTCACTTGGGTGTGCTCCTAAGACTACTTTTCTCCTGTCAAATGCTTCCAGAGATTAGCAGAATCCGTGTGTGTGCTCACTTTTTGCTGGCATCGGATGAAGGGTACTAGTCTAGACAGTTCAGTTAGGTTGACATTTTTTGTAGACAATGAATTAAAGCTCTTTTTTCATTTAACTCAATATTTTAGATAAACATTTTGGAGATTCTAGACTTCGTCTTTAGGATTACATAGATTGCAGGTTATTTTGCCCTTCTCCCTGGTTGACATACATCTGGTACTTGATCTACAACATGTTTTTTGAGTTGTTGAAATTGATCTTTTTCTGAGCAGCCAGTTAGCTGTGTAGAGAAGTGGTTTTTAAGTTGAGGTGGAAGTACACTAGGAATCTGTCTGTTGGAAAGTACTGGTTTGTGTTCAGTTCAGTGTGCTTTAAGTGTCATGTGCAGGTGGAAGGTGCTCAGTGTTTTGGCAGTGTTGTGGAATAGCTCAGCAACAAAGGTGTTCCAGATGCAGTCTTTGGCTAGGTTTCTGTAGCTACCTTTTGATTTTGCAGAAAAAGCCACCACGTGAGAATGGCCATAAGCAGATAAGTAGCAGTTCCACTGGATGTCTCTCTTCTCCAAATGCTTCAGTGCAAAGTCCTAAGCATGAGTGGAAAATCGTTGCTTCAGAAAAGACTTCAAGTAAGTTTGTCTTCAGTTTATCTGTTTTTAAGGATAGCCGCCAATTAATACTTCCTGATTGACTAAGGAAAATTTCAGAACAATCACATTTGGGAAATAATAGCAGAATGTTTCGATCTGAGATCTGGAGACTGGAATCCAATTCAGAATCATCCAACTACTCAAAGTATTAACTGCATCATAAACATGAGCTCTTCTATTTACAGATAACACTTACCTGTGCCTGGCCGTGCTGGATGGTATATTCTGTGTAATTTTCCTTCATGGGCGAAACAGTCCACAAAGTTCACCAACAAGTACTCCAAAATTAATCAAGAGTTTAAGCTTTGAGATGCAGCCAGACGAGCTTGTAGAAAAGCCCATGTCCCCAATGCAGTATGCACGATCTGGTCTGGGGACAGCAGAGATGAATGGCAAACTCATAGCTGCAGGTAAGATAATAATAATAATAGTAATAAAAATAGTGATTTCTCATAAGACCAGGCCTAGGCACTGTTTCGAATTTTTAACCAAGTTATTTTTTGTTTTTGTTTTTTTTGAGGGGGTTGGGGCTTATGTTAGAGATTGAACCTAGGCCTTCAGGGTGTACTGAGCCAAGTGCTGTAGTGCTGAGTCACATCTCTAAGTCTTGAGTTTTTAAAAAACTACAGAGTAGCTAAACTCGCTTCTAATTTTTAAGCCAGAGTAGACAGTACTTTGTTTTCATTGGCACATTCCTGGAAAACTGGGGCTGGTAACATATGCTTTTTAGTCTCAGCATTTGACAAGAGGATCATAATTTTTCCCCCAATGGTTTTTTTATTTTTATTTATTTTTATATATTTGAGGATCATAATTTTTTAAGACCAGCCTGAGGCCAGGTGAGTTGCCAAACCTGATGACTTGAGTTCAATCCCTGGGACTCACATGATACAAGGAAGGAACTGATCCCAGAAAATTATCTACACATATGCAGTGGCATGTGCTATGTGATGTGCACCCTACCCCCTAAATAAGTGTTTAAGAAAAAAAAGAGAGAAACCCAACAATGAAAACCCCACCAAGCAGGCCTATGATCCTAGCTACTGGGGAGGCTTAGGAGGGTCACAACTGTAAAACATTCCTGGGAAGATTCCCGCTCCCCAAATCCAGCCATTTTGGTCCAGTTTCATATTTTTTAAACAAAATTTTATGATGTTTATATCAGGTGGCTATAACAGAGAGGAATGTCTTCGAACAGTTGAATGCTATGATCCACATACGGATCATTGGTCCTTTCTTGCTCCTATGAGAACACCAAGAGCCCGATTTCAGATGGCAGTGCTGATGGTAAGCACAGTGCTACAGAAACGATCCATTTGTGCCTTTCCCTCCTTTTATAACTTTTCAGTGGTAAGAATTCTCACTGGTAAGAATTCTCACATCTTACTTTTGATATAGGGCCAGCTGTATGTGGTCGGTGGGTCAAATGGACATTCAGATGACCTGAGTTGTGGAGAGATGTACGATCCAAGCATTGATGACTGGACTCCTGTTCCAGAGTTGAGAACTAATCGTTGTAATGCAGGTAATATACTCTTTCCTTGGGACAGTGTTTAAACATGATAATTAAATTATTAACATATTTTACACTTTCATAGGAGTATGTGCTCTCAATGGGAAATTATACATCGTTGGTGGCTCAGATCCATATGGTCAGAAAGGCTTGAAAAATTGTGATGTATTTGATCCAGTAACAAAGTCATGGACAAGCTGTGCTCCTCTAAACATTCGTAAGTTGATAATCCTCTTTCCTTTTTTATTTTATTTTTGAGACAAAGTCTTCTGTATCCCTGGCTAGCTTGGAACTTGGTATGTAGAGCAAGCTGGTTGGCTTGAACTTGTGGCTATCTTTTTTGCCTCTCAAGACCTCGGAGTACAAATATTTTTAAGGACCTTTAAATTAATAGAATGTAGTATACATTGACAGTTTTTAAAAAGTAGTAATAGGGACTGGAGAGATGGCCCAGCAGTTAAGAGCACTGACTGCTCTTGCAGAGGACCCAGGTTTGATTCCCAGCACCCACATGGCAGCTAAGAACTGTCTTTAACTCTAGTTCCAAGGGAATCTGATGCCCTCTTCTGACCTCCACGGCATTGCACGACACAGGTTCACCAATCTACATGCAGACAGTATACTCATACACATAAAAAATAATAAAATTTTTAAAAAAAGGTATAGTAATAATCATGGTTTTTCTTGATTTTTTTTTTTAATAGGTAGGCACCAGTCTGCAGTTTGTGAACTTGGTGGTTATTTGTATATAATTGGAGGTGCAGAATCTTGGAATTGTCTGAATACAGTTGAACGTTACAATCCTGAAAATAACACCTGGACTTTAATTGCACCCATGAATGTGGCTCGGCGAGGAGCTGGAGTAGCTGTGCTTGATGGTGAGCGAAAAATACATAGTGGCAAGAATTAACTTAATTTCAAGAAAGGCTGTTATACACTTGTAAATGGAGAATGCCTGCCACACAAGCATGACACCTGAGTTCAATCCCTAGAGTCCAAGTAAAGGTGGAAGGAGAGAACTGGCTTACAGAGTTGTCCTCCACATATGTTCTATGACATATACATACCCAGGCACATACCCATGTTATGTGCACACACAATAATAGCAACTTTAAAAAATTCAGGTAGTTTGTTGTGATACAGTGAGATTGGGGGGTTTCCGAAAAAATTTTTTTTTTAATATGCTTGATGAATGAGTAAATTCATTCACCCACGTTTTTTGATGAGTATACTTAGTAAAGTTCTAAGTCAGTTTCCTCCTAGACTATACCTATATTCAAAGTCTTGGATTTTTGAGTTATCCAGCTTCTTTATGCCCTTTCTGTTCATCTATCAGATGATCAGTAGTAATTACCACAAAGAATTGTGAGAAATTACTCTAGGTGCTGCTTTGTCTGTCCCTTTAGGTGCCTAGGTTTCTGTAGGAATGGATTTTTGTCCATTTTATTTTATTTATTTATTTTTAGTTGAGACAGGGTCTCCCTGTAGCTTCAGCTGTCCTGGAACTCACTATGTAGACCAGGGTGGCCTTGAACTCAGAGATCTGCCTGCCTCTGCCTCTGCCTCCCAAGTGCTGGAATTAAAGGCATGCGCCACCATGCCCAGCCCATTTTATTCATCTTATATCCCTGGTTTCCATTGAACTTGTCACACCTCATAGACATTTTCTTTTCTTTTTTTCTTTTTTAAGACAAGTTCTCACTATATATATATGTAGCCCAGGCTGGTCCAGTATTGGCCTGGCAGGTGTCGGCATTACAGGTGTGCACCACTATGCTTTGCCTCATAGGGTTTTAATAAAATCTTTTTTGGACACATTGATAGTCATTTCAAAAAGAGAACTCTTGTTTTATATAATACTTCAGCTTTAGATTTACTTTGTCTCATTTCTCTTTTAGGGAAACTGTTTGTAGGTGGTGGCTTTGATGGTTCCCATGCCATCAGTTGTGTGGAGATGTATGATCCAACTAGAAATGAATGGAAGCTGATGGGAAATATGACCTCTCCAAGGAGCAATGCTGGGATTACAACTGTAGGGACCACCATTTATGCAGTGGGAGGATTTGATGGCAATGAATTTCTAAATACCGTGGAAGTCTATAACCTTGACTCAAACGAGTGGAGCCCTTACACAAAGATTTTTCAATTTTAACAAATTTAAGGCCCCAAACTAACAGGCTTAGTGATGTAATTGTGTTTAGTAGAGTACACTTGTGAATAAGGAGGGTGGGTGGGAATAGATGTTGCTAACAGCAACACAACGCTTTTGCATATTGCATATTAAACATGCTGTACATACTTTTTGTGTTTGGAAAGGAATGCAGAGACAAAGGTCTGTTTTGTGTATTTTTAAGACTTCTTTGGTTACTTTACTTTCTGAAGGTTGATACTATAAAAAAATAAATCGAGAATTGATTGGGAGCATCATTTCAAGAAGTCCCTGCTCCTCCACATTTGTTTTGCCAATTTGCACATGACTCTTCCCTCAAGTTTTCTCTTATGGGGCAAGAGGGGTAGGGTTTAAACATAGGCAGTTGGGTTTTTTAAGGCCCCCTTTTCAATAACTGGAAAACTCTTAAGAGTTACCTAAAGAGATGACAGTGACTATTTTTGTTTTTATTAAAAACATGCCTACCAATATTTACTCTTTTATGATTGCCTTTTTATAACTTTTTATATTCTCAGCAGAGTGCTTTATCTGTTGAAGTAAAATATGATAGTTTCAAGTTATCAAAGCAAGTGGCAGTCTAAAAGGATGCAGAGTGGGGTGTCTTAAATGTTCAGAATGAAAACTAAACCGTTTGCTGCAGCTATATCTTATTTTTTAGAATACAGTATCAACATTTATTTGAAGTTGCTGAACCGTAACATAGTGGTGAATTTTGGTATTTCAAAAACTAGTTTGAATTTTGACTTGAGAGAACATTTAACTTTTTTTTTTATTTATCATTAACAAAACAATTGTAAATGGAAGCCCTTGATTGAAAATAAACTGTATTGGGTTTGTGAATACAGCCTTTATCGAATTGCTTTGTCAGTTTTACTATTCATCTGGATTAATACTGGTTGGAGTGACTTCATGTCTGATGTGTAGTACTACACTCCTAACTTACGGTGCCCAAATGAACAAATCCTAATGCTTGCTGCAAGTGCAAACACATTAAAGGTACTTTGCAGGAAACACTTGCGCACTGTGGGGTTAGTGTCCAAATGTCGCTGTGTACTCACTTCATTACTATCAGTTTGGGAGGGAAATTTTTTTTTTCCCAGTAAGGATGAAATTACAGTATTTGTGGAAATATACTCACCTGACATCTGAAATAAAGGATGATGTAAGGTTTATGTTTTATAGAAGATGAAGCATACAGAAATTTAATAAGCCCGCTGGCAAAAGATGACTGTTAATGGCTACCTGGGGTTAAGAAGAGGGGAAGATATTCTGCTGGTCCTTCGCCACCTACTTCATCTGTTACACAGCTACCAAGAAAGAAAATCAGTTTGCCTGGTTACTGTATAGTTACTATTTTTTTTTTCCTGGTTTATTTCTGGAAAACTAATTTAGCTGGCTACCAGATTTGATATTGCCTGATACAATGACTGTTCTTTATATATGGATCTGTGTATGCTCTATTCAACACAGGAAATAAAGTTTTAGTTGAGGATTCAGCACTAAAATTCTTGAAATCACTTCTTATTGCCCAGGTAACATGCTTCATGCAAATGAAATGTAGGAATATTTGTGTGAAAGTTTTCCTGCATTGGTGAAAAACCAGAGTGTGGTGGCTAAAAGTTTGCTTTAAAAGAAGCTGTTAATAGTCTATCTTAATACAGGATAAAAACAAAAGATAAACAGTTCTGTTTGCTCAGTGACTAATTAGTGTTTATGTCTGAAAGTTACATGTTTTCTTCAGAGGAGAAATGGTATCACAACATAATTTTTAAAAATTGGATGTTTATTTTGTTTTACAGTTACAGGTTTTAGAATGACCTAAAAATTCTATTGTAACACCACATTTTTAAAAATTTTTTTTGTTTATTTTTAAGGGATTCTACAATATAATGACACAGTCGTTTGCAGATAACATTGATGTTACTCAGTATGTCATACAATTAGGTAATTGGTGCATTTTGCAAGTATCTATGTCCAAATTTTGAACAACCCAAGGTTCCCATAGTCCAGTTGGAGAAGCTTGTATGCACAGGCATGTTGATCAGTTAGGAGTCCAGACTATATTCCTGTAGTCTCATGATTCACCCCTATCTCTCTGCAGCCCTTACAATCTACCACGCCGCCTCTTCCGCAGTTTGTTCCCTGGGCTTTGGGAAAGGGGCACAAGTGGGTGAGAAGAAAACAGTCTAATTTCTTTGGAGTTGTCATTTTGGACTTTAGTCTGTTCAGGTTGTTTCCCTTCATGGGTTGACAGCTTTTCCAGTGATATCCTTTTTAGTCATACTAACAAAGCACAAGCTATTGGATGTACAGGCATTTAAGCAGTACTAATTATTATGTCAAGCTAAGCTGTGAGCATAGACACAGATGCTTGGATGGTATGCTAATCCGCAAACTGTGGTTTCTCTATAAAGGGTGACAAGTTCTTATTGTGGCTTATAACGTCTCCTAACCACTAGAGGACATAAGTTTGTGGCATCCACTGTGAGTTATTCCTCCAAGGAGAGAGCTAATAGCCAATTAGATTTGGGATATATGTAGACACTTGGCTGCCGCTGTTGAGGTATAGCTGATATTGATGGAGGAGTCTTGCTTGTCTCAGGGAAACCAATATTTTGCTGTATTGCTTTAATGGCCTTTGGTAAGGCTCTCTGTTACCAGATAACATAACCACTAATTAATCAAGGATTAATTAATGGTTATGTTATCTATTGCCTGTTCTATGGGTTTTTTTTTTGTTTTTTGTCTTTTTTTGAAACAGGGTCTCCCTTTAGTCCCAGCTGGCCTGGAGCTCGATATATAGAGCAGGCTGGCCTTGAACTCAGAGAGATCCATCTGTCTCTGCCTCCCAAGTGCTGGGATTAAAGGTGTGCACCACCATACCTGGCATCTTCAGAATTCTTAAAATTGAAGTAGGCAAAGAAGAAAGTGTCCTGGAAGAATATTCTTGTAGCTTCAGGAGTGTGAGTCAATGCCAAGTCAGTCTCTGCAACATTCATATAACATCATTTAGTTCCTTTTTTCTTTAACAAAAAGGATCGGAAGGGTCGCTAAGTAAGTAGTAATATACATTAACTAGAGTGAAAAACAAGAAAAAGAAAGCATACATACAGTAAATTAGCTGAGTCAAAAGAAGGAAACTAGTTTCAAGTATTTTAAACATTGAGTTCAGTGCCTGGGCTATAAAGGAAGAATTGGCTATGGAGCACAGATACCCTTAATAAAACCAGGAGTTTATCAATAGTTAAAATGATACATTAATAAGTATTTGCATAATGACCTTTAAAATACTGAATTTGGGGCTGGAGAGATGGCTCAGCAGTTGAGAGCGCCTACTGCTCTTGCAGAGGACCCGGGTTCGATTCCCAGCACCCACATAGCAGCTAAGAACCATCTTTAACTCCAGTTCCAGGGGAATCTGACACCCTCTTCTGACCTGCGCAGCATTGCGCGACGCGGGTGCACCAACCTATATGCAGACAGTACAGTACACTCATACACATTAAAATAAAAATACTGAATTTCTGGTGGCACATTCCTTTAATCCCACCACTCAGGAGGCAAGAGGAAGCAGATCTTTTTGAGATGAAGTCCAGCTAATTCTACATATGGAGATCCTGTCTCAAAACAAAAAGGAAAAGGAAAGAAAATTTCAAAGAAACTCTTGCCAGTGGTAGGGATTGAACTAAGCCTCACACACATGGCAAAGAAGTGTTCTGCCCTGTCTCTGAACTCCATAACAGCTCCATGCCTTACCCTGGGGAGCTGAGTTGGAACAAAAGCTCAGTCTTTGGTTATGTATAGGATTGTTATCTGTAGAAATAGAGAAACCTCAAGGGAATAAATCTGAATAGATAGCCGCATATCTGTTCGGTTATAATCAAATTACTATAATTTTAGACTGGAGGAGGTACATAGATCTGACTTGCAATAAGACATGTGAATGGAAGAATGAACTAGTCACTAACTGGAAGCCAGCCTATCTATCTACCAAGGTTACTCTTATCCTGTCTTGAAACAAGTGCTCCTAACCAAGAGTGAGACAGATTCTAGGTTTAAAGGATTTTAATACTGGATGAAGGATTTATAGTATATTTAGAACTCTTCAAAGCTCAGATAGTCCAGTTTTTACTTTGTGTGAAGAGGATTTAAAAACCAAGGATTCTACTGTGGTTTATTGCCAGCCCCAACATTTTAAAATAGAAAAATTACTAGGGAAAAAATATTTTACCAAAGATGGGTGTCAGAACACAAGTCACTGGGAAACTATAAAGCCAAAATGATATTCCTGTATTAACCTGCTACCAAGTTCTGGTTAAGACATAGCAACTGGAGTTAATAAAGTGCTGGAGGAGACTACAAGATCTTATAGGCACTTTGAATAGTTTGCAGTTTATATAACAGCTGTGACAAAGCAACCACACTTTGTTTGCAAAAATAAAATGGGATTTGTTAACAGAAAAGTGTACAATTAGACCCTTTGTTGGTAGCCACTAGAGTAGCATGCTCCAGGAGAAATAAAAACAAACTAATGATAGAATGTAGATGGATCACAAGCATCATGAAATAAAAACCTGAGAAAAGACTAAGAATAACAAATTGGGTTTGTGGGACTGGGAATGTATTAAATTGGTAGGGTGCTTGCCTAGCATGCAGGAAGCCTTGGGTTCCATCCTTGTCACCCTATAAAGCCAGTGGTAGTATAAATGTACCATGATGTCAGCAGGGGCAGACGGGGGGAGTTGTTGCAATATTCTCAACTACAAATTTCTCTTTTTGTATCCCCCTCCACCCCCCAGTGACACATTTACAGAAAAATTTGCAGAGACTATTAAGACAAGTTGGTTGCTGACTGAGCTTAAAGTGCCTTCCGTTAGCTGGTCTTGCTATGTAGCCTGGACTGGCCTTGAACTCAGAAATCCTGTCTCATTTTGAGTGCTGGGATTACAAGTGTGTCACACCCAGCTCCATGGGTCTTTCATTCTTGTTTCTTGAGACAGTGTCCTATCCTCGGGAGGCCTGGAACTCCCTGTATAGATTGGTCTCAAATTTGTGGCCATCCACCTTCCTCTTCTAAGTGGGATCACAGATATGAACCACCATGCCTGGACTCAGTGGTTATTTTTGTATATTGATTGGGAATGGGGGTGGGGGTGGCCGTGTGTATGTGTATGTGTGGAGAGGAAGCCTTAAATTGTTCAAGACTCTGGTTACAGAGAGGCTCTTGTCCCTCCTGGAACACATATACTTGGCCATGTGGTTTTCTCACCCAACAAACATACAGCTAATCATGTCTTCAACTACTGAACATCCAGAAGCACCTCTTCCTTACAGAAAAGGCTCACTTTTATAATACCATAAATTTATTTCACAGTTTGGAAATAAACCAAAAAACAAAATTTTACTAAAATAAGTTATTTATTGCTCTTTTTAAAAATAAACATTTATTGTAGAATATCAAATCTGATTTCATCTAATATATTAACAAAAGCATAATACACTTTAGTTAGTAAACAAGGATTTTCAACTTAATGTACAACTAAGAAATCAATTAACACTTGAATTTCAGGTCTGGGCAAACAGCATCCACTGCCACCTAATTCCAAAAATCCATGCTGCTTCACATTTAAGGGGCAACTCTGCAGAGACACTCTTCCCCACTAGAAATTCATGGAAAAGTGAGAAGAAAAAAGCTGTTTAGTACTAGGAACTAAGTCAAAGGTCTATTTTCATTTCCCTGAAGGGGATAGTGGTTTTTCCACTAGGTTTCTATAAAAGACATTGTGATTGTGAGAATAGCCAAGGACAAGAGTTCATTCATGGAATGTAAGTATGGTCATGTCTTAATTCTTAGGGTTTGGCAGTGTCTGGTCATATACCACATTCAGGATGCCATCATGGCACAGTGACTCCTGCCTCAGGATCACTGAGAGGATGGGTCTCTTAGAGACATTAGGTCAGTATCAGAAGTAAAGTATCAGAAGAGTTGAGTCCACAGTTTATTCTACAGTGGATGCAAGGCGATGGCCAATAAAACGTGGGGTTTTGTTTTTTTATTTTTTGAAGGATTTCTTATAATTCTCTTAGGTTTGGTTCAAGAAAGTGTCCATGTTGAAAGTGACTATGTTCTTCCTGAAGATAGATGCTGGTCCTCTTTAAGAATTTAACTCCTGTTGTTGAGCATGGATTCACACAATCCTCTGTTTTTGGCCTCCATATACACAGATGCATTACACTGCTGCATGGTATATTCCATCTCAATCAGCTGTTGGCATCCAATGGTTAATTTTTCCCTAGGGGGAAAAAATATTAAATCACTGCAATGAAAGATAAATATTCCTTTTTGATTGAAAAATGAGAGGATTTGAAATATGTGTGTATTGTGGAATTGGCTCTGTTGAGATAAATTTATTTTTTGTCTTTTTGAGACAGGGGAATCTTCCTGTAGCCCCAGCTGGCCTGGAACTCACTGTGTAGACCAGGCTGGCCTTAAATTCAGAGATCCACCTGCTTCTGCGTCCTGAGTCCTGGGATTAAAGGTGTTTGTCACCAGCTAGGTGAAATAATACAAATTATTATTTTTTTTTTATTTTATTTATTTCTGTATGTGTACGAATGTATTGTCTGCATGCAAGTCTGTGCACCCGTGTCGTGCAATGCCGCGGAGGTCAGAAGTGGGCGTCGGATTCCCCTGGAGCTGGAGTTCTCCTGGAGTTGGAGTTTCAGACGGTTCTCAGCCGCCATGTGGGTGCTGGGGATCGAACCCGGGTCCTCTGCAAGAGCGGTCGGCGCTCTTAACCGCTAGGCCATCTCTCCAGCCCCACAAATTATTTTTTATACACTTTTTTCTCCCCTTAAGACAGGGACTTCCTGTAGCCCCACCTGGTCTGGAACTTGCTATGTAGACCAGGGTGCCCTTGATGTCAAGAGATCTGCCTGCCTCTCCCAAGTGCTGCTATTAAAAAGGTGTGTGCCACCTTGTTCTTAAAATACCATCTTACACAACAATTTTGTCTCTCCCTCCCCCCACCCCCCAATTAGGGTTTCACAGTGTACCCTAGGCTGGCCTCAAACTCATGCAGCCCAGACTGGCCCTGGACTTGTGCGTAAATATGGAGAACCTCCCACTTCTGAGATAGGCAAACCCTAGTGCTGGCATTATGGGTATATATAACCATGCACAGTTTATAAATCTCTTTAATTACTCATAACATATTTTGTGTCCTTTAACCAACATTACTCATCTACTCAGTCTTTCCACCACTACCTCTATCCCCCGGTGACCACCATTCTACTCTCAATTTCTATCCTTCCCATAAGATTTATCCCTGATGTACATACAGCAAAGGGAAAACAAGTCAATTCTGGATAGGATGAGAGGAAGGAGACAAAAGTAAATACACCGTATTTTGGACAGACTCACTTTCTGAAGATTTGTGGTTTATCTGAGTCTAATTAAAACCTGACTTTTGGCCGGGTGTGGTGTTGCATGCCTTTGATCCCAGCACTAGGAGGCAGAGGCAGGTGGATCTCTGCGAGTTCAAGGCCAGTCTGGTCTACAGAGTGAGCTCCAGGCCAGCTGGGACTAAAAGGAGATCCTGTCTCAAAACAAAACAACAAAAAATAAAAACAGACTTTTGGTTTTGAGTTACCCAGTCCTACTTCCTATTTAAGCTCGAAATTTATGTGATAGTGCCAATTCTTCACAACTACTTAGGAAATAGATTTTTCAAAACAGCCTTTCTTTTTTTTTGTTTTTTTTGTTTTTTTTGTTTTTTTTCGAGACAGGGTCTCCCTATAGCCCCAGCTGTCCTGGAACTCACTCTGTAGACCAGGCTGGCCTTGAACTCACAAAGATCTGCCTGCCTCTGCCTCCCGAGTGCTAGGATTAAAGGCGTGCAACACCACGCCCCCCTAAAAAAAATGTTTTCTTTATATTTAAAAAAACAAAACAAAGGACAGGCCCCTATTTATGTTAAGTGCACTTGCGTTCTCCAATGCCTTGCAGAAGTCAGAAGAGGGCATTGGATCCCCTGGAACTGGAGTTATGGACCATTGTTAGCCACCATGTGGGTGCTGGGATACAAACCCCATGTCCTTGATCATTCTATTTATTCCATAGTTGAAAAGAACCCCACACTGAAATCAGTAACTAGTCTCTGTATCTACTTCTGTGTGTTCCCCACTGTCTTCCTCCAGCTCCCTGTCCTCTCAGTTTAGGGGATGAGGTCATCCTTGTCAGCCCAGTGGCAATGGGTTCCTTCACTTCATGTAAGTCAGTATTCTGGCAATTTGGTAATCATTCTCAGATTTTATTTCCTGAAGCAAGGTAGTGCTGATGAAGTCAAGTATTGGCCGTTTGAGATAGTGTCTGTATGGTGATAGGGATGCCTGCATTTCTTTCCTCATGACTTACCTCCTGGAGGAGAGAAGCTACTTCTGCCTATTCTCTAGCATCTCTGGTGAGCCGTCTCCCCTGGGCCCTGACTTTGTGGTAATGGCCATTTACAACATATACACAAATACAACACAATTCACAACAAGAATCCAAACCCTTTACAGCCTCCCACAAGTGATACAAAATAAGGTAAAAGTTTGCTACAATGATCTACACATAGATATGACTTACCTATACTCAGTCTGAGAAACACAATCATAAAGTTCCTGGGCAGTAAATTTGACATTTTTATTTACCTGTAAAGGATCAAACTACAGTTATTAAGAAGCTCTATTAAATGAGTATATGAATACAACTGAAGGGGGGCATACCTGGAGGGGCAGAAGCTCCAGTGTGTAGCCACTGTATAAAAAATACTATACAGTAATAACAGGAAGTTCAATGACCATAATGTTAACATTGAACTATGTGTAAAAATTTTAGACCTACGATTACAACATAATTTATACAACATAATTTGTAGTAGAAGAGAGATGGACCTGGATGTACTGGGAATCTAACAAAGCAGATACTTTGGAGCTCAAATGGACAGAAAAAGAAAAGCCAAACCAAACAGTAGGATTATAAACTGTGGAAAGGTATCATTTAAGGAAGAATTTGACTTACAGGCACTTCTGTCTCTTACCCCTACTCTCACCCTTACTCTTCTTTCCCTCCTTTCCTCCCTCTTAGAAATTCTAAATATATACACAGGGATTGTGTGTGTCTCTTTTTCTTTTTGGTGCTGGAGACTGACCCAGGGCCTTGCTAGGAAAGTGCTCCCACTGAGCTGCATCCTAGCCCTTCACCTTTTGTTTTAAAGGGTATACCCAGGCTTTTCTCCAACTTGTGATCCTCCTGCTTCATCCTCTTCAGCAATTTGTCCACCACCACATATTACCATAATGGGTGGTAATCAGACAACTCAACAAATAGCAAACAGTGTTTACATTTTCAGAAATTTGGAACTAGTGGAAGAAAAACACAATAACTGTCTTATTCATTTTACTTTCAAAAATATTTAAAAGCCAACAGAGTACTGACCTAGGACGTAGGCCCTGGAGCAATACCCAGCTCTGAAGAAACTAGCTGACAGGATGTCTTGGTGGGGAAATGTTCCTACTCTAATGAATATTAAAGAATCATTTCATAAAATCCTTCTACAGAGGGGCTGAAGAGCTGGCTCAGAGCACTGGCAGCTAACAACTATCCAGTTCCAGGGACTCTTCTGGCCTCACTGTCTGTCTGTATGTATGTATGCATGCATGTATGTGGTATACTTACACACATGCAGGTAAAAATGCTGATACACATAAAAATTTTAAATCTTTTTTTTTGTTTGTTTTTGGTCTTTTTGAGACAGGGTCTCCCTTTAGTCCTAGCTGGCCTGGAGCTTGCTCTGTACACCAGGCTAGCCATGAACTCACAAAGATCTGCCTGCCTCTGCCAAGTGCTGAGATTAAAGGCGTGTGCCACCACACCCAGCTACAGATCTTTTCTATAGAGTTCAGGGTATTTCTTATTTACAAAAATCCCATTTCAAGGAGGTGCCTAAAGAAATGTCCTTCTATGGTCTGTTGGCCATTTCAGAAATTTGGAAATGTAATGGTCAATTCATGAGAAACATGTGGAAAAGAAAAAAAAATCCCATGAATTTCTTAATTGTTTTCATAAGAAGCTAATGATACATGTGAAGAAAAATACTTCATTTACTCAAGTTAAAGTACATAAAGTTTTTACATACAATTATTTTAGGACTGGAGGTGCAGTTCAATGGTAGAATGCTTGCCTAGCATGCATAAGGCCATAGGTTTGATCTTATATATTGCCAAAATATTAGAGACAAGCTGGGCCTTCAGTTCCAGTGCACTCAGGAAGTAGAGACAGGTGGATCTTTGTGAGACTGAGGCCAGCCTGGTCTCCACAGTGAGTTAAAGGCCAGCCAGGGGATACAGGGAAAGGAAAGGGGAAGGAAAGTGGAAGGGGAGGGGAGGGGACGGGGGAGGGGAGGTGGAAGGGAGGGAAGGGAAGGAAGAAGGAAGAAAAAAGGAAGAGAAAAAAGGAAAAAGAAAAAAATTGAGTTGAGGGAAGAAGATAGATGAGATTTTGTTGTTGTTGTTGTTGTTGTTGTTGCTAGATCTCAAGGCTTGTGGCTTTACCTGCTGAGCCATCTCCCTTCTTTTGAGACAGGCTTCACTATGTAGCCCTGGCTGGCCTGGAACTTGCTATGTAGACCAGGCTAGACTTGAACTCAAAGAGATTGACCTGCCTCTGCCTCCCAAGTCTTGGGATTATCTGCATGAATCTAGCCCCAAGCCTAGAATTTTTATTTTAAAATATAATTTTAAATGTTCTAAACATACATTTATGCTATCAGAGTCTAGTTCTGACTTATTTACATCTTTTTTTTTAAATACTTTTTATGTGTATGAGTGTACTGTCTGCATGTAGGTTGGTGCACCCGTTGTACAGTGCCAAGGAGGTCAGAAGAGGGCGTTGATTCCCCTGGAACTGGAGTTAAAGAGTTCTTAGCCACCATGTGGGTGCTGGGAATCAAACCCAGGTCCTCTGCAAGAACAGTCGGTGCTCTTAACCGCTGAGCCATCTCTTCAGCCCCTTATTTACATCTTTTGATATTGTTAGTGCTGGCCCACATGCTAGAACCAACAATGTATCAATCCAAACCACACTGCAGAATTTTGATCATAGGATGAAGGGGAAAAGTCTGTTTTTAGTTAATGGTTGAGAAAAATCAGCTGAATAATAACTGATTTTTTTAACCTGATATATCAAGAATATAAAATAATTTAAGTTTCTAATAGATCTTTTTCTAACTTTTATTTATTTATTGATTTGTGTATTTTGCTTACACGTAAGTGTACCACATACATGCAATGACCCTAGATACCAGAAGAAGGCATCAGATCTCCTAGAACTGGAGTTACAGATGGTTGTTAGCTGCCAGCACCTGGGTCTCCTCTACAAGAGCAGCCAGTGCTCTTAATGACTCCTCTGAGCCAGTTCTCCAGAACTTATTTTTAATATTTTTTGTATGTATTTAGATTTATGTTTAATTTTAAAAGTAACTACCCACATAACCTGAGATGTCACAGAACACAGCTGTCATTTAAAGGAGACATGATTCCAGGTTAAGGCAAACAACTTATAAAGTAGGCAACTGGCTTACTAGTAAAGAAAAATTAAGGCAGAAATTCATACGTCTAGCCTGAACTCTTATTAATAATATTCATTAATCTTGACTATTAAAAAATTTTTATTTACTCATTTGGGGACATTTTAAATTACTCTGTTAAATATCTCTATGCATGAATGCAGGCTGTGTTTTTCTGTTTTGAGACAGGGTCTTATGTAATGTAGGCTTAGGCTCAAATTCAGTATGTTTTTGGCCAGTGTCTCACTATGTTCTTTTTAAAATATTTTATTTAGTATTTTATGTGTATGAATGTATTGTTTGCATGTATGTAAGTGCACCCATGTTCTGCAATGCTCTAAGAGGTCAGAAGAGGGCATGGGATTCCCTGGAACTGAAGTTACAGACAGTTGTTAGCCACCATATAGGTGCTGGGAACCAAACCTGGGTCTAGCCTCCTCATTATGTTCTTAATAAACAATATGCCGTACAAAAAGTTAAAGGAGGATATAACTAGGAATCAAAGAATATATTTAATAGCAGTGTGATTCCATAAGACGTGAATCCCTAGAATGTTCCATGTACCTTCATTTAGAGCATTTAAAAATTAGAATACATAAGCTGGAACTAGTGGCACAAGCCTATAACCCAGCACTCAGAAACCTGAGGCAGAATTGCCTTGAGTTTAAGGCCAGCCTAGGGTACAGTGTGAGAATCTGTGTTGAAAACAAGCAACCAAAACAATCACCACATATGCACAAAATTGAGAGGAGTAATATTCATAGAGAATATAGGTATAGAGCTTTCAGCAAACAGAAACTAGAAATCGGAGTACTTTCCTGGGATGTCAATGATACATGTAGGTTAATTTACAAAATAGAGTGCAGCCTCATTTCAGCTCTAACTCTAGGATCTATACTGTTACTGAAGACAGAATTGAATTACAGCTTTCCTTACAAAAGCGGCTCTTTTTCTCCGGGGGACCACTTTGGACATTTGAGCAGAGTGGAGTTGGTGGAGTATTTGTGTTCATCACAATGACCAGGATAGCTATATACACTTAGTACCTGAGGAGCAGGTATGTTAGATATCCTGCGGTGTTCACATAATGAAATAAGACCCAAAATACTAACAGACCCCTAATGAGAAAGACTTCTGTGCTGGACTCAGTAAGGAGTTTTAGGACTCGTGCATTTTTACTTGGGAAACAAAATTAAAAAAAAAATAAATGAACATCACTGGTAAGGAGTGGGCTAGGGAAGAAATGGAAGATGTAAATCAAATGACATATGTAGTTGACAGCACGTATATAGTATGAGTACATATGTAGGATGAACAAGTGCAGTAAGCCCCTGTACAATATTAATAACATTGAATTTTGGATTTTTATGCTAAAAGACTAGATTTTAGGTATTACTGCCCAACAAAGGGGGTACTACTTAAGCTCTTGATAGATATATTCATTTACTTACTATAATGAACATTTATCAAAACATTTTGGGTGTTTTAAGAACTTTTTTGTTTGGGATCTTATTGAAACAGGGTCTCCCATGCAGTCCCAGATGGCCTGAACTCACTATGTAGACATTTTGGGTGTTTTAAGAATTTTTTTTGTTTGGGATCTTATTGAAACAGGGTCTCCATGCAGTCCCAGCTGGCCTGAACTCACTATATAGACCAGGCTGGCCTTGAACTCACAGATATCCACCTGCCTCTGCCTTCCAAGTGCTGAGAAAGATTTATTTTTTTATTTAATCATGCTTATGTCAGTATGTCTATGTGCATGTGAATCTGAGTGTCCAGAGACACCAGAAGAGTATCAGGTCTCATGGAGGCTAGAATTAGTCAGTTGTGAGCCATCTGATATGGGTGCTGGGAATAAACTAAGGTCCTCTGCAAGAGCAGCAGCAAATACTCTTAACCACTGAGACATCCCTCCACTCCCCTCACCGAACCCCACCGCCGTTTTGTTTTTGATCCAAGGTTTCATTCCATAGCTCAGGATGACCTGGAACTCACTATACTGGCCAAGTTGGTCTTGAAATCATAATGATAATCCCATTTCAGCCTCCTCTGGGTATTGGGATTAAAGGTATGAGCTATCATGTCCAGGCAAAACACCTTCTAGAATTTTTTTCAAAAGATATTTTATTATTTTTATTTTATGTATATGAGTGTATTGCCAATGTGTAAATGCACCCATGCCGTGCAATGCCTATGGAAGTCAGAAGAAGGTATCAAAATCCCCTGGAACTGAAATTAGGATGGTGGTTAGCTGCCATTTGGTTTGCAGACTCAAACCTGGGTCCTCTGCAAGAGTAGCCAGTGCTCTTAACCACTGAGCCATCTCTCTAGCCCCCTCGATCTTTACTTTTGAAGAGGAGAAAACAAATGTCACTGGCAAATTTTTATGATAGTCACAAATTTAGGCCAGACTGTGTAATATAACAAGATCCTGTCTCAAAAAAAAATATATTTAAAGCCAGTATCAATCCTATTTATTTACATTCAAATGATATATAAATTCCTCATACCTCATACTTGATTAGGAAGTTATAGAGTGTCTCAACATCCTGGTAATTACTGTTGGGAGCCAAAATCCTAAAAATAAATTAATGAATTAATTAAATGATCCATGTAAAGAAAAAAACACCACTTTGGATTTGCTCTTCAAAACTTACCTATATCAGATTACTAAGCTTATTCAAAGGTTTATAAATTGTTTTTAAAATTAATTTTAAAAATCTTATGTGTATGACTGCTTGCTTGCATGTACACAAGAGCACCCATACATGTATACCCAATGAGTACAGAAGAATTGGATTGCTTGAAACTGGAGTTTTGGACAGTTGTTAGCCACCATGTGAGTGCTAGGAATTGAACCTGGGTCCTCTAAACCATGAACTTAAATTCAATCGATCAATTCGTTACAATGTTTTGGCTAATATAATACCTGTAGCATCAACTAATAATAATCACAAACCTTTTTTGTTGCCTTGTTTTAGTTGTTAAGACTCATGTAGCTCAGAGTGGCCTTGAACTGAAAAGGTAACTGAGGTTGGCATTGAACTCTGATCCTCCTGCATCTACCTCCCAAGTGCTGGGACTATAGGCATATGCCACTGTCCATTCTTACATGTGAAATTATAGTTCACAATTTGAGTTACACTAATGCAGAGTGCTCAAAAGGTAGATAGAAATGTGAAGTGCATTTATACTCACTATCTTTTTAACTGTGGACAAAATTTAAAGATGTCCTGCAGTAACATTGAACAAATTCAAACAGACAACAAAGAAACCCATCAGGCATATAAAAGACTGTGGCCAAGTTTAAATAATACTGAACTATCCGCACAGTGCTCTATGAAACTCAGGAGTTGTGGTGGACTGAATCAGAAATGTCCCCCATAGGCTGAGGTATTTGAACACTTCTTCCCCACGTAGTAACCGTTTGGGGAGGTCATGGAATCTTCAGGAGATGCAGCCTTGCTGGAGGAAGTATGTCACTAGAGATAGACTTTGAGAGTTCAAAGCATCCCTCCATTTCTAGTTTGCTCTCTCTGCTTCATGTTTGTGGTTGAAGATGTGATCTTTCAGCTTCCTTTTCCATCCATCTGCTGCCAAACATCCTTTGTCACCATGGACTCTGAAGTTTCAAAACAAAATGGTCAAGGTTCTTAACAGCAACACTCCATTCCTAGTACCAACTTCTGTATAGTTACTTTTCTGTTGCTGTGATAAAATACCATGACCAAGGCAACTTAAAGAAGGAAGAGTTTACTTGGCTTTACACTTCCAAAGGGATAAGGGTCCATCATGGCAGGGAGCCATGACAGCAAGCAGTGGGCATGGCAGCAGGAAGAGGAAGCTATGAGATCACATCTTCAACTGCAAACACAAAGAGAGAATGAACTGAAAGTGAGGCAAGGCTATGAACTCTCAAATCCCACCCCACAGGCCACATCTCCTAACCTCCCCAAACAGCATCACCAACTGGGGAAAAATACTTATTCCAAGCTGTTTTACATGTATCATAGCCATAAATATGGATATGTGCTAAATCAAGTTTCTTTTCTCCACCTAGTCCTCAACTGTGAACTGTGGATAAAACAATGTTTACCTCATAAGGGTACTCCATGAATTAACCTCTATACTGTTTAGCACAATGCCTGGCACAGAGCACATGCTCAATAAACATTACACACAGAGATCTGCCTGCCTCTGCCTCCCAAGTGCTGGGATTAAAAGAGTGTGCCACCAGGCACAGCTAGTTATTTTTTAATTAAAATTATTTTTGAGTCAGGGCTTCATGTAGCTTTGGCATGCTGAGCTCCAGATGGCCTTGAACTCCTGATCCTCCCTACTATCTGCTAGTTGCCAAGGGCTGGGCTTCTAGGCATAAGTCACCGCACTCTACTTCTGTTTCCAACCTGCTTGGTAGCTTTGAGAAAAAGATAAAAGCCACAAAGCTAGAACCATTTGATAAAATATAAAGAGGGTTTCTTGTTTTCACATAAAGTCAGTGTCTTTTAACTATTTAAAAATGGCCTTTTAGCTGGGCGTGGTGGTGCATGCCTTTAATCCCAGCACTCAGGAGACAGAGGCAGGCGGATCTCTGTGAGTTCAAAGCCAGCCTGGTCTACATAGTGAGCTCCAGGCCAACTAGGGCTACAGGGAAACCCTGTCTCAAAAAGACAAAATAGATAAATAGGTGATAGTTGATAGATAGATAGATAGATAGATAGATAGATAGATAGATAGATGATAGATAGATGATAGAGGCCTTTTTCATTTGACTGTAAAAATCATTTAAAGGCAAACAGATGGTAGTAACTTCTTTTTGTTGGTCAAAAGAACAGTTAGAGTCAAACCAGTAAGATCATTACCACAACTCACTATATAATTTTCAACATGTGTTTTAAGAATCTGACCCTTGGTTCCTACATCTGGAGTTACACAGACTGGCATGTGGGTGATAGGAACTGAACCCAGAGCCTTTAGAAGAGCAAACATTACTCTTAATTACTGACCCATTTCTCCAACCCCTGAAATGAATTTTTGGTTAGCATGTAGGAAATGGTTTCCACTGTGAAATTATCAAACATAATGTATCTTTATACTTTCTTCTTCTTCTTCCTCCTCTTCTTCTTTTTTTTTTTTTTTTTTTTGAGACAGGGTTTCCCTATAGCCCCAGCTGGCCTGGAACTCACTTTGTAGACCAAGCTGGCCTTGATCACAGAGATCCTCCTACCTCTGCCTCCCAAGCACTGGGACTAAAAGGTGTGCGCCACCAAATTTATACTTTGTTCTTATTCTCCCCTGTTCCTATACTGGTTCTAAAAGTTTATTATGCTTTGTTTACAGGGACTGGCACATCAAAATACTAGCTATTTCAAGAAATTTCTGAGTGGAGATCTCCTGAGCCCAGCGGCAGGAAGAGGGGGAGACAGGTAGGAACTGGGTGTCTTGGCAAGCTGATTGTTGATCCTTTGGTCCTGCTGTCTTTGGTTTGATTGGCCTTTGTGGCTGTGAGGTTGGAGTTATCCTCCCAGCTGGGATTAAAGGTGTGGTCTTTGGCTTGATTAGATCTAGTGGCTGTGGGGGCGGAGTTATCCTCCCAGCCGGTATTAAAGGCACGCTTGTGTGACTCTTGAGATTTGAGATCTCCTGAGCCCAGCGGCAGGTGCCGTGATGCGGGCTGAAGCCCCCCCCTCCAACTGAGATTCGACGAAGCAATCTGGAAGGAGGCAACCAAAGTCACTGCCCTTCAACAAGTAAAGAGGCATTTAGGATTCACAACTTGGCATACAGACAAGGAGAAGCCCATATGCCAGGATCAAGAGAAGAGACAACACTGGGAAGGGGCGGATCAATCCCAGCCAAGCTTTACCAACCTATTGAAGACTCCTGCATGGGATCCCTCCAGGGATGCCCCAGGACACAAAAGACGTCAGAAACACAATGGGGAACCATACTTAAAGAACTACAAGACATAAAGAACCACAATTAAAGAACTAATGAAAAGATGTAACTGAGGACCCCCGAGAGAGAGAAAGAGATGGAACAGCAGGAAGGAAACGTAGAAACACAGAAGAGATCCCATGCTAAAAAAAAAAGAAAAAAAGAAACAAAAAAAAAAAAAAGAACAAAAAAGAAGAACAAACCAAAAAAAAGAAAATAAAAAGAAACAAAAAACAGGAAGAGGAAAGGAAAAATGGAAGGAATCAACACAACTAATCATCCATTCAAGAGGAAAAGGAATGAAAAAAGCCCAGAAGACGAATGAGGATTTCGCGAAGCAAAACAAGAAGAGCAGACCTGGGAGGGATAACACAGAACAACAGAAAAACCTCAAGGGAGATTATGAAAAATTTAAAAATACACAAAAACAAACAACACACCAGGAGCTGTGGGACACTATGAAAAGATCAAAACCTCGCATCATTTGGAATAGGGAAGGAGAAGAATCCCAAGAGAAGGTGATTGATACAGATCTTCAACAGAAATAATAGATGAAAACTTCCCCAAACTAAAAAAGGACAAACAATACAAATACAAGAAACAAAAAGAACACCAAATAGACAAGAATCAGAAAAGAAATTCTCCACGCCACATCTAGTTGATATGCTAGCAGAACCAAAACAAAGAAAAAAAAAATTCTTAAAGCGACAAGAGAAAAAACAACAAAGTGACTATAAGGGGAAACCTATCAGAATAACAAGGGACTTCTCATGGCAAACGGGAGGCAAGAAGACCTGGAGCAAAGCATTCCCAGTGTTGAAGGGACAATGGGTGCCAGCCCAGGTTACTATACCCACCAAAAAATGTCAATTATAGTTGAAGGAGAGATGAAAATCTTCCATGACATAAACAACTAGAAAGAATACATGCCCGAAAAACCAACCCGTCAGAGAATACTTGAAGCAATTCAAGAACAGAAGAAAGGAGCAACAAGCATCATGGTTAGAAGAAAGGAGCAACCATTGAGAAATCAATAAAAGCATAACTAGCAGAAGTAGAAACCTTAATCAAAACCGCAGATGGATAATAAGGCAAAGGAAGCAACACAAACCATCACTCAGAACCTTAATAGTAATGGACTAAACTCCCAAATCAAAAGAGCAAAGACTGGGAGACAGGATTAGGAAACAGAATCCATCGATATGCTGTCTACAAAAACACATCTTACCTTCAAAGACAGCACCAACTTAAAATGAAGGGATGGGAAAAAAATATTCCAAGCAAATGGTACCAAAAAGAAAGCAGGTTTGCTATTTTAATAATGCGGAAATAAAATATACCTTCCCGTAAAAGAAATAGAAGAGAACAACAAAAAGGAACAATATCCACCCAGAAATTTCACAATTATGAACATATATGCCCGAAATTCTTGTGCACCAAAACTTTATAAAGACAATTCGCCAGGACCAAAGTCACAGACTAACCCCGGCACACTCATAGTGGGAAAACGTCAATACCCCACTGAGGCTTTTGGATAGGTCAACAGACAAAAAATAAACAGAAGAGGAACATCTGAACTGAACGATATGATCCACCAAATGGACCTCATAGACCTCTACGAACATTCCATCCTAATACCAAGAATACACTTTCTACCACACCCCCAAACGGGAACATTCTCCAAAATGGACCACATCCTGGGGCACAACAGAAGAAACCTCTACAATACAAAAAAATTGAAATATTTCATGCATCATGTCAGACCACAGTGCAATGAAGCTCAAAATCAACACCAAGACAAGCCCCCCTGCCTACAAGAAGACACATGGAGACTAACAACACACTCTGAATAATGAATGCGTCAAGGAAGAGAGTAAAGAAAGAAATAAAAACATTCCCTGGAACTGAATGACATTGACAATACAACACAACAAAACCTATGGGATACTTAAAAAAAAAAGCACAGTCCCTAAGAGTGAAATTTATAGCCCTGGGTGCATACATTAGAAAAACAGAAAAAGCATCAAGTGAATGATCTAACACTACAGCTAAAAGCACTGTGGAGGCAACAACAGATGGAACCCTAAACGCAACAGACGGAAGAAATAACAAAAATCCAGAGCAGAAATCAATGAAATGAACAAGAAAACATAAAAAAAATCAATGAAAGCCAAAAGTGGTTCTTTGAAAGAATAAACAAAATAGACACAGACCTCAAGGCCCATTAACAAAAAGAAAGAAGGAACAACTCCAAAATCAAACACAATCATGATGAAAAGGAAGATATCAAAACGGACAAAGGAAAAATACAAGAAAAGTATATGGGAATATTAAAGAAACCTATATTCTACCAATTTTGAAAATCTAGAAGAATGGATGAATATTGAATCTGGGAATCACCAAAGCTTGGGCAAGAGGAGACCAGCAGCTAAACGACCATAACATATGAAAATAGAGGATGTAGTAAGAAGCCTCCCGTAATCTAAAACAAAAAAGCCCGCCCAGAGGTTTCACACAAATTCTATAAAGATTCAAAAAGACCTACAACCATTATTCTTTGAAACTGTTTAGAAGATAAATTCGAGGGAATTCTCGCACAAATTCCTCCTTCTTACGAAGCCAACATCATCATTACCAAAACCAGGCAAGATCCAACTAAAAGGAGAATATAGACCCTCCTCCCTCATGAACACAGACGCCAAAATACTAAACAAGATACTGGCAAGATCGCATACAGACCCACATCAAGAAAGTCACATCCATCATGACACAAGTTGGATTCATACCAGAGATGCAGGGATGGTGTCAAATACGAAATCAAATAAACATCATAAAAACACATAAATGGAATGAAAGACAAAAAACCACACCATCATCTCAATTGAATGCTGAAAAGCCTTGGACAAAGCCAAGCATCCCGTTCAGCTTTAAAGATCCTTGAAGGAATGGATTGGAGGGATCGATTCCTCAATGTAATCACAAGCCATATACAGGAAACCCGCAACGCCGATAATCATCCTAAATGGGGAATGACAGAAACATTCCCTGTTAAAAGTAGGAACCTGGCAAGGACTTGCCCCTATCATCACCACGCTCTTCAACATAGTGCTTGAAACACGTTGCTAAGCAATAAGGCAAGAAAAGGTATGAAAGGAGTAGCTGTAATTGGAAAAGAGGATTCAAACTATCCCTATTGCTGATGAGAGATTGTTTACTTAGAAGGATGCAAAAAAACTCCACCAGAAAACTCCTAAAATAACGATTAACATCTTCAGCAAGTGGAGGAATACAAAATTAACCTTAAAATCAATGGCCTTGTATTTACAAACCAAAAAGCAACTGGAGAAAGAATCAAAGAGACCGTTCCCACCACAATAGAGCCCCGTCAAAAACATAAGATACCTGAACAAAACACACAAGATACCGAAAGACCGTCTAGCAACAAAAATTTTAAAACCCTGATAAGAAAGAAATGAAGAAGACTCAGAAGATGGGAAAAACCTCCCATGCTCATGGATTGGGAAATTAACATTGTAAAAAGGTCCATTTTACCAAAAGCTCTTGTATAGATTTAATGCAATCCCAATCAAAGATCCCCAAGAGGTTTCTTCACAGGTTGGAAACAAAAGTTCTTAAATTCCATTGTGGAAAAACAATGACCCCCCCGAATAGCTAAATCAACCTGAGTGAAAAAGATCTACACAGGAGGGATTGCTCTATACAGATTTAAACTATACTACGGGCTATAGTCATAAAAACAGCCTGTACTGCAAAAAACAGACCTGTTACCAAGTGAACAAAACCGAAGATCCGAAATCTGAGCACATACATGTATCAAGACCATCTCATATGTTGAAAAACAAAAAAGGGGGCCAGAAACCACAATGGAAAAAGACAGCATTTTCAGTAGAGTGGTGTTGGCGAAACTGGAATCACCACTTATAGAAGAATGAAATAGTAAACCCCTACCAACTCTCACCCTGTACAAAAGTCAACCAAGATTGGATCAAAGACCTCAACTGAAGACCACCAACTCTGAAAGTGATAGAAGAAAAAGTTGGCAGCAGACTACAAGAACATAGGCGTAGGAAAAGACTCCTAAATCAGACAGCACTGCACAAGAATTAAGGTCCACAATTGAACAATGGGACCTCATCAAACTCAAAAGCTTCTGGTAGACAGCAAAAGAAAACAATCAAGGTAAGTAAAAGAAATCCCACAGAATGGGAGGAAACCTTCACTGCAGATACATCTGACAAAGCAATTGGATTTCCAGAATATATACACTACTCAAAAAACAAAGAAAAAAGAGAACACAAATGACCCCTCAATAGATGGAGCAAAGAACTGAACAGTAGACTTCACAGCGAGGAATGAGAGATGGCTGAAAAACACCTAGAACTGCTCAACATCACTAATCATTAAGGAAATGCAAATGTAAAACCACTTTAAAATGATATCATCTTACTCCAAAAAACTGGCTAGGATCAAGAAAAACAAATGATACCAAGTGCTGGAGAGGTTGTGGGGGAAGGGGAAAATCACCCACTTGCTGGTGGGAATTAAACTGTGTACAGGCCGGACTATGGAAAGCAGTGTGGAACCCTTGGAAGACTTGGAATGAAACTGGCCACCCGACCCCAAGCCATACCACTCCTGGGAGTGTACCCACCCTCAAGACTTTACGCACCAAACAGAATACATGCACGGCCATGTGTTGACTGCAGCTCCTCTTCACAATAGCAAGGAGCTGGAACCAACCTAAATGCCCCTCGACACTGATGAAGGGATAGAGAAAAGTGTGTAAGCTACAAATGGAATTCTTATGGCAGCAGGTAGAAGTAAAGACGATGATCACGAGCTTTGCAGGAAATGGGGCTAGGCAGGGAACATCATGCGTGAGTGATAACACAGTCCCAGAAAAACAAACGAGGGCATGGTATCACTCATCGTTGGATGTAGTGCCAGTATAACAGTTTTAAGTATTTTGTGTAAGGGCCCCCTGAGCTTTTGCCTAAGCAGTTGGGCATAAATGCATTTTGGAAACAACAACAACAGAAAATACTGCATCAAAGAACTGACTGAAACAGTGAACTTCTGCTCCAAAACAAGTCACTTCCCCATGGAAAATATTGAGAAAGACAAGAAGATAAAGCAATGTTTGGCAGAGTGCACGAGCTCTGGTGGGGGTGGGGGATGGAGCGGAAAACATGGGTCATAGATTTTGTTAAAAAAATAAATAAATAAATGTAGTGGTGGAAAAACAAACAAGTATAGAAAAAATTTTCTGAGCTATGTTTACTGAATGGCGTCTATATAAGTCCCATCTTGAGCAGGCTCCACCACTCCTCCTACTAGACACACCTCTCAGCTAACTTCATTTTTCACTATGAGCAGCTGGCAGGCACACTACAATGCTCAAAGTTCTTTAGAGAATGTATTTAGAAAGAATGTATTTCTCAAAATAGATTAAGCTAATCCTAGAGTTCAGGGTATAATCTAAACTTTTTTTTTAATCTAAACTTTTAATAAAACTGCTTGGTAAGAAAGAATAGCTCATCATCCAGGTTTACCCCATATACTTCACTGCAAACAAAATAAAATTTAATAGCAGATAATTTTAATTAAATATCAGATCCAAAAATCCTTAGGTAGTATTAACTACTTATAAAACACAAGGTAAATTAATTTTATTTTTTAATATTTTATTTTTTTTATCTTGTGTGTATAAATGTTTTGCCTGCATGAATGTAAGTTTACCACATGTGAGCAATACCCTGCAGTGGCCAGAAAGGGTTTCAGATCCCCTGAACTGGAGTTACATATAATTGTTAGCTGCTATGGGTTCCAGGAATTGAAGTTGGGTCCTCAAAAAGAACAGCAAGTGTTCTTAACCAATGAGTCATCTCTCCAGCCCCACACAAGGAAAACTTGAAAAGAATTCTGATTATAAATAAAAACTGCATAAAAATTATGACATTTGTTTTCTTCAAAGGGTAATCTTCAGATTTTATTGCTCAATTGTATAATATTCAAAGAGTTTATCATAGGGGCTGGAGATATAGCCTAACGGTTAAGAGTACCGACTGCTCTTGCAGAGGACCCGGGTTCGATCCCCAGCACCCATATGGCGGCTGAGAACCGTCTGTAACTCCAATTCCAGGAGAACTCCAGTTCCAGGGGAATCCAAGACCCTCTTCTGACCTCCGTGGCATTGCACGACATGGGTGCACAAACCTACATGCAGACAGTATATTCATACACATACGAAAATAAATAAATTTTTAAAAAAAATTTTAAAAACAAAGAGTTTATCATAGGAAATGCTATTATCTAAAACTAGATAGTTCTGATTAAGACAAGGAAACATCATATCCCATATCTAGTATATAATAAGATTACAAGATAATTATGTCATGTCAAAGTCTTTGTTTCATATTCTTTTTCTTTTATGTGTATGAGTGTTTGCTTATATGTATGGAGGTGTACCCCTATTGTGTAATGTCTGAGGAGAACGGAAGAGGGCATCAGATCCACTGGAACTGGAGTTAGGATGGATATGAGCCACCATGTGGGTGCTGGGAATAAAAACAGGGTCTTCTGAAAGAGTGCTCTTAACTGCTAAAGTCATCTCTGCATCCCCCATTTCCTATTCTTAAATATGATTTTTTTCAAATTATAAAATATAAGATATATAGATAAGAACTTTAGATACATAAAATGAAATCTAATTATTCAAAAAGTTAAGTCACCTATGCTATTTCACCTTCAGTAACATTAAAGAGTCAAATTAAAAAAAAAATTACTACAATTTAGTCAGGATATATGCAGTCCACAGATTTTGTGAGCTATCTTGCCAGCCTGTCTGTCTGTCTGCCTGTCTGTCCGTCCATCTACCTGCCTACCTACCTGCCTACCTGCCTGCCTACCTACCAACCTACCTACCTCTGTGTGTGTGTGCTTGAGTACACACGTGCCACCATGTGTATGTGGAGATCAGTGGACAACTTTTGGGAGCCAGTTCTCTCCTTCCACTGTTTAATCAGGAGATGGATCTGAACTCTGGTGTTCAGACTTGCAGCAGGCACCTTTACCCATGGAGCCATCTTGGTGCACCTCTATAACATTTTATAAAAACAACTGTCTGCTTACATTCTGTGTATCTAAATCTCTCCTATTAGATCCTATCTTCCTGCCTGCTAACTCTAATTTAGATAAGACAGTTCATAAAGAGATACTGTGATTAAGCAACTATAGGTAAGATATGGTGTGAAGAACCATTTGAGCAGTTAAATTATTGAAGGCTTATCACCTGTTCTAGATGTTAATGCCATTTTTTAGTACCTCAGCCTCTTTCTTCCAGTCTTTCAACTTCTCAACTTTCTTATTCTTTCTTAGGTTACATTATTCTCTGCTATATCTCTACTGAAATCTGTTTATTAACTAATCATCTAATGTTATGATATAATACCATTAGAATTTAGCCTCTAAAGAAGTTTCTCCATGGGGCTGGAGAGATGGCCTAGTGGTTAAGAGCGCCAACTGCTCTTACAGAGGACCCGGGTTCGATCCCCAACACCCACATGGCGGCTGAGAACCGTCTTTAACTCCAGTTCCAGGGGAATCCGACACCCTCTTCTGACCTCCGCGGCATTGCATGACACGGGTGCACAAACCTGCATGCAGACAGTACATTGATACACATACGGAAATAAATAAAAAAAGAAAAAAAAAAAGAAGTTTCCCTCAGCTGGGCGTAGTGGTGTGCACCTTTAATCCCAGCACTTGGGAGGTAGAGGTGGGTGGATCTCTGTGAGTTCAAGGCCAGCCTGGTCTACAGAGTGAGCTCCAGGACAGCTGTTACTAAAAGGGAAACCCTGCCTCAAAAATACAAAAAAAAAAAAAAGTTTCCCTCCATCAGAAAGTCTGTAAGAAACTCATTTCATAAAGGTTTATTGGCCTAGAGATATAGCTCAGTTGGCATAAAGCTTGCCTAGCCTGCATGAGGCCCTGGGTTAGACCTCTAGTACCACATGAAACTGGGCATGGTGACACATGTATATTCATAGCACACGGGAGGCAGAGGGAGGAGAATCAGAAGTTCATGGTCATCCTGGGCTAAATAGTGAGTTTGAGGCCAATCTGGGTCACATGAGACCCTGTCTCAATATTTATTGACCATTTATTGGTCAATAAAGTGTTATTACTCACACAAGATTTTAGACATAGTAAAGACTATTTCTGCCCTTACAGACACTTAAACTCTGAGAAGGCTTATTATAAAATAAACTATGAAAAAATAAAGTTATGTACAAAACGGGATATGGAAGGTGAAGCAACTAAGTCTTGTCATTTCTAAACAATGGGCTCTATTATTTTTCTCTTTGTCACTAAAGCAACTAATATACTTGGTGACAGAAAGGATGAGCAGTGGGTGGAAAGCCTGACAAAGAGGCACCGTGATAGCTGAGGAGCTGTGGGAAAGTTAGGTGAAGTCCAGGGAGTGGAGAGTCCCAATCATCTAAGGATAGAAAGGCCACATTTCAAAAAGAAAGTTGAAAACCCAAATGGCTACCAACCCACCACACACTCAATAATTTTTAGGGTCAGGTGTGGTGGCACATGTCTTTAACCCCAGCACTTGAGAAGTAGAAGCAGGTAAATCTCTGTCTCTGTGAGTTCAGGGCCAGCCTGGTCTACATAAGGGAGTTTCAGGCCAGCTAGGACTACATGCATAGTGAGACCCTGTCTCAAAAACAAAAGAAAATTAAAAAAAATAAAAAAGAACTTTTATTAATGGCCAAGCATCTTGCTCACTACAATTAGTTCAAATGCTGAAAAGCTACTTTTTTTTAAAATTTTTGAAATTTTTTTAAATTTATTTTTATGTGTATGAATGTATTGTCTGCATGTAGGTTTGTGCACCCGTGTCATGCAATGCTGCGGAGGTCAGAAGAGGGTGTCGGATTCCCCTGGAACTGGAGTTAAAGATGGTTCTCAGCCGCCAGGTGGGTGCTGGGGATCGAACCCGGTTCCTCTACAAGAGCAGTCAGCGCTCTTAACTGCTAGGCTATCTCTCCAGCCCCGAAAAGCTACTTCTTAAACCTCAAAGCTGATTTTTTTTTTTTTTTTTTTGGCCGTTTTTTCGAGAACAGGGGTCCTCCTGCCTGTAATCCAAGCTGTCTGGAACTCACTCTGTAGAACCAGGCTCAACTGGGACTCATAAAGATCTACCTGCCCCTGCCACCCGAGTGCTAGGAATAAAGGAGATGGCCACCACACGCAGCTGGCCCAAAG
The DNA here is from genome assembly GCA_009823505.1 of Rhizomys pruinosus. NCBI lineage: Eukaryota > Metazoa > Chordata > Mammalia > Rodentia > Spalacidae > Rhizomys > Rhizomys pruinosus. The sequence goes on along the minus strand of VZQC01009623.1, from coordinate 517,182 downwards.
TTTGAATTTTTTTTTTTTTTTTATTTATTTATTTATTTATTTATTTAATTTTATTTGATATTCTATTTATTTCATGTGTAGTATGAATGTACTGCATGTCGAGGTTTGTGCACCCGTGTCGTGCAATGCTGCGGAGGTCAGAAGAGGGTGTCAGATTCCCCTGGAACTGGAGTTCTGGAATTGGAGTTACAAACGGTTCTCAGCCGCCATGTGGGTGCTAGGGATCAAACCTGGGTCCTCTGCAAGAGCAGTCGGTGCTCTTAACCGCTAGGCCATCTCTCCAGCCCTAAAAGTTGAAATTTTTTTAAGGTCACTAATAAAACTTTGGTTTCAACAATTGGCTTAATCTAGTAGTCTAAAGTGTTGTCATTGTGCCAATTGGTTTTTTGTTGTTATTTGTTTGTTTGTTTGTTTGTTTTGAGACAGTATCTCCCTGTAGCTATGGAGAATAGGCTGGCCTTGAAGTCACAGAGATCCACCTGCCTCTGCGGGATGAAAGACGTGCACCACCACACCTGGGTGATTTTTATTTTTTTGAGACAGGGTCTTGCTGCATAGCCTAGTTGTAACAGCACCCACAGCTTACTCTGTGTTAACAAAGGATGAGCTTTTACAAATAACCTTTTCTAAACCTCAAGAGGTCAGCTATCCAAACACAGCATAGTAAGTCAAAGAGACAAACTAATAAAATATTATCTTAAATGCAAACTTAAATGCAAAAGTGGCTAAACCACTAGTGGACCTGAAAAGATTCTGTTATTATAGAATCATGTACAGATGTATCAGTACATGGTCTGTTCATATGTTAAAATATAGAGTAAAACATGAGCAAGGTTGATCCGAGCACTGAAAAAAATTGGGCAAGAGTGATAGACAATTAATTTTTAGAGAGTTCATGAGAAAATATAAAGTATATGTAAATCACACATCAAGAAATATATAGTCCCAGAGACCCCCAAAACAATACGGGCTACTGCCATTGCTCTTAAATGTCCATGAGAACATAAGACCCTACTGATGAGGATACTGCACATATTGGTTATATAACATGGAGAAACCAAACTGGTATTGACCACGAATCTTTCTCCTTGCTGGCTCTCATAATACTGGAAAGTGCTATGCAGGCTGTTGGTGGGTGAAAAACGTCATCCACAGTCTTACCCAGCTGTGACCCCTGTGAACTGCAATAATGGGGTGGGGGTAACCAACCACTTCCTGATTGGATTTAAGGCCTGCTTCACAAGAGGAAACACATGCCTGGTACTGCAAATCTGGTCAAGAACCCAGTTTGGGGAACTAACAGGCCCCAGAGGTGAGTCTACTATTATTCTGCTAAATGGACATAATATAAAGCTGCCTTCTAAATTTGCAGGTCTTTATCCAAAATTAGTGCAGCTCTTAGACCTTATCGGAGAAGTTTCTATAGTGGATGGTGGTTAGTGCAGAAACTCACAACTGTTCAAAGTTTAGAGAATAATTATAGAGTGCTACAAATGGACACTGTTCTAGTTTAGCTTCTGTTGCTATGGCAAAAACCTGACCAAAACCAACTTGGGGAGGAAAGGGTTTTTTTGGGTTAAATGTCCCAGTCCACCATCAAAGGAAGCCAAGGTAGGTACTCAAGGCAAGAACCTGGAAGCAAGAACTGAACCAAGACCATGGAAGAACACTGCTTAGGGCTTGTTTCTCCTGGTTTGCTCAGCTACTTCTCTTACAGCAACCACCAATCAAGAAAATGCCCCACAGACATGTCCACAGGCATATGGACAAGTCTGATGGAGACATTTCCTCACTTGGGGTTCCCTCTCCCAGTCTCTTGTATCAAGCTGATAAAAACAAACCAGAATACACACCCTCCCAAAGGCTCAAGGACCATGGTAGAAGGGGGGCAGAAAGATTCTAAGAGCCAGATGGTGGAGAGATTGGAACAAAACTGTCTTTTGGACATGATAGGACAGCTTTACTCATGACCTCATAGCAGCTGTGATTTCCTGCATTAGACAGTTAATATTCTAGCATGGAGTAGGAAGAAGCTCATGAGCTGCCATCTGCAACTGAGGGACTATGGACAGCTGATGGCTTCTGAGGGAGAAAGAGTCAGTTTTCTTTAGGGGTGTGGCTCCCTGTAGGTTGGCCATACTCCAATGGATGCTATCATACCAAGAAGTATATGGCCAGCACAAATGAAAATTGATAGGTTATTTACATTCTTTAAAATCATATATATGTATATAGATATATATGTGTGTATATGATAGGGAAAGTACTCTTAATAAGTGACAAAAAGATTCATACACACACACCACGCATGGACGTGTGTGTGTGTGTGTGTGTGTATGAAGCCCAATGTGATATCTGTAGTTGTTTTAGAAAACATCTCTAGGGGCTGAGGAGATGGCTCAGTAATTAAGAGTACTGTTTACTCTTCTAGAACAAGCACCAGGAACCAAGATGGCAGCTGCATGGCTGTGGGCACCAGAGCAATGGTTAAGAGTGGCAGAGGCTCTGGGCATAAAGACTCTCACCAGAGTCTCTGGTGAGAACACGTCTCATCATTTGTTCCCTCTGGACATGGAGGAAGATGCTAGGGCAGCAGACATCAAGAGGGCCAACTGGATCCTTGACCTTGAGAAAAAAAATTCACGCTTGGCTGCCCATGCCCTGGGGTGCCAGGCTCCTTGGCTACTGAGCTTGGGTGAGGGAGCAAGGTACAGCCAAGAGGCAGTTGCAACCACCCCACCATGCCAAACCCCAGTGCATTTCTCTTGCCAGAGACAGGGCCTGTGAGCAGTCACTGGACAGTGTACCCATGGTTAGCTCAGCCACCATCATTATCCAGTGGCTGTCAAGGCCTGACTGCAGTCCTCAGCAGCAATGGGAGTCTGTTTAAGAAAATAAACTGGAGGACACTGGTGTAAAGCTGTTGTATGAAGCTGTGAAACATCCCAAATGCCATTCTGAGAATCTTCAGTTAGAGGTCTGTGCTGACCTACCTTCTGCTTCTACCCACAGTAAAACTCTGTGGAGAATAAACCTGTTGGAGAATCCCTTAGACCACAGTGGAATGATTGTGCTGAGTGATGCCCTGAAACAGCCAAAGTGTACCCTGCACATATATCCAGGTTGTGAATAGCTGACTTTGATGAGGAAACCCAAGCATTTCTGTTTGCCAAGAAAGAAAGAAATCCCTACTTGACAATCATAAGCAGTATGTAAGAGAAACAGAAAAACAAACATGAAAATTATATTCTGGGGCTGGAGAGATAGCCTAGTGGTTGAGAGCACTGACTGCTCTTGCAGAGGACCCGGGTTCAATCCCAGCACCCACATGGCAGCTGAGAACTGTCTGTAACTCCAATTCCAGGAGAACTCCAGTTTCAGGGGAATCCAAGACCCTCTTCTGACCTCCGCAGCATTGCACGATATGGGTGCACAAACCTACATGCAGACAGTACACTCATACACATACAAAAATAAATAAAATTAAAAAAAAAAAAAAAGAAAATTACATTCCAAGAAACCTGGGCATATTCTGACCCAAAACCACGTACAAAAGAAAGGGAGTGGGCTCTTACTTTGGCCCATCTGTCTGTAAGAATTATAGATCACTGACATTCTAATGAGATACAATTTCTCTGGTACCCAGTTGAGATGTGTAACATAAGACAAATGAGGTTTTTCATTTGCTAACTGAGTACATAAAGTCCAGCTTAAGGATGATGGTAAGGTGAGGGTGGAAATGGGGTAAGGGGGATGAATATGATCAAAATGATTTATTTTTATTTATACAAGTGTTTTGTTGATTGCCTGTATGTATACTGGTATGTGTGTAATGCCCATAAAGGCAGGAAGAGGGCGACAGAGCCCCATGTGGGTGCTGGGAATCTAACCTGGATCCTCTGAAAGAACAGCAAGTACTTTTAACTCCTGAGCCCACCTCTTTAGCCTTACTAGTTCTTGATCACAATTACATCTGTCACTTTCTCACCTGTGCTTTGGCTTTCTGCAATTTTAGTTAGCTGTGGTCAACTGTGGCTCCCAAATTCAGAAATATAAGATATTTTGAGAGAAATTTTATTCATACAACTTATATAATAGTATATTTATAATTATTTTATTGCTAGTTATAATTATTTTCTTATAATGCTTAATTTAAAATTAAATATTATAAATATATATATATATATATATATATATATATA